>JARWLC010000002.1:40364768-40729768 GCA_033318265.1 Phyllotis vaccarum | reverse complement strand
GACAATGTCATTTACAGATTGGTCCTCAGTTTTCAGGTCTAAAACAGTAATTACTTCTAGGCAGAATCTAAAAAGGCCTTTGTCCTACCAATTTTGTCAAACTTTATTGTATCATGAGAGTGTGTGCACTTGTGTGTGAGGGCAAACATGTATGGGTGGAGGACAGAGGACAACCCTGTGGAAGTGGTCCTCTCCTTCACATTTTCATGGGTTTCAGGGAGGGAACTCAGGTCGCTAGGCTTCCTGTGTGCAAGCGTTGACCCCTGAACCATTTCACTGCCCACTCATTTTAAGAGTCTGAATTGGAGAACAAGGGCCTGGACAAGTGTGAGCTTTCACTGTGTTCTAAACTTTTGACTCTCCATCCAGCAGTATGTCTTTGTGCCCATTATGATATAGCAATATCCAACATAAAGGTTGGAAGCTGCTAGGAAGCTGTACTATTTGGAAAGAAACAGCTCTATAACAACCAAGCATTGTGCAATGCAGCGTTTTTCACAGGCCTTTCTCTAAGCCATGTCTATTATGTGTACTGTGCTACACGTTTCTAACAAGACATCAAGGACTGGGTAGAAACGAGGAGACAAATCAGTCTGCAGAGGACCCAGAAACTCGGCTAAAATACTGTCAGTCATTCATCTACTGTCAGCACAGGTTGTACATGATAATCCTCGACAATCTCGATTCAGAAAGACCAAAGAAGGGCAAACCTTGTTTAAGGGTCTGAACTCATGCAGACATTTCAACACAGATACAATGCCAGAATGTATATTCTAAAAATGTCACCTTTGATTTTGATACATATTCTACCAAGGAAGCTCTACATTGGTTGACTTAGTACAAGATATGTGTGTTTGAGACCATTCATAATCACATCATGGAAGAAACCCAGTGAGGTCACCAACCATGTCATTTCCAGTTAGCTACTACAACTGCATGATATCATGACATATTTCTTATGACAAGTCTTACGGCAATGATATCTACCCTACCTATCTTTCATTTATGTATATTTTGCTCTGGAACACCTCTCTGAAAAATGTGCATGGCCGATCAAAAATGCAGCAGCCAGCAGGGCTTCCTACAGTTACTCAGAAGAAACACATGAGTTAACGTGGCTCAGGTGCAGACAAGGGCACAGTAAGCCTAAGAAGGAGGTGTGAACAAAATAGGCTGCATAAGAGACCCAGGCAGCCCTGCTCAGTTCCAGAGAACTCTTGCTTTCCTTCAGAACACAATTCATAGTGATAGGTCAATGATGGGATTTCTAGCCATATGATTGGAAGTCTAAATGAATGTGTGCTTGAAGCTGGGGATGAATGCTGAACCAGAGTCTTAATTTTCTAATTCATATTCACCAATTAAAAATAAACTGGATTTTTATGAGCAAATTTACATAAATCAGATGATAAAGCACCTACCACTAAAGGGTAGAAATTCAGCTCCCAACATTTGCATATATTCTCCTAAAGAAAACATAGCATTTTAGCTTTTCATTGAAGAGTCTTGCTGTGCCGGAACTCTAATGGGCTTAGAACAGTAAATTTTGAAGAAACTGATTGCTACCCCTGTAGCTAGTAAATGTCTGCCTAGACCCAGTGGCATTTGAAAAAAGTGTTTTATCATAAAATTATCCCAGCAGAGTCCATTCTGCAAGATAACATCATCATCATCATCATCAGTACTCCATGCAGGACCCAACAGCTCTGGCACAATATTGCCAGTCATTTATCTGTTGTCAGCACAGGTTACACACTGTAATCCTTGACTGCCTCGGAATTAGAATGTCTTTGATGTCCCCACAAGAGTTTTTTGCCCGAAGGCTTTACCAATGCTCTGCGGCTCAGTGTTTATTCCTCCTAATCTTCCTCTCATCTCCAGGCTAGCAGTGACAGATGGTTATGGGCACACAATAGTATTAAGAGTTTGATATTTTTTTTATGCTGTGCTCTCTGTACAACAAATAGCTATCAGACGCGGGCCAGAGAGCTGACATGGCTCGCGTAGGTAATGGCAAACAAACAGCTCGGGTTGATGCTTTCTGTCATTTTCCCTCCTAACCCTGCTTGTTTTCATTGTATACTCTCAAAGGTAAACTATATTAACCTTATAGACTGTTATTAAAAAGATATATCTATATGAGCATAAAGTGCTTTTCTTTTTTCTTTTTCTTACTCTTTTGATTATGAAAGTAATACTGCTGACATATTGAACAAATATCGAATGTCAACATAAATTTTTAGTGTGTGATAATATCCCCTTCATATAGCTGTGTGTCAGGCGGGAACCCGTGGATGATGCATAGCAGTAAATAACCCAAACAAAATTAGTTCTCTTGTCAGCTTCTACCTTGTATGTCCCCAGGCATCAGTAAAATTGACTGCACGCTAGATTTTCAAAATTAGCCCTAATGTTAGCTATGTGTCTGGCAACCTCCAAGTTTCCAATGTTCTCCTATATTACCCGTAAGGATGAATGTGTTACTTTTATATTTTGGCATTTACTCTTGCTGATGCGGCTTTTTCCCCCTCTTCTCCAAATTAAACATAATTTAGCTTTAACAATAAGAATGTGCACAAACATCATGCTGCATCTCTTTAAGCAACTAACTTTAGGCAATTAAATTAAATTAAAGCAAAAATATACAAAGGAAGAGAGAGAATTATTCAATTTAATATTGTTAATTTTATTAACATAGCTCTGTCTAATTTTGTGCGAGTATTGAATAACATGGTTCTCAATCTTGCCTCTATATTTCTTTATACCCACATTTCCAAATTATTTAACATTTTTATGAAAATCCAGAACCAAACTTTTTAGAATAGACTTTCTTGCGATAACTATGCACTTGGAGAGAAGCAAAGGTTAATGGAACAAGAGAGGTTTTTAGAAGGCAGTAAATGAGGATGTGTATTTTACCTTCAAATAAGGTTCATTTCATCCCGACCCACTGGATCTCAAATCACATGAAAGAATACTGAGCCTTGTGACATTCTGCATGCAACATGATGCTGGAAGGGTGATGGTGAACAAGCAAGCCCCAAACTGCATCTCATCACAACGCTTGGCCCCTAAATTTCAGGTTCATGCATTTAGAATCAAAGACAAAATCCCTTTAGGTACCAGATGCTGCAGATCAACTGGGAGAGCTTGAGGAGTTTTAATGTGCTTGGAGGCAAATCCTGGGCAAAGGCGCTTTCCTGCCGGTGTGTGTGCTTATTACTTCACCTGCAAACAGTTGCTCTCAATCGGACCTAATGATCAGCCCAGCACTGCTGCAATAAAGAGGCCATAATCTGTAGGAGAAGCAACTCTAATCAGGCCACATGCAGATTAAACTAACTGGGAGGAATAAAAACTAGATTAAAATATTCATGCCTAATACCAGAAGATTATCAGGACATTTTACCTCCTTAAATCCTAATTTATAGAAGCCAGGGCTAGGTTTATGAGTTTATATTTGGTGGGATTATTTGCTGCATCGACTTTCCCGTGATGAGAAAAATTCAGCTAGACAGTTTGTCTAGCACAATACAAAGGCATTTGGCAGGAGGTAGCTGGCTTCACATGCACTAATACACTATGACAATTAAAAGAAAGCTGTCCAGTTGACACTGGTCAAATAAGAGTAAAGAATGGAACTTACTGTCTTAACAGGGATGCAGTTTACTCATGTATTATGAATTCACTCTGGGTTAAGACTCTGTTAGTGTGTATCGGCATCTGAATTTCCTACTCTGAAACTTCTTAAATAAGGTTTGATTTTCTAAATGTGTCTGGCTGCTATTACTAGCTGAACAAATCATTATAAACAGTATCTGTAACTCACATACAAGGTAAAAACACAACAATTAATGTACATTTACAGTCAGTGCTGCCTTGGTACTGTACTAGTCAAGTACTATGTGAAACTGTAAGTGAAATTCAAGTGATCTTTTTCTAAAGCTCTGAGAACAGCAAGTTAGAAAGTCCACCATCATAATCCATTTTGGAATACTCTTAGTAAAATGGCATGTCTTGACTTACCACCTGTGAGGCCATGTGATGTGCAATGGTCTTTGCTCATCATCAGCTCCATACAAAAGATTGCTGGGATCAAGAGCTAGACTTTGGCTGTCAGGAAGAGTGCCCGAGTTATCTTCTGACGGGATGAGCTTCTCCAAGCCTGATTTCTGCATTGGTGGGTTATCCAGGGCTTCTTGTCCAGCACCAAGGCCAGGGTATTCATGAGACCTTGATTTTAAATTCTCCAATAACTTCTTAGAGTCCCTCTGCTCTGGCTGGGAATGAAGCATCACAGGCAGAACTGCAACACCATTTCCATTAAGGCTGAGCATCCTCCTTAAGTGGGCTATTTTGTGCTTGGGCATGAATCTGTTACAAAAAGGGAATGCAATATGCTTTTTGTAAAAAAAAAAAATGTAAAATTAGTTCCTTACCTTCGTATAAGGACACAGTGACGACACAGGAAACTGAGAAAAATAAAGATACTATGACGAAGTCTCAGGGAAGTGCAACAAGTCTTATTCAATAGGAGAAATTCAAAGGTTGGAAACTGGTCAAAACTGTCTTTGAATGGTTTCCAAAGAGGGTTTTTTTTTTTTTTTTCTTTTTTCTTTTTGTGGCTACAAATGAGTGTGGCACATATTTTAGACCATAAGAACTATAGATGTAGTGTATCATCTGTCATTCATTTGTCTTTCTGGACTCCCAGTTTGTGTTTTCCAGTCATTCCATGGTCTAGAACATTATCATCATTAACTAACAATGTGTGAAACTTTCTTGGTTAACTATTCCTTGGTTAACTCTTGGTTCATGTGGCTCCTTTGTATTCCTGGGAACCTATATATACTTTCTATTAAACTGAACTGGCTGATAGTTCCTGAAGCATATTTTACTCTCTGTAATTTTAATTTCTATGTTTTTCTATAATGCTTTTGTCAAACAGAGTTAAATATGATACTTATTTACAAAGAACCTAAATAAAACAAAATCCTTAAAAAACAATCCTAATATAACCTAAAATCAAAGAGCCATCTATACCATTACAAGATCTAACCTCAAGGAGCTATCCATGTACAGGGAAAAACCACCAGTTCTTAGAGTGGGTGTGTGTGTGTGGGGTGAGTCAGCAGCCACCTAGCCTTTGTTTGCAGCACTTCATATATAAGAGACACAGTAACTTTTGAAACTGGGGGATAAAGCATACTGTTCACTTATAGATCAATGAAGGCTTAAAACGAGCTTTACTGAGTGACTTTTACAGCAAGTTCTGCACTAGAAAGTAGTAGAAAAGCCTGTGCAGGAAGAGGGCCTCTTCTGCAACTAGTACACAACTCAGAATCCTGGATACAGGTCTGGAAGAGCTGGCTGGGCCAGGTGAGTAAACTCCCAGAATTCTATAAGCCCATCCAGGCTCTAGGCCAGTTCCTGAATTGTGGCATCAGTAAATAGAGAACATGTGTATTTATGAGGTAGGTAGGGAAGAAAACTCCTGGAAGTAGAAAAAGGAACAGAAGTGGAGAAAATGATTTTGAAAGAGTAACACCACATTATAGAGATGAACCAAAAGCCTTCTTCCACAGGACATGTGAATAGAAGCACAAGGCCCTTCAGAGCGCTTGGAAGATGGTACTCAGCACTTCGACCTGTCCAATGTTGATGGCTGCTAATGCTCCAGTTTCTGTAGGGTGGAATAGGCAGAAACCCTGCAGAAGATAAGGGTCTATGAGCGAAAGACAGGAGAATAGGTGAGTAAGGATCAAAGATTTGGGGCTATTTTCCTGGGCCACTTGCTAAGTTAAGAAGTGGGATTCTGAAGATAGGAAAGTCTTGTGAAACATGAAAGAATTGTAACATATGCGATTAATGGCAGGATTTATTGAAAAGGGGTGGTTTGTAAAGGATAATAAATGGCTTTCCTGAAAGCTGAAGGAGAGGAAAAGAGAAATAGGAAAAAAAAAGACAAAATAAAACAAAACAAACTGTTTCAGATGCTAGATATGGAATTTGAAGACTTAATTCATGAAGGTATTAGTGAACAGAGGTTGGAGATCAGAATTAAAAACATATACAAACAAAAACAGGTACATTGAGGAGTGAGGCCAGAGCTTATAAACGGGGAGAGAGAGTTAACTGGGCCTAAAGCCAGGCATGATGAGCAACACTAGAAGGCATAGGGGAGTGGAAGTGAACCGAATAGCCTTTTTATAGCACACCATGGAGATTCTACAATCAAGAGATGTCTTCAGGGACTCCTTTGCTTGTTTTATGAAGCCTCATATTTATTATGGCTTCAAACCAGTGGAGAAACATCAACGAGATACGTGGAACTCCTTCCTTCACCAATGCTAAGCAGATGCCATCCCAGAAAGAGAAACTATGAAGAACGGAACCAGGTCTGTAAGTTCCTTAGTAAGAGATAGCTTTTCTTTACAATGGGAAGAAGCATGGGTGTTAACAGATTGTAAGGCCACCTCATAGGTGTAGAACTGGACACAAATAAACTTTCTTCCTAAAACAAATGTAACATATAAGGGCATTGCAACCTCTCACTGATTACTGCAAGTGTGTGTGTGTGTGTGTGTGTGTGTGTGTGTGTGTGTGTGTATGTGTGTGTGTGTGTGTGAGAGAGAGAGAGAGAGAGAGAGAGAGAGAGAGAGAGAGAGAGAGAGAGAGAGAGAGGGAGAGGGAGAGGGAGAGGGAGAGGGAGAGGGAGAGGGAGAGGGAGAGGGAGAGGGAGAGGGAGAGGGAGAGGGAGAGGGAGAGGGAGAGGGAGAGGGAGAGGGAGAGGGAGAGGGAGAGGGAGAGGGAGAGGGAGAGGGAGAGGGAGAGGGAGAGGGAGAGGGAGAGGGAGAGGGAGAGGGAGAGAGTTCTTTAACTTCCTGGATTGAAGGATAAATGGAAAGAGGAGTCTCCAGCCTCAGACACATCTGGAAAGCTGCAGAACTCTAAGCCTACTTGTTTATGCAGATAAAGAATGCCAGCAAAAGGAAAAAGGATCCCGACAAAATTACAAACCACGCACAAAAGATTCACAGTAACAAATAAATCAATGGGCACTGAACCACCTTCGTTTTCGAAGAAAGTATTAAGGCCTATCTTACTCTATATTGTCCAGCATGTGACAGAAACTGTTAGTGAAAGGAGAGAGGAGATTGGCTAAAGGACTATAAACAACAGGGGCTGACAACCAACAAGGAATGTCGTGGGGGGCAGGCGCTAGACTTGACTGTATGCCACATGCTTCCCAAACATTCTCAAGGAAGATCAAATTCTCCTGTTAATACAGAACATGGCAGCTGCCTTGATAGGTGGAAGTGCATAAGGACATGGAAGATGCAGGATATAAGAGCTTACAAATCCCACGGAATCAGAATGAACCTTTAAAAATAAGGATGGAGATAAGGAAAATGTCACTGAGAACATTCTGAACTAGCCCAGGTGAGCAAATGCTAACCTGACTGGTAACCTGCACCCTACGTTCCGGACCCTACTGCACAGGTAGGAAGGAGCCGGGTCTCTCTGAATGCTGATTTCACTGGGGCCCCTGACAACTGTATATGTTTGAAAATTAGAGATTGTAGAAGAGCAATAATAATGATTAAGGCAATGGAGGTGTTGATTTATGAGGACAGATTAAAGGAGCTAAATATGAATGGCCTGGCGAAGTGACAACTAGATGGATACATAATAGGCGTCTCTAAGAAGAAAGAACAATTATTTAGCCTGGTACAAGGGGGTATAAGTAGGAATAATGAGATGAAATTAAGAATGGGAAATTTTAAGCTGAATTTCAAGAAAAACTCCCTGACGGTATAATTTATTAGCTCATAGAATAAATTCCCCATGGAATGCTAGAGCTAGGGAAACTTAATAATTGAGCTGGACAAAATACCAATAAATAACATAGATAACAATCCAGTACTTAGAAGGTGGTTTCAAGCAATTTCCCTCTTATTTATACATCTTTTCACATTTTTAAAATAGCCTATTCATTATAGTGATTGTCACCCAAGTAAGTATTAGGAATCACCTGCATTTAACAGGGAACCTCTTTTACTTGGAATAAGTTGAAAACACTATTCTCATGTACTTTGCAGCAAACGTAATAGCAGAAAATAAAACTCCCTTTACTTCAATAAAGATGGCTTTTAGGCCGGCCGGACAAATGCATTAATTTGAAAATAAAACAATACCATTCACCATCCCAGACAATCTGAATCTCTGTGCCTTGGAGCTCATATTTTCATAGGCATGTTTATGCAAACAATTTATTGCACAATAGAAATTAAAAAAACAACACCCTTTCTGCCTTTCTGAATGCAGCTCTGTGGTCAATTACTTCTCATCAATACCAAGTTCAAAAAGGCATAATACTAACAAGCAGTTTCCTTTAATAATAGTCACCACTCTAATTAACCCATCCAGAACATTCTTAACCAGACACTATTTATAATCTATAGTTAAGAGACGCCTGGCAACGAACTGTTCTTATGCTTAAAAACAAACAAACACAAAACCACCACCACCACCACCAACAAAAACCTTAGAGTTGGGCTGACGTGGAAATGGACAGAATGTCCTGGCTAACCGACAGAGATTCTGAAATAAGGCTCAAGTCTCAACATTTCCTTCTCTTTCCCAGCTCCAACTCCAGTGGAGCTGCTAATGAGAGGAGAGAGAGGAGACTGTAAAATAAGGAAGGAAGACAAGACAAAAGAGAAACCATGACCTGCCTTTCGGAGCAGGTATCGGGAATCTCTCAGAAACTTTCAGAATTATGACTTAGCCAGAGGACTCTTCTTCCTTTTAACTTAATATATGAAAGAGACTCCCTTCTGGCAGCCTCTCCTTTCAAAATGGAATCTTTCCCATCTCTGTCCCACACTCTCCAAAGATATTGTCACAAAATCCCAGGACCACGCCAGGCAATGTGTAAAGACAAGTTTAGGCAAATGTTTTCTAGGTTTAAATTGATATCCCTTCCTCTCATTCTTTACAAGTAAGTCCACACACATAAACCTAGAGCTGAACCTTAAGTCAGTCAGGAGAACCAACAGACCCTAAATAAATTTAAATGATAGTAAGAAGTGCAGTAAGTAAAGGGAAGCCTTCTAACATTTCTGCCAATGTGCCAATGTGAAAAGACGTATGTAGCTAACCAGAGAGGAATTCAAGAGGAAGCCATGCTTTAAAGGAAGGAAAGGCAGTCAGACATGTACATCGGTGTACACAATGCTGATGGGAAAGTTTTGATTAAGATGTATTCATGGTAAGATATACTACTCATGATTCTTTTTGAAAGACTGACATAAAAATTCTTTATCATAGTAATTCCAGCTACAGTTTTATAGATTAAACAAGTAAAAGGTCCACAAGATGCTGATCTACAGCCTTGCTTAATTAAAGACTTTAGGAATACAGCAAGCAGGTAATTCAACAAATTGTGAGTGAAACAAATCTGAGTCAGGGAAGAGAAGGAGAATGCTGAGTATGCAGTGGGCTGCCTGTGGGTCGAAAGGAGAGTGGTCTAGATCCACTAGGTCTGGGATGGAAGGAACAGCACTGTTCACTCTCACAGAATTTGTTTTACACAACACCAATTCTGTGGGACATCAGAAAATGTTTAATAA
This sequence comes from Phyllotis vaccarum, assembly GCA_033318265.1. Classification (NCBI taxonomy): domain Eukaryota; kingdom Metazoa; phylum Chordata; class Mammalia; order Rodentia; family Cricetidae; genus Phyllotis; species Phyllotis vaccarum. Next base: position 40,720,133 of record JARWLC010000002.1, on the reverse strand, counting down.
GAAAAAAAAATTGGAAATGCTGAGGTAAACAACATTTACTCATTACAGGGCTTTTAAGGTTGCATGTGCTACACAAATGTTCATTCATCGACTCTTGAATACCTCCTATATCATAATATATAAACTCTCTCAAACTTAATACTCCACGGAACAAGAAGCCTCCCTAAAATAGCCAAATCAGAACTACTGATTAACCCAGGAAACCCTGGGAAATGCTACTTGAGGCCTGAAGAAGCATGAGAGAAAAGCATGGGGCAGGCAGATGGGTGATGAACTATCATACAGCAGAGACAGTGGGAAGATGGGAAGAGGCATTCGCTTGGGAAAATGATGACTCCAAAAGCAGAAGCTTTACACTGAGGCTCTGGATTAGAAGACAGTATGAATACGATATGTGAAAGAAATTACAGAACCCATAAAAAGTGACGAAGAGATATAGTTATTCATACAAGTGACAGGGCAAAAATCAACCATGATCATCTAAGTGATTTCTGTGGATTCTCTGACTGAAACCAACTTAAGAAGAAAGAAAACAGAATTAATAAATAATAACTTCTAAAATTAACAAGAAAGACCCATACACAGATAGTTCAGTGATCTAAGCCCTTGGATAATTTATAAAAACTACTCATTGTTATCCAACAATGTGTTAGAAATCAATTACAAAATTAACATTTTTTTAGAATTTAGCCACATAAGCAAATAGCAAAGATAATTAAAAGATCATGCTCGCCCACATGTCTCCAATACATCAATTACATGGTAGGCAGATTTATATATTTTATAGTATACTCATAAAGTATAAAAGCAAAACTCTTGACATAGAATTTGAATGTATACATGTTCTCTCTTTACCTCCTGCCATGCTATCTTTACAAAAGAAGCACAAGGAAAGAAATCCCTGCTAATTGTAACTGTATGTACATCAGTCACAGCATTAAGCAGAAAGACCTATGCTCTTGGTTGGCTGGCTGAGGTATGGAGGCATGTTCTTTTTCACTGCTAATGACTAAGAGCAAATATTAATAAAACAGGTGGCAGATATCCATGGAGGTTGTTTTAATGTTGTTTGAACAGATTCAAGTCCCAGATGAGCCGTCATGATTCCACATACCCAGTACAACTGTTTTAGAGAATGAGACACCAACAAGCTTGTGATGGATGAAGCTTCTTTTTTTTTGTTTTTTAATGTTTAATATTTGATGCCTGCAAAAAATTTGTGTCATGGCTCAAACACTCAAAGGCAACAGGAAACGCTGACAGCAATCTTGAGAGTACTGGAATCTTGCTTGGACAAGACAGAATTTGTAATAGGAAATGAGAATTCACAAACATTAGCTGCAGTAAAAAATTAACAAGAAGATACCCTCCCACTACTCACTGGCCCAAGAAATGCATGTTGAAACTGAAAGATCTGTGGTCCCCAGACAGGCTGCATTACTTAGTAAAGACAGGCTCCTCTAGAGAAAGCTGACAGAAAGAGACTAAGGCCTCCTCCCCCATGTAAAGGATGGTTTCCTGATAAGTCCCCTTTAAAGGGTTGGATATAAGGCTGTTTTAAGGAAAACATGGTTCTGTTCCCACGAGCCTATTCCCACTTGTTTATATTATTCATCAAACAAATCTAACACTTAGGTATAACTTTTACCATTTGTTTATACCATCTCAACTCTCTTGAAACAGTGTGGTTAATTAGTATTATTTGTCTTAAATGATTATATCTTGAGTTCCCCTTCTTTCTTAGTTTCAAGGTGTTTTAGATTGTATACTTTATAAGTTAAAAGGCTATTTATATGAGCAATTCATCTTTGCCAATTTTCTAAAACCCCCTTAGGATACAGTCTTCTCCTGCTGTTTGCTTCTCACCTGTCTTGATGGTGCTGTGCCCTCCCACCTCCTCCCCAAGGTGTGTTCAGGTAGTTCAGCCCGTAACAGTATATACTGGTATATATAATACAGATTACTAGATTGCATAGTATGTTGAAAACATGGTCTACTAGGAAATGGAGTCTAATTGAACAAAGTACGTGATTAAACATGTGCCTTTGAAGAGCGCAAAAAGTTAGGGATAAGGCCATGAAAGTTATATCTGCCATTCATTCAGATCCAGTATTTTTTGTTTACTAGTCCATTCAATGTGAGTAACAACTGCCACTGCCTTCCTTCTGTGGGTTGAAGCAGTCTACTACAGCCTCTTACTACCATGAACTGCCACGATGGACTGAGATCTCCAGGAGCCAAAATAATTCTCTTTTAAGTTGTCTCTGTCAGGAGTTTAGTTAGAACAATACAAAAGTCACTAAGGCAGTATACAAACACAAAGCTATTCTTGAATGTAGATTTGAAGTAATTTCTTTCAATTATTACAAAGAGGGAGTGGTTACTTATATGCACATAATTGCAGTTTCTTAAACATTAATAAAACATGGACATTTGGATGGAAGGTCTGGAAGTAGCCTTCACTCATGTGCTTTAGTCAAGAATTCTTTTTTCTGTCTCCTGGGAAGAGACATTATTTAGAGGTTTATGAAAAGGTGGAAAAATATACTGGAATTGAAGAGAGAATCACTTCTCTATTTCTAACCAGATTTGGAGCAGGGTTTCAAATTGGGCCATTTCCTTTGGAGTATTACAAGATTTTTTTTTTTTTTACTCTAATTTTAGCATTTTACTGTTCCCTTTCTTTCCTCCAAACCCTCCCATATGCTCCACCCACTCTCCTTCATAATTCATCTTCTTTTTTAAAAACTAATTGTTATTGCCCATATATAAGTATACACACATAACGTGGTGGTTTGAATAAAAATGGCCATCATATGCTCATATATTTGAATGCTGAGTCACCAGGGAAGAATTCCTTTGGAAGGATTAGGAGGTTAGGCCTTAATGGAAGAGGTGTCACTGGGTCAAAAAAGGCCCATGCCACATCCAGTTTCTTTCTCTGTGCTTTTGCCTATAGATGAAGATGTATTTCTTAGCTACTTCTCCAGTAGCACTTTGGCCTGGGTGCCACCATGCTCCCTGCCATGGACTATAAGCTCCTGAAGCTATAAGCCAGCCTCTAATTAAATGCTTTCTTTTAAAAGCATAGTTGCAGTCAAGGAGTCTCTTTACAGCAATTGAACAGTGACTGATATATATTCATAAATAGAAATATAACATATCCAGTCCATAAAAAGTTATTTTATTTATGTTTTCAGAAATGACAGTTGAGCACAGGATAATCAATTGCTGCACTCTTCCTAAGGAGGACCACCTCTCTCTCCTGCTCTCTGTTTTTCTCAGCTGCCCATAATAATTCGTGTAGGGTTGAGGCCTGCTAGGCTTTTATCTGTCCACTCTGACATGTCCATTGGTTGTATGCCATGATTTTTTTTTAATTGGGTACTATGGCGGGAAAGGTGGGGAACAGGAACAACACCATGATGGGAACTTCCTGCAAGAGATACCAGGAAAATAATGTAGTGCTAGGTGCTGTATCCAGGCTGATAGCAACCGAACAGTGTCAAAGTGAGCGGACAGTCAGGTGAGAGAACTGGACCAATAAGAAGAAAATGTTTGCTGTATTTGATTCCTGATGTTACTTGTAAAAAGCAAAACCAAAAACAACCAAAAAGAATAAAGAGCCAGGTTTCAGGAAAGAGGTTTTTCTTGAGAATATGTTTGATCTCTGACTATTCTCTTCATCTCCGTAGCCCTCAGTTTTCTGATCTATTCCACAAGAGTGAGGCACTGGCAGACTCTTCAAAGAAGTCAAGTCAAACTTCTAATCAAGCCCACTGTTCACCTTCCTGCTAACCGGCAAAGCAGCATGAAGAATATAGCAGGGCACATGGCATGTCATCAGGTTTCAAAATCAGGGCTCTGCTACAGTTTAGCTGTCTTAAGAAAAGTTCCAATTAACTTGTTAGTAATAGGGAAATAATACTGTTTTGCAGAATTACGCTTCATATTTGTAAGCACATGCTAAGAACTCAGTCAATTTCCACTTTAAAAAATTGACAGCAATGGTGAGGATCATGATAGTATTTCATGTCACTAAAGGAACACTGAATACTTTGAGCACTCTTGCACAAGGTTATATATTGTGATGACATGTTATATATATTTATTATATATTTAATAAAAATAGTGTGGAATAAAAGAGAACAGAGTCACCCAAAGCCAAGCCATGAAGGTCAGGGAGTGGTGACCCACACCTTTAATCCCAGCACTTGGGAGGCAGAGATCCTCTGGATCTCTGTGAGTTCAAGGCTGAGCAGAGCCAAGCAGTAGTAGCATACACCTTTTATCCTAGCTCTAGGAAAATTGAACCTGGAAGTAAAATAGTTGGGTTGGGAAAGAAATATAAGGCAAGAGAAGGCAGCCGGTCAGCCTTTGCCTGCTTGCCCAGTCAGTCTGAGAACTCGGGGAGACAGGATCTGCCCACTTGGCCTGAGAGTTTGCTGGGTGAGAAGTGGCTATGGTTTGTTCCCTGTCTCTCTGATATTTCAGCTTTTCTCCAATATCTGGCTCTGGGTTTTATTATTATACTAAATAGAATTTGTGCAACAGTTAATTTATGTTTTCTTTAAAGTTCTTTCACATTCTACTCTATACACTCATTTCAGACAGGAAGTTTAATATGCTATCTTCATTTGTATATGAATTAAAGATTTGTGTCCATGCCTTAGGGGCATATAAACTGCAAAGATCAAGCACATCCCACCCTCCTTCTTTCTTTCTTATGATACTGTTTTTTGCTTTCTACCTTTCTTCCACTTTTTCTTTACTATTTCTCTTCCTTTTCAACTCCAAAAAACTAGAAAAACAAAAATCAGAAAAACCAGAGCAACAGTTTCCATGCATGAACACACGGCATCAAAAGTTCATTTCTCCCTTTCTCTTATTAAATATTATAATGCCAGGTACTGACTCATTCATGTGCTGATTATACTGCTATCTAATATTTAAAACACAGAAACAAGCCTTATCCAGAACTAGTATTATAAGATGGTGTTGTTAATTTTACATTTGGAATAAGTGTGCAAGTTAAATATAGAACAGATATGATGAATAATCAGAAATGTCTGAAATACAGGGCAATTTCTATAATAATCTATAATATAATAAAGAAAGGTCTGGAAAACCAGTGAAAACAGTAAATAAAAAAGGTTTAGAAAGAAAAAAATGTCTACTATTCAAGCAAAATTATGTGTGCTAGAAGGCAGGCCAAATGGCCAGCTGCCCTCATGCAGCACAGCTTGGGAGGTGCTGCATTCAGGAGGGAGCTGAATGGAGCTGCAGCAGAAACCACATCTGGAGAGAGCCTGGCTCCAGGACTGCACCAGAAGAGGCTGCTCAGCCCAGCTCTCATCAAGGTCAGATGCCTGCCAGGTATGAGAGTGAGAGGGGGGATGTTGCTATGGTTGCACGTTGTTTTCAAAGGGTGGTGCTATTGAGAGGGGGAGGTGGTAGACTGGCTGGAGAGATGGGTTTTAGGGGAAAAGTCTTCAGGTGATTTGGGAACTGCCAAGGAAGGTGGAGTGGATCTTATGAGGGCCTTTGGTAACTTTCACAAAGAGCTACTATACTATATAGAAGGCTGTTTGCCCCACCCTTCCTCTCCATGCTCTGGTTCAAGATGAGACTGCTTGTACACATATTCCCACCATATGTGCCACCATCTGCCTTGCTCAGCAAGAGCCAATACAATGGGATGTCTGAACTTGGACTTTGAACTTCTAAAACTGTAAGCAACACAAACCTTTCTTTGCATTTGTTGGCCACCTCAGGTATTTGATTGTAGTAACGCAAAGTAACTGACAGACTGTGTGTGTGTGTGTGTGGGGGAGGGATCACAAATGTGAATGACCCACTGCAGGACAGACAAGATCCAGAAAAAAAAGTAAAGACAGCAGAGCAATAATCGGGTTGGGGACAGGCAGGAAGACAGGTGCAGAATGAGGAAGAGGAGGCCAGCGTATCAGCAGGGAGGCTTTTGTTGTTAATAATCCAAGGGAATGGCCAAAAGCCCTTGAAGTTTTGGGTCAAGATGAGACTGCTTGTACACAGACTGGCCAGGACACGAAGAACAGCTTAGGATAAATGTGGCAGAGCCAACAACAACTAATACATATCCCTCCTCCGCTGTCTGAATCCACCTGAAATGACGGTGAAGGCAGAGACTCTCACATACAAAGAGGAAAACGGGGAAACTGTCAATCGAGAAAAATGTCACAGTATTTTGGAAGACGCAATGCAAATGGTAGCTGTGGCTCAGCATAAGTGTGTATGCACAGGACTGGGGATGCTACTCAAGAACTGATCCTGGTGTGTCAAGAACTGGCTACTCTAGGGCTCATGAGGCACAGCTGCCAAGTAGAAGACAGCATAATTGACAGTAATTTAGTGTACAGTAATGCCACAGCCTATGATTACCCCCCATCAACCACCCCCTTCCCTGTCAGCTTCCATCTCTGACTAGAGAGGTTGGATCAGAGACCAGGCAAGGACCAGGGCAAGGGTGAGTCAAATGAAAGGCAAACAAACCCATTCACCTTTTCCTATCTGATTCCCAGACAGCTTGAGGTATGCTTCTAGGAGGCTGTCCAAGCTTTTCTCTGGAAACTAACTGGGTTGACTGAGAGAAACTGTAAGTGGTGACTCAAAAAACAAGTTGATCTCTATTTCACTAAAAAGAATAGTCACCAGTGAACAAATTCTGACTCCAAAGAACAAATCAACTTTTGAGGTATTGCTGTAAAATGTGTGTGGATGTAAGTGATATTAGGAAACCCTTTTTAAAAAGACTTAGTTTTACGCATATACATGTATATTTGGGTGAATGTATGGCATGTGCCAGGCTACCCAAGTATGACAAAAAGAGTTTCAGATCCTTTGGAGCTGAAGTAGTTGAATGCGAGCCACCCCATTAGTATACTGAATTAGGGTCTTCTGGAGGAACACGATGGCTCCTAAGCCCACACAGAAAATGGAACAAAGGAAACAAGTGAGGAAATACAATGCAGAGAAAAACTGTTACAAAGTGGAGAACAGAAGGAAACAGAACAACATTCTATAGTAAGCATCACACTACTGACATGTATGTCCATGGAAAGAAAACCAAAATGTAAGAGGAAGGGCTTTCAAAACCAAACCAAACCAAACTACTAATTTAAAATATTATGAGAGGGGTAGTCAAATGGTTAAAGTGTTGATCAAGCCAATGGAAGGACAGGAGTCTGGATCCCCAGAAAGCCATGTAAGCACTGACCTGATCTGTAATTCCAGCTTACCAGTGTGGAGCAAGAGTACCCCAGAACAGGCTGCCTAGCAAGACTACCACATCCTTGAGCTCTGAGTCGCCTGTGAGACCCCACTGCAATGATAACGAGGAAGAATGACTGAGGATGATTCCCATCACCAACACACACACGCACACGGACACACGCACACACACACACACACACACACACACACACACACACACGCGCACACACACACACACACGCACACGCGCACACACACGCGCGCGCGCACACACACACGGACACACGCACACACGCACACATACACGCACACAGCACACGCACACACACGCACACACGCGCACACACACGCGCGCGCGCACACACACACGCACACGCGCACACACACGCACACACGCGCGCACACACACACACGCACACGCACACGCACACACACACACACACAAGAAATTGAAAAAAACTGAGGAAAAAAATCAGAGGTGAAGAAACTGAATAAGAAAAACCTTGTGGGGACAATAAACAAGAGTTATAATGAACAGTTTTGTACTGACGACATAGAGTCCCATGGAACTCTGCATCACATCTGTCAGGTTTCACAGAGCCCCACCTAGGGGCAAATATTTTCTTAGGAATAAAAACTTTCATAGTTACTATCTTCAAGATATGCTGGTAGAATGGTGGCACAAGCTTCGGGGAGGTAACAAGCCCATTTCTCAAGGTCGAACCCTATGACACTGCTTGAGTGAAGTCATAGGGTAGACACTTCAAGAACTGAGGAGGAGAGGCCAGATATCTACTAAAGGAGTGCAAGGACAGATGACCCCAACGACATTCTGCCATTCTCAGAGATCTGTCTTGCTTGTCGCAGATGGGGACAGAGACCCACAGCTAGATAATATGCAGACAGGGAGAGACCTTGGAACACTCAGCCCTAAACTTGATGTCACCATTAACTTCTTCCCCTCGGGGCTCAGAGAGTCCCTTAAATGAAGAGGCAGAAAGGGGTGGAGACACTAAGAAAACCATGCCTTCTAAACACACAGGACCAACTCGCATAAGAACTCAGAGACACCAGTATGCACGGGCCACACCAGAGCTGAAAGGAGAAGTGGGCACAAGTGACTGTCCCTAATCCAGAAACTGTCTCCAGTTGGTAACCAGTACAATGAAAATTTAGTTCTCTCTGAGGGCGTTCACTGGGGAAGCAGACTATGTTTAAGGGTAGGCCGCATGCCCAGCAGTGGATGCCAACAGAAAACAAACTCACCAGCATCTTTGGATGGTCCTTGTCTCAACGTCCTGTAAGGACTTTTTCTTACTAACCACCCTCAATAGATCCTCTATGTAGCTATTATGCTTTCCAGTTTAGGTTTTTAAGGTATTCCTTAGTGTACAAATGACCGGGCCTCTGCATTTATATCTGTTTTGTGTGTCTTTTCTGGGGCTCTTTTCTATCTGCTTGTTTTGTCCTATTTTGATGTGTCTGTTTCTGTTTTATCTTATCATATTATATTTTATTATTATCATCCATTAGATTGCCTGAAAGACAAAAAGGGGACAAATCTGGATTGGAAGGAAGGCAAGGGGAGACTGAGAGGAGCAAAGGAAAGGGAAACCATTGTATGGGGGAATCTCTTCTCCACAACAAAAAGAAAGAAAGAAAGGAAAAACCCCAGACATTTCAGCATTATGAGGCTAACTTCCCTTCCTTTACCCTTATTACTATTGTCAACTAGTGACTTACTGTATGTGTGGTGTAGGACGGAGAATTGGCTGCCATGGTGCACATATAAACGTCAGAAGACAACTCTGTGGACTCCAGCTTCTCCTTCCACTGTGTGGGTTTGAAGGGTTAAGGCTTTCCCACAGAATCATTGTGCTATCCTTCAATCTTTTAAAATAAATAAAATGCTGATTGCTTCAAGTTCGCTGTAATGCCCATCCTCTTCAAAGATATGAAAATTATGCTGAGATTCAACGTTATTTGCAGAAGAAACTTTACTTTTCACCTTGAACTATCCTTTCTTTGAATAGTGGGTTCATAAATATATCAAATCCTCTCATGAGAGACATATCTCTTCACTGTTTTCCTGAAGTAGTATCATGTGTCACAGGCACAAAAACCTACAATATGTCTTTAAATACTGAAGTGGATATGAGCGGGAACTTAATCTTTAGTTCATCATATATTAGAAAAGGTAACTACTTAATGGAATATAATAACTCAAGGAATTCTCATATAAACCTAAGCAATCATTTCACAATTTAGCTATATTGAAATCCTCCTTTTTATGAGCTGTTTTAAAGTACTGTATCACCTGAAAAATCAACAATCTCACTTATGTGCTGTTGATATTTCAAACATATATACGAGGGCATAGCTTGGTCCCTGAAAGTGTCAAAATCCAGATTATTCTAGAACTAAAAGCTAGTTTGGGGGTACAGACAGCCAATGGCTAGACGGCGCTACAGTAAACAGCTGAAAGCCATGCAAAACCCATCTTTGCAGAGACGTATCCAACCGAGAGCTGTAGGCAAAAAGCCAATGAGGTACCTAAAGACTTGTGACAGCATCTTTGTTAGCCACAGATAACATTTCAATTTTATAGAAATCAAGTTATAACAAACCTTGTTTTGTTACTGCCCAGTAGTAAACACATGAGTAAAATCAAGTGTGTTACCTACCAGGGTTATGGCCAAAGTAGATGCTCATGAGCAGCTACCGAGGGGGTGAGGAAGAAAGGACACACAGACACACCTCTAGGCTCTTCTCCAGCTCCACTGCTTCTTTCTACTGATGTGTGCAGAACTTGAGTTATATTTTATTTAGGTAGTTTGCATATATGAAGTAGAAAGAAGTGAGGTTGGTTGAAGGGTAATTATTTCTTGATGGAAGAATATGAGTATAAACAGCACAGCTATAGCTCCTCATTGCCGATATGCGATGCAAATGGTATACAAACTATGGAGTCATTAAAGAGTGACTGCCACACTGAATGGAAAGAGAATGAAGACCTGCTATGCAGTATTTTCAGATATATTGAATTTGCTGTCACTAGGATCAACAAAATACTACTTCGAAGGACTGCACACTGTGACATGGAAAGAGCTTTGTAATACAGAACACGCTTCTGACATGTTGTACTGAAATAGGGTTATAGCTCTAGAAGAAAGGAATATCCATTGACTAATGACCTAGGCCACAATTGCAAAAGCTACGTGGATAAGTGGAAATTTACAATATAAAAATAATTCCATGTTAAGGACCCTCGAATCAGCCTTGTAGCTTAGGTCCCAGTGCTAAAGATTATACCTACAAGGGTAGGCAGAGGTGTTAGGCACAGCTCTTCAGGACTTGCTGATGACAAAATACTGGCCAATCACTTTCTGCAGCCTACTGAGAAAGGGTGAAAACTGGAGGGGAACATATAAAGTAGATCCACCCCATGGGCACTGGCCAGGCAAGCAGTCTGGCATTGATTTCCCCAGAAGAATAACTAAGACATTGCCCAAACTCAACAGTCTGGATGCTCCAATGCCAGCAACAGAGTACAGGGGAATTGTTAGAAGCTCAGTGTGGCTGTTGTGAGATCAGCTTTATGAAGGGAAGGGACAGAAATTTGCCAGAAACAGGACAAGTAGAAAGAACAGCCAAGAAGCCCCTATTTATACTACTTGGAAGGCAAAAGATACCTAATACCCACCCCTTTCCTTCTGTAGACTTGGTGAAGGGAAGTCAGAATTAAATGACAGAAAGAACAGTGTTCAAGAATACTGCCTTCCGGGAGTATTCCTAGTGTAGAATCTGAAGGATACGTACGACTACAAATCACCTAGATGGACAGTCCCTCCTGCCATCCCTCATCCACCTCTTTCTCTCTTTTGTGTATAGAGGAGTCATCACAAAGACCATCTGTGGTCAGGAGTAGCACTTTGCTCTTGCCCAACACAAGTCAGTCTACCTTCCCTCTTCACTGTCCTGTTGAAGCTGAAGACATGGGGACATGATGGAAAGTGTGTGACCAGTTTCTGAACAGGAAGGTGTCTGTCTACCAGCTCTAATTTCTGTTTCTACCTCTGCCTTCAACTACACTCTCACAGCTTCTTTTCAACTCGGTGGTGACAATGCACAGATTTTCCATGGCTTTCTGGCTTTTATTTTCTTCTATTATTTTTCTGTCTATCCTGTATCATAATCCAGGCCAGTCACGTGTAAAAAAACCAAAAGACTTAGATTTAATACATCGGAAGTGTCATAAAGACAAGAGAAATGAAAGCTGAAGAGCTAGAAGGGACACCCCAACAGACACAGTGGCAGGGCTAGTGGATGTGTTAGTCATCCACTCTAGGTCTGAGTAGCTGGGTGACTTAAAGAAATTCAATAAACATCCTGACTTTCAGTTTTTGTGTTTTCATTTGTGAAGGGATACTAATACCTCTCTTAGATCTGGGCAGGACTAAATAACGCTTTCTGCCTCTACTCTGTCCGTACTGTCATAATTTACAATAGTAAAAACGTGTTATTTACATTGAGAAAATACATAAACTATTTTAATGAAAATATAAGAACAAAAGCAGCTGTGAGTTGCTGCCAACTTCACTGGGTAGGGAAGGTAGTAGCATGCTTCTTGAATTAGGGGTGATTATTTGGCTTAGATTCTTATATGTGGTGTCACTCAGAGCAAGAGAAAAAAGAAAAACATTCTCTTCCAACATAGGCGAGGGCCATCTGGTCATTCATTGATGGAAATAAATATCCAAGGACAAACTGCATTTGCACTGATCAGTCTGTGCGCACACAAGCATGCAAAACACATAAAAGCCTTAGAAAACATCCACAAGAGCAATCAAGATTTTGTTCCGCAGTTTCGTGCTATGGCGTCATGTCAGATCTCAGTTGTTTACTGTATCACCTCATTTACCCTAATGAAAAATTACTCCTAAGACTCAGTTTCCTTTACTGGCAACACTATTCATTTTGGGAACAATTTTACTTTAAAAAGGGAATGGAAAGATACTGATGTCATTGTCAGATGAAGCAAAACCACATGAGAGGCCCTGACTCTGGTGCTCATTTATTAGACAGAAGTCTGGGGAAGAAGCTCGGGACCTATGTGTCACAGTATTTTCAACGGCTGCCCTCCACAAACAAGGCTGGTTTACAAGAGAGGAACACATAAGGTAGGAGGGGGTTTCAGTTTTTAAACTACATTACTAAGTACACATTTGCTTCTAAACTTTAAAGGAGTGCTGAATTGCATTTGGATAGAGTTATAGCATGGCTTTAAACACACACGCACACCCAGACACACACCATGGAGGTAATCCAGTTACTCCTGCAGCACAGATGTGCACAAGAATGCTCTAAGTGATTAAGATGGGGCTTTAAAGTTGGCTAATTAGAAACATCTTTCTTTCTATGATCAACATTGATATTAGCTCTGAGTTCTGATTGGCTGGAAATTTCTATCTGAATTTAGATTCACCCTTCAGAAGTAGGAACACTGACTGTACTTGCTCCTATGCTGCAGACTGTCTACTGTGAGGACCTACGGTCTTAAGCTTCGTCCATCTGTTTAGAAAATAGGATTCTGTCCACCTACAAGAACTTCTTGTAAAGAGCATTTATTCTCTTGCAGAAAGGACAACAACAGTCATAAGTGTAGTAGTTTAAAACTTATCTCGACAGAAAGAAATCATTGTCTTGTAATAGCAACCACACTACTCTGCTTTGATTAATGGCACAACACTGTCTAGAAAGGCCAGCCACAGGGCTGCTGAGATGGTAAAATACAATGATCTATGGAAACCCGTTCAGCATACTGCCTGGCAAAAATAGTTGCTTAATAAAGTTTTAGTTTTGCAAAATGAATATGAATCCTGGGAGCCACAATATACATGACCTTATTTTAAATCCATTTTTGAGTTCCATAAACCTTAAAGGATACTATCTGCAAATTAACCAAAGAATTGCTACTGAAACCTTTAAAGTTACAGTCACATAAAGTCCCAAAGGTCAGAAGAAGCTGCTTCTTATTGGTCTCACATCCTGTGATCCAAGATATCTATCCACAGAGAGCACAAGGTCACCCCTAGTTTCTTGGGTCCATGTTGGCAGACTATGCAGAGTATGAGTTCTGTAATTATTAAAGAATACGTTAGTTAGGACATCTAGCAAGTAATTATTACTGGACACTGGAAAATAGGTACTCTGAAAGACAAACTTGGTCACATCTCCCTTCTAGGCTTAAAGAACCTGGTGTTAATAGCAACAACATTGTATAAATAACTGGAGACCGCCCATCTTACTTTATTTGTATTTTGTCTACAACTCCAGAGAGTTGATAACAATCCCAAGTTAATTCACCGTTCACTGAGGAGTCACATGAGTCTAAGCAGCAGGGCTGGGAGATGAGTCAGTGTCTGTGATAATGTAATAATAGGGAGACTGTAGCAAAGCATCTTCAGGACCAAGCTGTCTTCAGCCCAGTTTTCAGGGTCAACACACAAAAGGTAAAGATATTTAGTTGAAAAAAAATAACTCAGTGAAAATGTCAGTTTTCCAGCTATTAAATGTAAATAATCAAACTGCTGCATAATAGAAGTTCAGTACACACTATACACATCAATAAACCTATTTCACAACGAGATCAGCTTCTTCAGAAGAGAAACACACCTGCACAATGTGGACGATATGAATGACAGGATTGAGACGAAAACTCTGAAAAAATATCCCAGATTATCTGACAAATCCAAGTACTTTTTTGCACTTACATATGCTCTAAATACCTGACTGGATCTCTCATCTTGCACTGGTGGGTATACATAATATAGTGTACCAGAATTTATAAAACACAATATACAGAGGACAGTAAATAATCACAATGTCCTATGTCTCTTGCTCCCTTCTTTCCATTGTTTCTGATTGGAGCAGCTTCAGCAGGCAAAGAAAACCAAGGAGGAAGAGGGAAAACTTGTTTGAGGAGCGTAATTCAGATCATTAAATGCAGACCACTTGACATCTGACTGTAAGGAAGCGTGGTGACAAAGCTTGGAGTCAAAGGGATGGGCAGAAGAAAATCTTTAATTACAAACCAATATGAAAATCTTCACACTTCAAAATATTTTTCCCTCTGCATTTCCACTTAGTCAAACACTATCTGATCATAGTGTTCTTGAGTACAGTATGCACCTACTATCTTCCTCTTGTGTCAGGATCCTGTTTACTCAGGAAGAATTTCTTTGCCAATGTCTCATACAAAGCAAAGAAAGTATCTCTTTTTATATAATATTTGATGTTTTCTTTTTTTTTCTTTAACTTCCTAGAATCATACAAATAGGGTACAAAAGCAAATTCACATTAGGCTAATTTAAAATTTTGCTGAAAAAAAGTTCTCTTTAAAAATAATACAATCATCAATTCTTCCCAACTATGTGACTGTAGATGTATTTAGCATTATATACATCAATTAGGTGGAAAGGCTGCCTAGAGTAGACTGTTACACAGAAATAGATAACATCCTTCACAGTGACACTTGCTCATAATACCATTCCTAAACTATTTCTCTACAGCCAGAAAACTGAGATAGTTCCGGTAAGTGTAAACCACAAGAAAGAGGCAGTTACTTTCAAGACATCCGCATGTATCTACATCCCCACATTGTTTACCATTTACCTGGGAACTCTTGAGTGACTTCTAAGAATCCTTGGATTCCTGGTAATTATAAGGAATGCAGATGTACAATGACAGTAACTATTATTTTTATGGATGAGAACTCACCTAGTTTTTAAAGGAACTTATGGCTCCATCAGATTTTTAAGAAATCATCTGTGAACACATTTCAAATGGCAACCCTGAGTTAGGCACTATGCTAAGCACAGGAGGCTATGAACTCTGTAGGTCAGACTGTCAGCTGATTTCAGAATCACTAACTTTACCATACTACAAAAGATTTCTATAACCCTAGTTCTTCACAACATCTCACAATTTTATAATTTAAGTTTTTTTTTCCATTTTACCACAGTTCCTACCCCTCCCTTTCTCCCGTTCCCCCTCCCCCATCCACTCCTTAGAGAGGGTAAGCCTCCCATGGGTAGTAAAAGTCAGGCATATCAAGTTGAGGCAGGACCAAGTCCCTATTCCTGCATCAGACAAGCAAGGTATTCCTCCACACCTCAGCATAAATCTAGATCTCACAATTTTTTTTTCTCAAAAAAAACGTCCCCACTTGACATTTTTAGCATGGGTAATCTGAATGAAAATGGCATCTATGGGGAGAGATGTGGCTTTGTTGGAATAGGTGTAACTTTTTAAAGAAGTGTGTCACTGGGGTTGGACTTTGAGGTCTCAGATGCTTAAGCCAGACCCAGTGTCTCACTCTCTTCCTACTGTTTCCCAACCCAGATGCAGAACTCTCAATTACTTCTCCAGCAACATGTCTGATTGTATGTTGCCATGCTTCCTGCCAAGATGAAAATGATCTAAATCTCTGAACTGTAAACCAGCCCCAAGTAAATGCTTTCCTTTATAAGAGTTGCCATGTTCATAATGTCTCTTCACAGCAATAGAAACCCTAACTAAGACTCAGCATATTCTCCCTGGTGTGGTTTATCTAGTATGAGGTGCTCTCTCTGCTATCTACTAAAATGTTTAGGTCGTATCTTATGTGTAACATTTTTGTTTATGCTCTTGTTTAGCTGGGTCTCCTCAAAGTAGTATTCTGTCTTCTGTTAGAGCAGATGAATTGTTTTAAGGAAGTCTCTCTGAACTAAACACAAACAAAAATAGAAGATAGTCTTTAGAAGGGAAAACAAGATTATAAAGAAAGACAAATGATAAGAATCACCAAAAAACTATGTCCCAAGACAGGCAGGAAGAGACGTGCACAGCTGGAAGGACACCAAGCGTGTGAGCTCTCCATACAGGTGAATTTCAGAGGCATCACAAAACTCTGGTGTATTGTCAACTCTTTAGGAGGCAGGTGCAGTGCTATTTCTAAAGCTGTTAGAAGAGAAGTTTTTTTTTATCTCAACAGAGGTTAGGGAGAAACCTGGTGATAGGGAAACTCCCAGTAATCTACAAAGATGATCCTAGCTAAGATTCTAAGCAATAATGGAGAGAGTGTCTGAACTGGCCTTCCCCTGTAATCAAATTGATGACCACCTTAATTGTTATCATTGAACCTTTATCTAGCAACTGATAGATGCAGAGATCCTCAGCAAAGCACTGGGCTGAGCTCCCAGTCCAGCTGAAGAGAGAGAAGAGAGACTATATGAACAAAGGGGTCAAGATCATGACAAGGAAACCCACAGGGACCACTGATCTGAGCTACTGGGAGCTCAGTGAATCTAGACTGATGGTTGGGGAGCATGCATGGGCCCAAACTAAGCTCTCAGAACATGGATGACAGTTGTGTGGTGTGGGCAGTTTGAGGGACCTCTGGCAAAGGACCAGGATCTATCCCTAGGGTATGAACTGGCCTTTTGAACCCATTCCCTATAGAGGGATGCCTTGGTCAGCCTTGATACAGGGGAGAGGGGCTTGGCCCAGCCTCTACTTGATTTGCAGACTTTGTTGACTCCCTGTGGGAGGCCTTAACCTCTCTGAGGAGTGGATGGGGGGTTAGGGTGAGGAGAAGCTGGGGAGTGGAAATTGGGAGAAGAGGAGGGAAGGAGACTGTGGTTGGTATGTAAAAAAATAAATAAAAAGAGAGAGTTGTTCATTCTTGTGAACAAACCTGTATGACAAAGTAAGAGGCCCACTGTTTTCTTACAGCATGAATAGTATGAGAAGCAGCCTGCCAATGCTCATAAAATATACCCACTTCTGTTCATCTGACTGGGAATAAATATGACTGTCAGACAGGGTCCAGATTCTGTCAGTCTTACTGTGTTGTATATCAGAGGCTTTAAAATGCTGGGGAGTTAAAAATATAGATGCCTACTACCAGGCCCATAACCTATTCTGAGGAAGTCAGTTGATCTAGGATGGGGCTATGAGCTGTTATATTCTAATAGTAACCATATGATACTATATTTGAGGACTATTATAATTGCTGCTTAGGAAACAAATTCAGGCCCTTGGATGTGGTGGGGGACAATTGATAATTATTCCTTTACAAATGCAAAAGTTCTGACATTAGAAGAAAATATAGGATACACAGAGAAATAGGGCACTGCATAGATGGTGCCCCAAGAAATGCATTAGAAAAAGGAAGTCTCTAATTTATCAAATCAAAAAGCTTTTATTTAATTTTTTTTAAAATGGGAATTGGTGTTTTGCCTGCATGTTGTGTGTGTGTGTGTGTGTGTGTGTGTGTGTGTGAAGGTGTTGGAGTCCCTGGAACTGGAGTTATAGACAGTTGTGAGTTGACGTGGTGTAAATTGAGTTGGGCTCTCTGGAAGAGCAACCAGTGCTTTTAACCACTGAGCTGTCTCTACAGTCCCTACCAAGAAGTTATTAAGATAAATTTTGAAAGCAAGAGAGGAAAAAATAACATTACAATACAATCACAAAATCTGAAAGTATTGGAGAATAAAACAGCAAATGGTAAAAATGCCCAGAAGTTTTAGGCAAGGCAAAAAGGCTTTGGCTTAAGAGTCTTTTGAATCAGCTCAGAAGGCTAAACAAGGGACTGGTCTAAGTTGCAGCTGGGTTGTAAGATGCCCCAATATTCACCAGGAGGCATGTGTGTTACTTCTAGCCATGTAGTGAGAGCCTACAATCACCAAGGGCAAACTTGGGAGAGTCAAGATTCTCAATGCAAACCCAGGTAATAACCACTTACCAGTGGTGTATTTTTAGTCCAAGCTTCAGGTCTCTCACAGGCAAAATGGGGAGAATTGCTGCTAATTTTAATATAACCCATAGCAGACAGATGTGAAGATGCATATAAGTTATACAATAAATGTTACATTTTTAATATAAATGCCATTGGTAATAACAAATTTTGGTCAAAGTGAAAATAGGGTATTAAGTACAAGAGATTTGCTGAAATAGAGCCCCCCAATCAACAAAGATGGCAGAATCTATTTTAAAGATTATAAAGGATAGAAGCTCTCTGAGGAAATGAAGAAGTCATGTGGTATTGTTTTGTTCTGTTTTGTGAAATGCTCAGACTGTAGACAATGAAGAAGACATGGTCTGAGAAGAGAAATTGCTAAACTGGAAGCAAAGTAGCATGAAGTAGGGCTGGTGACTTCACCCATGAGGACACCATCTGGAAGGATTGCTTGACAAAAATACATTAGATAAATTCTTGACTGACACTGCTAAGAGTTTAAGCTCAAAGAAGGCAGATGACGCCAGCAGAGAAATGACTTTCTGGACTTCCATCAGCCAGACTAACGTGGAGGCTAGATATGGGATGTAGAAATTATCAGGAAATTGAAGCAATAGCAGCTATTGAGCATCAGAAAACTTGTGAAAAGAGGTAAATACACTAAATAGCATTTGGGATGTGCACAGGTTGAAGAAGAATGTCAAACTCTGAGAAAGAAATCAGTGTCCTTGCATGTCAAAGGCAGTTCAGGAAGTATAGGAAACTGTGGCCATGAAAACTTCTAAAATCAAAAAAAAAAATGTTTCTCTCATTTTCAACACCTTCCACCAAATGTGTAATATCAGTTTTCCCCACAATAGCAATTCTACTCCAAGTGGCTAGCCCACAGTTTGATTCAATTCTATCTCAATTTCTGGAGATTGCATACATTTCCTGAGGGCTCAGTCCCAGAAGATGGCCTAACTTCAGATGCCAAGTCTAGGCATGAGGTATTTCTGACCAAAGGGCTACAAATTATAAGGTCTGACACTCATTCCTTACATTGGATATCTGCTAGAATGGTGTATACAGAATATTAATTTCTTACACTGCTGGGTTACTGTGAAAGGACATGACTCAGGAGGGAATACAGTGAGGGCTATGTAACACTAAGACCTTCAGAAAATGTCACATGGAAACCTACTACTTCAGAAGCCCACAAACCCCACAGAAAGCTAAAGCGGAGCTATAGCACATGTGGGGAGCAATGCTCCTAACAGACATTACAGGCTAACAGATGAAATGCAGGGTGACAGGACTAGCTCTGTTCCTTTGGAGTTGTTGGCTGGTGAAGTCCAACAGAGCCTTAGACATTATAAGCTATTTCCAATGCTCTTTGCAACCTCTAGAACTTGATCGTAAGACTTCATTGCTGAAGACCACACCATACATTTGAGTCACAGAACATAGAAAAATAAAGCTGGTATTGACCTGGAAATTTCATTTTTATTACATAGCCTTCATAGTTCTGGAAGGTACTATGAATGCTATTAAGAGGTGAAAAGCAACCATTAGTCTTACCTAGTTGTGAACTCTGTGAGCTGTAATAATGGCTGGGCTGGTAAGACATGCTCATGCTCACTAGTGCAATGGTAGCACAACCATCCTGAGAGTCACCAACGCACTTTCAAATATTTACATTACTCCACAAGATGGAACCCATACCTCACACCATTACTGGGTTAAAGCACATATGGTTTAAAAGGTCATATGCTCTAGAGAGAACCTTTGCTAAAGGACATAACACTAAACAACTCCTAATGACATAACTATACCCATAGATTAATGCATTTCTCAACCCTCACCAGAGAAGTTTAAGTTTGCAATTAATGGAGATTAGTGTAGAGACTCACAAGCAACCAAGGTGCAGGGAATAAAAGACTGCAGAATATTCAGGCCTAATATAGTTTTGTCTCCTCCCTAGGATCAGGAATCATTGGGGAAAAGAAGCAGAGAGTTTAAGAGCCACAGGTAGTGGATGACTACAAGAAAATTTTCTGGACACAGTAAGACAGTTATTCATATGAAATCACATTGGTTGTGATAGCATGCACAAAGTTTTACAAGCCCAAGCCAGTTCAAATCTCAGCACTGATAGGAGACTTGGGCATGCAGCTCTACCATTAGCTAAGGTGCTATTGGCAACAGCTGGCTGCTGGAAGAGGGTGAATTCAGCTCCTGGTAAGTCAACTGTGTTCTAGGTTGGCCACACATTCAAGAACATTTGGACAAAACGACACAAAGTTGAGTTAGTTGGGAAGGGGAGGTAGACTGGGAAGAGTTAGAGAAGGGAGGTAAACTAACAAAATACAAGGTGTGAATCTCTTAAAGAACTAGCAGCAAAATATTTTCATACAAGTGAATCACATAGTTGGTTCCTGTAGCACCCAGTCAGGGTGCTCTTATCCGGACTGTTTTTCTAAACATTGCTATATTAACCTATATCAAGGTTTAGTCATAAGAGACTTGCTATAAACAATAAAAGACACTCCTTTACCATTATGGCTCCCATTATTTCAGACACCATGTCAGTAGCACTAAGACACTGGATAATGAGAACTCTGGTATTGTTCTTTTTTTTTTTTTAACTTTCTCATTACATTGGAGCAGGATTCTATAGATAGCACTGCAATTTGACTTGTAGAATTCAGCAAGACAACTGTAGTCACAGCAAACTGGAGTTTTCATACATGTGTTACATAGCTATGTATACTGGCGGGACACCGTGATTAAATCTAGGAGCTACATTACACTATATGCTGCAGTTACAGTTCCATTATACTAGCTTTAGAGCTGCAGCATTCTGCATTAAGCCTGCTACTGAAATCACTTAATTTACATGGTTTATCACTGAACTTAAGACACACATTACTGGTGAATATGCCTTGTTGTTCTTTTAAAACTGGTATTGAAAGAGAATGAGAATCTCTGAATGTCTACTTGGAATTATATTCCACCTTGAATACATTTTTCTAGTATATACTTTTGAAAATGGGAAAAAACTATTTTAAAAATTGAGTTTGTTGATGCTCGTCAAACCTTCTAACAGCACTTTAGTGTATGTTTTCATGTTTCAGCACTGTTGAAAGTCAATGATGTTCTGAAAATTTTTCCTTGTCCTTCAAATTACCTGGTGCCTGAGCTACAGTTTTACAATAGTTTATTTTTATTTTAAGACGATAAAGAATAGAATAACCACCTTAGTGACAGTTTAAAACAAACTTATTTTTTTCTTGAGGTGAGTTCTCAACATTCACTGAGAAAGATGTGACATGTGTCTACTTTGATGGATAACTTAGCCATGTCTCCAATTATCTGTCATAACTGATAACATAGCAACCTTCAACAGAAATGGTGTTTAAACTAAAATGTAACAAAAATAATATTTTATGCAGTTTAAAGAATATACCATAAGATAATTTTAATTTCCCTACTAAATGACACATTTATCTTAAAAAAATCATTAATTTTTATTTAGTATAACATTTAAATTTATAAAAAAAGATTATGGCTGATGTGGGAATGTCTTTCTGTATGCTGTGAATATCAATCTTTACATAAAGGAGCTGTTTTGGCCCATGACAAGCACCACAGGAAAAGTAGGAGGGGAAATCACAGCATAGGTAGGAGAAGCAGGGCGGAGTCAGAAGAGATCAACCCAGCAGCCCAAGAAGAAACATGTAAGGAACACAGGCGAGCCACGGGCCATGTGGCAGACAGATTAATGGAAATGGGTTGAAGTAAGATGAAGGTGCTAGCTAGCAATGTGAGCCATAGGCCAAACAGCATGAAACTAATATAAGTGCCTGAGTCATTTCTGGGGGCCTAAGCAGCGGCAGGTCTGTGGATCTGGATTTCTGGTGCCCGGGACCAGAAACCTCATTGTAACAGATGACTTACCTGGGTGGACATGAACACCCACATAAATCTAGAGAAAGATTAGAAAGGGTTCTAGATCACAGAAACTGAGACAAAGTAGCTTCCAAATTTTGTATCTGAAATGGGTCATTGTACAGAGATAGTGTGGCACTCGGGCCACATTCAAAATGGTGGTGGCGGACTTGTAGGAGGCAGTGTAAGCTATAACCAGACCAGTTCATGAAGTCTCCCAGAAGACTCGGTAGCATGGGATTGATTAAGGTTTCTGTTTACTTTGAACAAAAAGGAAACAGAGTCAAAGACGGTTTCTTAGTAGCTGCATTTCTTGGGTCTGCTGCTTGTTGGAGGCAAACAGAGATACAGCCTCTTTAAGAGAACTTGTGATTCAACTTTATCTGCAAAAACTATGTGGCTCTTTAAGAGAGTGGTAGCATTTTAAAAGCTCTTCTGGTTGGAAGATGAGTAAGGATTTACAATAAAACAGATTCAGATAAAAAAATCTGTAAACAGGTTACAATGTGTGAAAAATGTACATAGGTTTCAGAGAGAAAAGAACAAAGGTCGAGAAAGTCTGTAAAAAACAGAAATAGAGTAATAAAAATATAATAAGCTATGTAAAGAGGGAAAATAGACACAGAATCTGGATTATGGTTATTACTGTGTTTTCTTTTAATTTCTTAACTGTTAGTGAACTAACTGCAGAAAGACATTGCAAAGGCTGATAAGTTAAACAAGAATATATATTTTAAAGGTATTTTGATTTTGAAATTTGTGTCTAAGGATTTATGCTTTGGAAGAGTTCTGCTTTAGTTTCCACAGAAGATGAAAACCTGTGGATTGCTTCCAGGCAAAAATGGTTTCATTGACCAAGACCACCTGAAAATTCTCTGATGGGAAGTGATGGTCATATCAGCTTCAGGGCTGTAGACTAAGATGATCCAGTCTCAAGAACCCGTGAGATTGCCAATGCTCCTTAATTAGCAGGAAGTAGTAACCAAAAACTATGCCCAAATTTCCAAAATATTGTTTATAAATCTTTGTTCTCATTATAAATAGTTAATGGTCATAGTTAATCTCTTTCTAAGAAGAAAAGAGGGGGTATGATATATGAATGATTTAAAAAACTAGATTATTGAATTTACTTTGATCCAAATGTCAGTTGTTAGTCTCAAAATATTTTATATTGGTATGGATTTTGGTTTATTGATACAAATTTGAGGTCAATTCTCTTATGCTGTATGTATTTTTCTACTCTTGTTTAAGGTATGATGCTTATGTAAATGATTTAGATTTGTAATGTATAATTAAGAAATTAATTAGTTAGATTTTTAGGTATACAAGGATATATTTCAATTAGTTAGGTAATCTTCAAACACTTCTAAGACCTACAGAATATGGCATTTAAAATATTTTATGAACTTAGACTTTCCTGGACAGTGAGACATGTCTGCTCCTGGCAGCATCAATCTACTTCAAGGGAAAAATAGGCATTGAAGAAACTCCATATGGAGCCTACTTTCTTAGTGGCAGTGGTTAGCCACCGGACAAGAACCTGTTCTTGCACTGACTGCTTGACAGTATGCAGGTTCCCTAGGAAAGTGGCCTCTGAACTTTGACTGAACAAGCTGAAATGGTCCTTCAGATTCCTGCTTTGCAGAAAAAATGTCAGACATTCTCTAGGACTCAAGGAGAAGTGACTGATGAACTATACCAGAATGGGCAGAGCAGATTTTGGGCTTCACTGAAATGAAAAGAGACTCTGGGCCTGTAGGCTGAAGATGGATGCCCCAACTTTGTAAAGGAACTTTGGGTGACTGTCCAGGCAGATAGGTGTCATCTCTGTCTTTTCTAGATTTTGGAAGTTGATTGCATTTCCTGTTTACTTGGGTAAATATTATATCCTTCTGTGGCCTTTGATATTGTTGAAGATTAGATAGTTATAGTTTTTATTAGTTATTTTAAAAGGTATACTGGATATGACTTTAGATTCACAATGATAAGGTAGATGATAGAATATTTCACTTTTGCTAAATACAAATAGACTAGATATTGTAACTGTAATTCTTGCTTAATAGATATTTAGTCTTGAAATTTTGCTAAGTTAAAATTGAAACATTCCCTTTTGATTAGACAGAAATGGGGAGATGATGTAGGAAAATCAAATACTTGTTCCTTCCTAATTTCACTGACTTTCAATTCCAAATATTTCCTAAGAACTTCCAAGTCATACCCAACAACATTATTATGTTTCCCCAATGCTTCCATTACTTAAGCTTATCTTTGTTGAAATGTTATTTGGATAGGAAACTTAGATTCATGTAATATATGCTGTTTCAAAAGACCATGTGTATATAATTACTATGTATGCAGAATGTTAAATAACATTGTTTTCCATTAATTAACAAATATAAGAAATTTAAAAATTTTGCTTACTATAAAATTTTCAGCAGAAATTTTTTTTGTCTTTAAAGCTATCTAAATAGTCATTTTATAAGTAGTAACTTTAATGTTGAACATAGTCAAGGTTATTTCTTATATTATGTGATACCTGCATCACATGAGAGAGCTTCATTGAGCAAGGGTCTAGAGATTGAAAGAGAGACAGTATGTGGGTCACTCTTGAAAGTAGAATGCCATTTATTGGAGCTCAGTGAAAGACTTATGTATGAGGGTTGTCCTTTTGACCTTGAGTAACTTCTGCAGCTCACAAGTAACAACTGGCCTGGGTCCATTTCTTTGTTCTCTACTAAGTTCTTGATTCCTTAATTGCAGCACCTGCTTGGGCAATGTTGTGATAATGAAAACTGATCTAAGCCCTGGGGGTTGCAGGCCAACCTCCACAATATTACATTTAAAATCTATTTAGTTCAACTATAATTACACTACTTGTCCCCCTCCTTTTCCATCTTCCCTCCTCCAAAGTTCATGGCTGCTTCTTCTTTAACCATTGTTGTTGTATGTTGTATATGTAGAGACAAATAAGTATAAAAATACAACCAATTGAGTCTGTTCAATGCTACCTGCATGTATGGGTTTAGGCTGGGCCACTTGGTATTGGCTAAACAACCAGGAGGCTCATCCCTGAGAAAGAACAAATTGTTCTCTCATTGTTGTTTGTTGCTTGCAGCTCTTCCTCTATAGGTGTGACCCTTGAGATTTCCCTTATTGATGTTGGATGCCAACTGCTAGAACTGTTCTGGCCTTTTCTTTAGAGAGCGCTCTTGTTGAGATTTCATGATTATAGCTTTCCTATCATACTGAGAAGGCATACTTTAACAGCAGACATGTGGTCATCTGGCCCTTACAATTGTTCTGTGTCCTCTTTCATCATGCTCCACTAAACAAGAGTTGTGCTATAGATGTATCAACTAGGGCTGGGCATCTGACAGTGTTCTCTGCATTTTGACTGGCTGAGGCTTTCTATAATGGTTGGTGTTTACTGTAAAGACAAGCTTCTTTGATGTAATGGTCTCTGTTCACTGTAAAGACAAGCTTCTTTGATGAAAAGTGATATCTATACTTTTCTGTGGGCATAAGGGTAAGTATTTTGAGAAAAGTTGTGGATTATATTGGTTTAAGAAAGTGACCTCATAGCCATATGTTGTTGGCTTGGAATATAGTATCAGGAGTGATGCCCCTCTTGTTGAGTGGTCCTCAAGTCCAATTAGACAGTTGTTCGTTACTCCCAAGATATCAAGTGCTTCTATTGAATATTTAGGGATATCTTACCATGCTAGTCAATTTGTATGCTGTTGCATATCTTAAGTACATGAATTAAATTTCTTTTTAAAATAGTAAAAATATAATTTATTGTTGGTGTAGTACATATATGCAGTACATAAATACAGTATATTCTGAATTATTTACCAAAGTAACATGCCCATATATTTCAGGAAATCCAGTATAAGAACTACTCTTTGTGACAGTTTAACATCTGACTCTGCCCTATAAGGTTCTTATTATAGACAGACATTTTAAATGATTTTGGAGTTGTCTTTTTGTAGGGAGGTAATATGTTCAGTAAATGGCTTCTGAGTAGAAGTAGCCCAAATATCTATTAATGGGAAATGATAAATAGACTAAAAATCATATATACCAAGAAAAAATTGCTCAAGCTATACAAGGGAATGAACAGCTGATGCCTGCTAAGAACTAATGGGAGGAAATCAAACAACTAAAAAAAAAAAAAAAAAACCCAATTATTATTCAATCCCAGTTAAACGAATAGCTAAATGTATTTATACAGTTGAAACACAGACTGGAGGTTACCAGGGTCTGGGAAAAGGAAGGAATCAGGAGAAACTAGATATTTGGGCAAAATGACTTCAGGTTAGAAGGATGGGAAGTTCTGGAGCTAAAAAGAATTATTGAATGCACAAATGAATACATAGATTTAATTGTTCATTTGCAGATCACTGCTTTCAATGCCAATTGTAAAAACAAGTTTTATTTTTTCAATTAATTAAAAACAAATGTGTAAGTTTATCTAGACTTAGGAATAATCAGAGACTTGAGGTAATATGTTTACACATAAACAATCTATCCATTTCTGGGTACCATACAAAAACAGAAAGCAACTATAATATAGCTAGCAATGAAATATTTAAAAATAATTAGAAAAATATGTCTAAATGAACTTACAATATAAGTAGGAAGCGATAATAAAAATCATAAAGTATTAAGATTTATTTTTTATCACATACACAGTTTAAACTAATACTGAATCTATCATTAGAAATTAAATTTAATTTTAGAATAAAAACTAATAGTTAATTTCTGATTAAAACACATGACTTTCATTATATAAAGGAGCACAAAATAAAGAGAAAGCTTATGTGTTAGCAAACACAACACACAGAATAACTTTAATCTCTTCACACACTTATTTAAAAAAACTAGTTTAACTGGTGACAGATCTCATTAATTTACTATTTTGTGACAGATCTTTATTGCATCATTACTGCTTCAGTTCCCCCTAATCAAACTGTTAGGGCTTGGCCTGAGCCTGTGGTATTGCTGGCAGGTAGTGGAACCTTCAGGAGGCTGGCCTTAAAGGCCCTGTGAGTGTGGCCATCTCTTTTTGTATCTTGAACACTAGGAGAAGAGAGATGCTTTCCACCACAAATGCCAAGCATGATGTGTAGTAGTGAAGTTTCTTGGTCCCCGGCGGCCTGAGGCCCAGACCCACGACCTGCAGCCCCAGACCCCTTAGCTGCCCGCTGCAGCTCAGGCCCCCAGAAGTGACTCAGACGCTTATATAACTTAATGCTGTTTGACCTATGGCTCAGGCACATTGCTAGCTTGCTCTTATATCTTAACTCAACCCATTCTCATTAATCTGTCTACCACATGGCCCGTGGCTCACACTGTTCCATACATGTTGCTCCTTTGGGCTGCCTGCCTGGTCTCCCTGACTCTGCCCTGCTTCTCCTACCTTTGCTCTGATTTCTCCTCCTACTTTTTCTATGGTGCCTGTCATGGGCCAAAACAGATCCTTTATTTAAAGATTGATATTCACAGCATACAGATAATCATTCCCACATCAATGATGCTCTTCCCGGACCCTGATCAGCCCCAAACAGAGTGGAACCTCTAAAACTGGGTCAGAACCCACCACTCATCCTGTTAGCTGCTTACCTGGGGTACTGGGTATTTTATGTGAAATGTCCAGCTTCATAATGGTCTCTGCTTTAGTTGTGTCAGATCTTTGCTGGCCAGCTTCCTGATTTCTGTTTAAGTTACTCCTCAGACTATAATATATATGCAATTGAGGGGTTTAACAGAGACCGTACAGGGCCAGCAATGAAAGCACTGCAGCTATGCAGCTATCCCCAACATGCTGGACAGCCTTGGCTTCCTTAAATTTCTTCTAATTTACAGTGTCTTTTAAAGAGGGACCCAGTAGGTTTAAAGTTTTAAAATGTACACCCTGAAAACCACTTGATAAAATGTCACTGAAACTACATATGCACTGCAGAGCTATGGCTGACTTGCTAAGAATCAATTCTACTTTAAGAAATATGCAGCATTCAGGTAGAGTAATGAAAACAAGGAGTATGCACTCTAAATTTCTAATATCAACAGATTATGTAAGTAGTAAGCTCCCTTTGCTCCCACACACATTGGTTTTCCATTAAATACTCCCCAAAAGAAGACAGCCAAAGTTGGTTTTTCAAGAATCTTTTAACTTTTTAAAACAGAACAAAGATGTCTATACCAGTCTAGTTTTTATGTGCTTGCTTGTGTGGGCATGAACAAATGGGCACAACACTGGGCAGCAGTATCGGAATTGAAGTAAAGCAAAGCCTCACAGTGGTGTTTTAAAACAAATGCGTTCTCAGGCTTGTTTATTATTATTTGCTTCTGCATGTGGTAACCAGTGTTTGAAACTGCTACTTTATTTCACCAGATCTATGCCATCTTCTAAGAGAGAGAGAGAGAGAGAGAGAGAGAGAGAGAGAGAGAGAGAGAGAGAGAGAGAGAGAGAGAGAGAGAGAGCGCCCTTGTCTGTGAGGAAAGAACACTCCCCTCTGTGTACCACCTACATCAAAAGAGTGTGTGCCCTCACATTCTGTGTCTATAAGACCCTAAAAGCCCAGGGCCAGAACGATAAGAGGATCCTGCAGGAAGGTGTCGGAAAATCCAATAACTGCAATAAAAGAAAAGAAACAGATGGGATGAAGCAAAATAGGAGTTTATGAGGAAAGAAGCTTAAATAGGTGAAAGTCTGGGAGCCCCAAAGGGGTTCTGGGGGGAGGGTGGTTAAAGAGGGAGACTTCAAAGAGAAGGCAGCTATCAGACAATAGGAGCTCTCACCTGTCAAGAGCTCAGAGCTTTCTGCTGACACAGGGAAGGCAGGCCATGCGGAGGACACAGTCACCATTCTGCATTTCGCCACTATCAATATGCAGTAGTAAGTTATCCTTTCTAAAGTGTATTCCAATTATATTGCTATTATTGAAAATATTGTTGTATTGTCGTCTGTCATACAGTCATTCAATCATTCATTCACTCCTTTTGTCTTTAAGGAAGATTTATTATGCTAAATACTATACTAAACACTATTACTGTCCTTGAAAATTTCATGACTCTCTCCACTAAATATACTCAAACCTTTTAAATTTCGGAAATGAAGCATCTTGATACTTAAGAAATAAACTGAGATGAGCAAGCTGGGAAGAACATGCTTAGTCACAGTAAGAAAGGTCGATTTTCTTGGGTGAAATGCCATCTTCACTGAAATCAGTGTAGGAATCACCAAAGGAGAATATTTACAGCTCGTTATTCCCTACTCCCTCCCATACTGGGGACTGACTGCAGGACTCTGAGCAGGTTAAGCAGGAGCTGTACCACTTAGCTATACCCCCAAGTCCTCCTTTCATTTTTGTTTATAAGACATGCTCTTGGTAAGATTCTTGGGTTTATTTGAAACTACTCTGTTCTTTAGACAGGCAGCCTTGAATTTGTGATCTATTTGTTCTACCTCCACAATGCTCAATTACAGGTCTGTACCACTGGGCCAAAGTTAGGAAAACTTTTAATAGTTCATTGACACTTCATTTCACCATATATAGGTTAACTCTGTTGAAACAGAAAAGATGTGAAGGACCAGGCTACACATAGTCACTGAGACTAATGGTAATAACTGGTAAGAAGCAAGAAGGAT
Organism: Phyllotis vaccarum; assembly: GCA_033318265.1. Classification (NCBI taxonomy): domain Eukaryota; kingdom Metazoa; phylum Chordata; class Mammalia; order Rodentia; family Cricetidae; genus Phyllotis; species Phyllotis vaccarum. Next base: position 40,690,518 of record JARWLC010000002.1, on the reverse strand, counting down.
AACAGAAGAGTTTGTAGAGGTTTTATGGCAGGCAGGCTATTCCATAGCTAATTAAAAGGCTTGTCCCTGAGACAAACAACAATAACAACAACAAAACAGCAATAAAACCAAACCCCAAGCCAATCAACCAACCAAACAAACAAAAGAACAATAGTACAGACAAAACAAAAAATCAAAGAATACACAGATAGTAAGTCCAGACAGAAGGAGGCTCAATGGCTAAGAACATGTACCCAAGGACCTCCATCAGAAGGCTGTAAATCTTAGTTCCAGAGGATGACACCCTTTAACCTTGACAGGCACATGGTGCATGTAAACTCATGCAGGCACATTAATCTGCACACATATTTTATACATTCTTTAAAAAAGAGTATGAAAATTCGTTTGGATTTTGGCTCTGAGGCCATGACTCTGTCCTAAGATAAGCACTGCAAAGGAAATATCAAGCTTCTACCTACTTTCGTGAGCTCTGTTTTATTTTCAACTTTCTAGAAAAAGCCACTGCCCATTAAAAGATACATTAAAAGTCCTATAGGTTTTCATAATGCCTGGAATGACTACTACACAGTTACTAGCTTCAGCTAGAATCAACCAAAGCTAAGCATTTCAAGATACCTCAAAACACATTACAAGACCTAGCTCTCTGCCATCCATCTATTGACCCATCTATCATCTACACCATTCTTCCTTTATGATGACTTCTCTGAAAGATAAGATAGTGGTTATGCCTAGATATATGACAAACACAAACAGAACAGAAATTTATCCTTAGTGCAAATTAGTAGTACAAACTAATAGTACAAACTAATCTGGAAACTAAGATACAAAGAGATTAAATCGATTAATTTGTGAAAGGGTAGAAGCAAGATATTAACACAGATCTAGCTCATCTATCGCCTTTGCTCTTTCTACAAGAGCATCATAGAACTTTTTACAGTATAAAGAGCAAAGTACCATGGATGGATCTACTAAAGTCCACTATGGGAGAAATGAGAAATAAAGGAGGTAGGGGGCGATAAATTCTTAGAAGGCAGGCTGACGAAAAAGGTTTTCAATTATAATTAGTAATATTTTATAATGGTTTTAATATAACAAGGTTACACTGGGTGAAAATTTTCAGTAGGTCAGTTTAGCCATAGTGCATAGGAAATGTGGGATACGGACAAGCTAAGGCTAGAAGCTGAGCAAATATGTAAACTATTACACCACTTCAAAGGAAGGCAATGACAATTGCTGGTTGTGTTAACTATATATTGCTGATTGTGTTAACTATAGCAATAATTGGACCAAAAAGACCCAACGGTGAGATACCTTTTCGGACAGGTACAGTACATGATTATTATTGACTTTAGGTTTCTGAAATAATTAAACTTGATGCTGATATAACCATGAGATATAGTGATTAATATGAGCTGGCCAAATAAGGCTATTCCTGAACAAAATGAAACTCATGAGTCTCTACTATAGACTTGCCATCTACGTTAAACCAAATCATGACAATTAAGATCCAGTATCAATAGCTTTGACACTGGATAATGTGGACTGATAACACCACTGACAATTCAAAAGCTGGTTAATTTTAATGACGACAGTCTCATATTTAAGGATGAAATGTTAGCTAAATAGAAAATGGCAAACATCAGTAAAGAAAGAATTTTTATGGTGGTTTCTAACTGACGGGTAGATAAGAGCTGCTGTTCTATAAAAAAAAATCTATTCCTACTTCTGCAGAAAGATTAAGCTCAACAGTCATGAAAATACTCTTCTTGTTGTATATGTAATACAGTACATCATAATTTTAAGAAAAATCACTACAAAGAACTTCAGTGACTCTTTGAGATACATGAGCTTGGTCTCATTAAAACCTAACAAGATCACATAACACAGAAAAGAAAAGCAGAAAAAGCAGAAGAAAGATTTTTCTAAGAGGGCTTCTCAGTAATGTGCATTAAGCATTATGATAAAAGAGTCAGCACTAATACACTACTATAATGACAGAAATGAAAAGAGGTAGAAGAAAAGGAGAGGAAGGGAGGGAAGAAGGGACAGACTTTTTACATACGAATTTTCTTTGGAGGAATCTAGTATTTACCTTGGAAACATTTGGGACTGTGTATACTATGAGCTATGCTGTCTCTCTCAGCTAGCCTAATCACTCAGATACCATTGTCTAAGGAGTATAAATTCTAAGTCTGAATTACTTAGAAAATGGCCTATTAAAAAAATCAGGATAGGGTAGTGAGGGTAGAGATATAGCTCAGGAATTAAAAGCATTTAACTCTCTTTCAGAGGACCTGGGAAAGGTTCACAGCATCCACATGATAGCTTGCAACCATTTCTAACTCCAGTTTGGGGGGATATGATGCCTTTCTTGATCTCTGTGGGTTTTAGTAGGCATGTGAGACACATAATAAAATAATACTTAAAAGGAATAAACAAAAACAAAATAGGACTGCAGGAGAGACCTGAGATAGCTACACTCTGAAAGAATATGGCCAGGAGAGTGCATGTATTCTAATGGAGACAGAGGTGGCATTCCACAGAAAAAGTATTTATTTTAATACTAAATTTTAAGTCCCTCTCATATTATAGACAAAACATATATTTCCAAGCTAAAGAATAAGACACATAAGATCTATTATCAATGTTGAGTTAATCTCTCAGCAACTCAGCAAATGCAAGGCTTCAGGAACATCACAGAATTCTTTGATGTGGTAAAGCATTTGTATGATAACTTTTAAGTTTGAGTTCATTATATGTTGAATATAGTGTGATTTTTTAAGCTTATTTTTATTTTTGTATATGTGTATATATTTGGGTATATGCCACATATGTGCAGATGTCCTCAGGCAAGAAGATATTCTTGGATCCTCCAGAGCTGCAGGGAGCTGTTGTGACTGGCAGTTGGAACTCACCCAACCTCAGTGCCCAGAAATGAACTTGGGTCATCTAAAAGAGCAGCAGCTGCTCTTAGTTGCCAAGTCACTTCTCCAGATGAACAAGGTAAGTTTTTGACAATAGGTATGGTTGCAATAATCTATGACCTCATAAAAGTTTCAGATTTGAGTGATTTCAATCATATGTTTTAAAATTATGAACACGCTAGTCAATTACAAAGAAAGATGAATTTGTTGAGACTTGTGGAATACGGGCTCACCTGGGATTACCGTACTTATGTATATGAACTTAGCTAACTATAGCAGCTTTCTATCATTGCACTTGCTAAGATCAAGACCTGTTTCCCACTTCACTTGCTCCAAATGAGCAGAAAATGGTGAGCATTTCAATCTTTAAGCACAGTATAAAAGTTAATCAAACAAAAAACAATCCTTAACTCATAATAGCAGTTCTTGAGTGATTTAAAGAATTTTAGTGACAAGGTGTTTCATACCTGATTTGGATATGCCTGCATATTCATTCACCCATCTACGCATCTACGCATCTACTCATCCATCCATCCATCCATCCATCATCCATCCATCCATCCATCCATCCATCCACCCACCTACTCACTGATTCCCCCCCACCACATATCTATTAAAGGTGTTAAGTAGACTTTAAAGTAATTCTAAATTAACTGTAAAAGCAACATATATGAATGACAATTTCTGCTATTTAAAAAACATTTTATTATGCCTGGGACTAACAGCACATGCCATTAATCCTAGGACTGTGGAGGTAGAGGCTACCTGGTCTACAATTACCAGCCAGGGGTAAGTGGTAAGACCATGGCAAAAACAAACAAACAAAAAACCCAAAAAATTCCAAGCCCATTTTATTATTAACATAACTTTTCCAAATTTACCATTATATCATTGGTATTATTGTTGTTTGAAAGTAATTACAAAGAAAACTGACATTTGCTTTTTATTTTAGAAACATATTTCTCAATGTTGAAGCTCATCTGACAAGTTGTCAAGAGTTGGAAAAAGAAACCATAATCTATCAACTCAACAATATAAAGCAATTGCAACCTGTATAAAATCATTCTATAACACAATTGTGGGACTGACATTCTTTGCCACTAACTACATCAAGGAGTGATCTAAGCTGATGCCTCCGATAAGACATTCAATGCTCTTCTCCCAAGGGTTAAGAATCTACTTTAACAAGTAAAGATACAGAACATGTCCTAAGTGTCCAGTGGTTGCCGTACTGAGTAGGTGCAGAAAGAACACAACATACAGCACCCTGGAGAGCCAATGAACTAGTATGAGGCTAGTTGCCTCAGACAACTAGAGAGTAGTTAACACATCATACAACCAAGTGAAGAAGTCATTGGCTAGAAGTGTATGTGGAATTTAGAAACTCAGAAAAGGAAAAGAACGATATAGGAGATAGCCAATGAGGCAGGGAGTCATTTATGACAACTACATGTGAAATGTAGAAAACAGAGCTCCTTTGTCCTTTTCTTCCAAATATTCACTTGTTGACCACCTAATTAATTAACTGAAGGTGGTAGAGCTATATGGATGAACTTTACTATGATACAAAGTATTGCATTTCCATAGAGAATATAGCTTTAAATTATGTTATATGTAATACATGGTCTTATGAACTAAACAAACTAGTCAAAAGCCAACATATTGTAAATGTATTTCATTAGGTCTTGGCTGAGACCTCAGAACCTGGTACAGGGCAGTTACAGGCTCCAGTTTCCCTTACTGACCCTCCCCACCCCCATTTTCCTCATCCTTTCACACATACGTACACATGCTTTCCTGTGGTGTGTCTTTTCACATGGAACCTTCTACCTTATAGCTCATAAAGCTATGGGATAGTTAAATCCTCTGAAGAAAGTGGAGACAGTTTGCCTCTGGTGTTAGCATTTGCTGTAGTTATTTCTGGCATTGGGCAACACATGTTTTTAATAAACTTGTAAAAACAGTGTAGATCTAGCTGTAAATATGTTTTGCTTGGTAATGTAGGCTGAACATAATGATTAGATTGACAGTTGTTGGGCTTCCCCCCCCCCCAAAAAAAAACCCATTATCATGCAATATCAAGAGAAATAGATAAAACATTGAGGCCCAGGGCAGTGTCATGATACCAACATACTGATAACCAGGTTCTGACAATAGCTGATTCTGTGAAACACACTGCTGCTATCCCTGTTTGCAGCACTACATGTGTTGTTTAGTCTCTTAGAAATATCCAGCTCTGTGTGAAGTAGCCGGTATCTGTAATTAGAACCAAGGCACATAATAAGATGCCTGTTAATACTGTAACAAGCAGCTTAAAAATAGAATAAATGTTCAAGTTACTGGTACAAAACTTGGAAAAATTACTACCTAAACCAATGTTTACTTTAATCCTCATTATTGTCAATAAAACTGAATGATCAAAAAATACTTGTACACAACTAAAAAAGATATATACAAAGGGAGATCAAACAAGCACTATCTAGATGAGCAAACTCACTTCAGTAAGCTAAATCCAAACTTCTCATGATGCTAGCAAAAGTGTATCTATTTAACAGAAACTTTCTGAGTTTCAGCTTTGTCTGCATAAACCTTTTTAACAATCTTTATTTGTTTTAAAAACCTTTGGGACTGAAAATTCTTCCTGATGGATTTTTCTTGAGATGAGTAAGTAATGTCCTTCCTGATCTCTTTTCACTGAATTTAGTTTGAAGTCTATTTTGTTAGATAATAGGATGGCTACACCAGTTTGTTTCTTGGGTCCATTTGACTGGAAAGTCTTTTCCCAAACCTTTACTCCGCGCTAGTGTCTGACTTTGAAGGTAAGTTATGTTTCTTGCATGCAGCAGAAGGATGGATCCTGTTTTCATATTGATTATGTTAATTGGTGTCTTTTTTATAGGTCAGTTGAGTCCATGGATATTAAGGAATATTAATGACCAGGGATTGTTAATTCCTGTTATTTTTGGTGGTGGTGGTGGTGGTGTGTGTTTTCCTTCTTTGAAGTTTGCTTCTGTGGGGTTATCTACTGCTTGTGGCTTCCTGGGTGTTTCTAGCTTCTTTAGGTTAAAGTTTTTCTTCTAGTGTTTTCTGTAGGGCTGAATTTTGGATAGGTATTGCTTAAATCTGTTTTGTCATGGAATATCTTGTTTACTTTGTCTATGGAAATTGAAAGTTTTGCTGGGTATAGAAGTCTTGGTTGGCATCTGTGGTCTCTTAGTGTCCTTATAACATCTATCCAGGACGTTCTAGCTTTCATAGTCTCCACTGATAAGCAGGGTGTCATTTTGATTGTTCTGCCTTTAAAAGTTATTTGGCCTTATCCCTTTGCAGCTCTTAAAATTATGTCTTTATTCTGTATTTTTAGTATTTTGAGTATGATGTGGCAAGTAGACTTTATTTGGGGTCTAGTCTATTTGGTGTTCTGTAAGCTTCTTACAGCTTCATAGACATTTCCTTTTTTTAGGTTGGAAAAGCTTAATTCTATGATTTTGTTGAATATATTTTCTGTGTCTTTGAGCTGGTATGTTTTTCTCCTTCTATTCTTATAATTCTTAGGTGTGGTCTTTTCACGGTGTCCCATATTTCCTGGATGTTTTATGTTATGACATTTTTTGCTTTTAGAGTTTTCTTTGACTGATTTATCTATTTACACTATTAAATCTTCCACTCCAGAGAGTCTCCCTTCCATCTCCTGCACTCTTTTGGTTATGCTGCATCTGTAGTTCCGGTTTCTTTCTTCAGATTTTCTATTTCCAGCATTCTCTCAGCTTGTGTCTTCTTTTTTTTTTTTTTTTTTTTTTTTTTTGGGCTTGTCCTTTTCTCTATTTCTATAAGAGAGTTTTTCATTTCTTCTCTAATTTCCTCTTTAAAGGTTTCTATCATCTTTATAAAGATATTTTAAAGTCATTTTCCTCTACTTTTTCTATATTGAATGTTCAGGTGCTGGGAGGTGCAGAAATATGAAGTAGGGACTCAGTTGTTGCCAACAAGGCTAACCCATCAGAGCCAAGGACCCTGATGGAGTTTTAAAGCCACATACTCACGGAGTTGTGTTAATTACCTTTGAATATGTTAGTTGTTTCCTACAGATGAATTTTTGGGTGTGATTACAGCCTCCCCATTTGTTAATCTCCTTGGATTTTAGTTCTCAGGAACTTTTAGCAGTGTGATCACTCATTTGTTGGGCACAACTTTCCCCATACATTTGAGGGCAGATGGATATTTTCTCCTATCTGTGTGTGAAAACAGTCACACAGACAAGCTCCCTTATCTTATAAATCAGGTCTTTATTCCTCTGCCCAGAGCAGACAGCTACCTTCACTAGTAAACATCGAGAGAGTCAGCCCTGGACAAAGTAGCCCATCTGAAACTTTTCTCAGGTATCCAAGGACAGCTACAGACAAATAACACACTGATATGTCCTAAATTTACCACCCCCCTACTGATAAAAGACCTATTCAGAGCTAACTAATCCTTGGCTGGCTTTTTAACCCCTGTATTTGCACCTGGATTCATCAACAGAGGATCCTACTTTAAAGATTTAAGGAAAAAGAGAATTTACCAACTCCTAGCTGCAGGTATCAAAACATCTATTCTGAAGCATTAGGACCTGAGCAGTCAAAGGATGCCACTTCTTCTTGGTCCTGCTTCTTGTGCAAAATAAGCTTTGACAGACTCCCACCCAGGGGGGGATCAGGTGTGGTTTATTAGAGTAGGTGTGACCCTCTTGGAAGAAGTATGTCACTGTGGGAGTGAGCTTTGAGGTCTCCTTTGCTTAAGCTTGGCACATAGGTGCTTCTGCTGCCTGCAGATCAAGACGTAGAACTCTCAGCTCCTTCTCCAATAAGATGTCTGTATGCAGGTTACTATGCCACCCACAACAACAATAATGGATTAAATCTCTGAACTGGCCAGCCACAATGAAATGTTTTTTCTTTATAAGAGTTGCCTTGGTCATGGTATCTCTTCACAGCAACCATCTATTCAATAAAGCCATGATAGTCAAAGAGAAAATTTGTCAATGGTAATGTAGGAAAAAGAAATAGACTTAGAAAACAAAGCTTTACTTGGAAAGCCAAAATCTAGAACATTTACACAAAGCATAGATATCTGTATCATATCTGGATTTGAAGTGAAATGTTTCCTGGAATGATCATGGATTGTTTCTAAGAGCTGTTTTCTGCACTGACCTATTTGTGTTTCCCTTATGTCCAAACAGAAGAAAATTCTTACTAGCTAAATGTCGGAGGAGTGGAAACAAACGAGTGTGACCACTTTCTCCAGGACTTCAAAAAATATCAAAAGACATTATACTCCATATCTCTCAAGGGCAGGGGTCAATGAAAGAAAAGGAAGCTATCGGGACAGAGATTCTCTCTGAGAGAAAATGAATTCTAATAATCACAGCTATAGAAAGGAAACAGCAGCTTGGGTGGGTAATGAGTGCTCAGCTCCCAGATGGAGCAAGCACTGGTGGGCATTCACTTGGTGGAGCTGGTACAGAGTACTGAAACAGATGAGAACAGTCTCTTTCATGACTCAGTGGATGAAGTGTTAGCAGTAATGATGACCACATGGGGACAGGCTTATTAAGCGCAGAATAATTTAGAATCTAAGACAAGAAGGGAAATTGATTTTGCAAGCTCCCTTTTCAGTATCAGAGGCGTAATGGTTTATCCAACTTTAAGGAAACCTCCTTTTCCCAAATTAGAATTGAGTTGTAAGTAATTTTCTGGGTTGGTATTTAGTTCACTTCCTTTTCAGTAAGTACAGACACACACGCACACAGGGACAGCACTTAACAGAATGCATGTCGTCCCATATACACATACATATCCTCTGTTTTCACTGTTGCAATATATACACACATTATTTTCAGCTTCACTTTTATGTTCCACTTACAACTTACCACAGAAATGCTTAACCAGTAAATAATGGTCTTAGTTTAATAGCTCCATAGTAGTTCCCTAAATATATGTACCAAAATATATAATTGATATTTGTTTATAATCTATTGTCTCAAAAATGTATCATTTTATACATTCTTAAGTTATATTAGTATTTCTTTAAAGTGACTATAATAATTATCAAGTTATATGCTTTATATATATTACAAAGTTTGATAGTAATTCTCCAGCTTTGTAATAACTGTATTAATAATCCTATAATGGGTGTGAAAATATCCATTTATCATGCCTATGGCAACAGATATTATAACTCTTGATAATGTAGAATCTAATAGTCAAGTTATATACACTGACTTGAATATATAGTTTATAGTGATAAGTATGAATATTTTTGTGTGTACATATATATGTACATGAAGCTGAATCTTCGTGAAGGCTATTGAATGTAATGGCTATTATGTGCAAGGTAAATGTTAAGGATTATGAACATTTACAAAGAACATGGTACACGGGGTTAAGCTGTTTCTCTTCACAGGCCAGCTGAGAGAAAAACACACAAATATTACAAAGCAGAAGGCATGGTAGCTGAAAAGGAAACGTCACAGGAAAAGGCAGAGGTGACTGTAAACAGGAATGCAGACTCTGGGGGGCAGGAAGACCTTGAACCAGACTATGAGGCAGGGGACGGGTGGAAGGCCATTCACATGAAAGGCAATGGTTCTGGTGCTGATGCTAGGTCACATGACTCAGACACGACTCAGAATATAAGTATATAAAATAAGTGACTTCACCCCCCCCATCCCACAAATTTTACTGTATAGCCCTGACTGGCTCCAAACTTACAGTGATCTGCCTGCTAAATGCTGGAATTAAAGGCATGGACTATCAGCTCTTGTAGGTTCAAATTTTTTATTCTTGCAATGCTGTATTTTATTACACAGAAATTTAATTATCCCCAAATTATAGTCATCATGATCTAATATATAGATGCATGCGTACTGTTTATTCCCTTTCTCCCGACTCCTCCTACAGGGGCAATGGTGGTCATTTTTACTGCTGAGTCTCAAGAACTGAACAGAACCTGAAGTCCTCTATGAGCCTGCATAGGAAATATTATGCCAAGGTCACTCTGAGGAGTGAGAAACATTAAAGTCTGAGTTTGACAGGAAAGTAGACAAAATGAGGGCAGAAAGAATGAAGTGCCATGCTTTTGATGGGATTTAGTTTTCCTTTGTTACACAAAATGAACTGATCTGGTGGCCAAACCAGAAAGTCAGTAAGAAAATCTCTGTAGAATTATGGGGCAAGGAAACAAGTTTTAGGATGGGCAGATAGACTATCTATACAAGAGGAAAAGATATGGCAAGTCGGAGAGTCAGTCTAAGTTAGTCTGTACGCTTCCTTCATTGCATGCTGAGCAGCCATTTCTTAACAGTCTGAGAGAAATATTGCCATTAGCCATAATTTTAACACCAGAGAATTGGAACACAAAAGGGTTAAGTAATTCATTTATAGCTGCATATCTAGTAACTGGCCCGATGGAGATCATTTCTGTTTTTGTGTCAGTAAAAACAATGAGATTTCTCTCATATCGAAGAAAGAAACTTTGATTGTGTTGGGGGAGGGCATAAGCATGGTCACATTGCAATACTGCACATGCATATTCATGCCCAAACCCTGGTATTCACAAGGAAAAATAAATTGATCAAGTATGTGCTAGGTCAGTGTTTTCATGACCAATTAATGGATCATGGAATCAATTTTTCGAGTCATGATCAGCATTTTAAAAAGAAATGAAACAGTCAACATAAAAAATAAAAGAAAACGTTAGAGGGAGTCACTCAAGTATTGTTTCCTGAAACCTTTGTGTGCCTGCATGGGAACACTGTGTTAAATGTATTTCTAGCCACAGGTTAGGCAGCCGTGTCAGGCTGCCCATTGTTAATCTTAACTGAGAAATTGACTGGGTGTCTGAGAAGGGGCAGAGGACAAGAATACAAAACCACAACAGACTCTTGGGCTTTGCTTTAAGGAGGCACAAATCTAAACACAACTTTCATGATTTCAGTATTCAGCTTCCTCCTTTGTTGCCAGAGGCAACAGTGTCTGTCTGACTTCAGCATCAGAAAGGTACTATTATTACCACACACCTACCCCTCCCCTGGGCTGTTTCTCTTCCCAGTGTAGAGGCAAAGTTTGATCCAGCAGCTCTGCCTTTAGCTCCAGGCTCCACCCTAGTACCCAGCAGCAAATCAGGGGGCCTGTTGATTTGCTTCATTCAGGCATGGGCCAGCTTTATAGTTAGTGTATCAAGGACAGGAAGGTGTAACACACCTTTTCAGTTAGGCTTGTATTCCAGCCACTCTCTAAACACAAAAGACAAACTCCCATGCCAGAGCCAGGGTTCAGGAACTTGGAAAAAGTGGCAATAATCCAGAGAAGCAAGAATCCAAAGCTGCACAGAAAAGGCCCTTTGCTTCTCCAACACTCGTGTCTGCAAAGAGAAATAAAGGGAGAAATCCATATCCCATGGACTCCTGCAGCCTCTCTAAGTGAGAAACCTAGCAGGTGTCATGGGATTAGCTTGGTCCCTAAGTGTGGCCTCAGATTTACAGAAGTAACAGAAGCTCAGAGAGGCTAAGTAGGTAAGCCAAAAGTCGCACAGATAATGAGTAGTGGGACCCAATGGGCAATAGTTAGGCACTGTGCATGGCCTTAGATAAATTTTTATTGCAGTTTATGCATGAAATGTTAAAATGTTGTACATTAGGGTCAAAGAAGAATGGCCACCAGGATTTTGCTTTCTCATCTGAAGATTGATGGACATGGGAATTCTGATCTGTCCTGGGCTGTGAATCTTGCTGGCCTTGACGGAGTTGCAATCTCAGTTCAGGTCAATTTGAGTTCTCATGTGCTACATGAGCTGTCTCACACACCTCCAAGGGCACTGGGTTCCACTGCAATAGGAAGATGTCATTATTTTTCCCTTTCTCTGTTTCGCTTCCCTTTAAAGCAAGTTCTTCCATAGGCTCTAAAACTGACAAATGTGGCACTCACCAACTAGACGTTCTGAAAACAACACTCATTCTTAAGACACTGTTTTAGCACATGTATCTGCCCCAGAGGTTTAATATGGTACTTTAAAATAACAAAAAAGGGGCTCTAAAAGCTTACAATTCCACCCAAATTATGTTTAAGTATCTCTATCTGAGAAATGACTTTTGAAAACAAGTAAGATTAAAACAAAGGTAGTTTCTTACACTTCTATACAGCGACTGTTGCTAAGTCTAGCACTATCAATATACAAGTAATGACTGAGGGATGTGTCTTTGGAATTCAATATAGCACTTAAGTGTTGGCAAGCATTTACCTCTCAGACAGAAAACACACACACTCATACACACACACACACACACACACACACACACACACACACACACACACACATGCACGCATGCACATACACAAACAAACACAAGTTTTATCATCTAAAACTGATGGTTCCTATTTTGAAAGAGTTGAAGGAAAAAAGGTAAGCTTCCATGTTTTACTCTATGTTGGATATTTTACTCAGCAACAAGTTTTTAAAGAGCACCTTGTTATTATCTATGATATGAAAGATGTCTAGAAATCAAACAAAGAAACATAACAGCAGGTCTGGCTGAGGAATCCTGTGGCACTGTTTTCTAGAGCAGCTACCAAAGGAACAGATTCAAGGAAGAGCAAGACTCATTGGGGATAGAGAAGTGGGTTACAGGTGGGACACCAACTTCCTTTCCCTACATACTAGAGAAGGTTCTATCAGTAGGCCAGTCTACTAGGCCAGACTTAGTCTACATCCAGAAGCAGGGATGACTGGACCATGGATGATACCTGAAAACTTCACCATATCAGATGAAAGCAAAGGAAGTTAATTCAGTGCAGAATATAAGAGGCATACAGATAATGGAAAAACAGGAAAAGGTCCCAGATTCATGATTAAATACTGGCTACTCCACAAGTGAGCTTTGTAACCACAGGCAAATTACATCAATTCTCTATGCCTTAGGCTACAGCATCTGAGCATGGTATATCATATAAACACAAGAAGAGGGTTCTTGTGAAGATTAAATTAGCCAACACATGTCAGGTACCCAGGACAGCTGACACACAGAAATCACTATACCATAGAGTCTTAGCAGGCCTAGATATAGGTTACAATAGATTACATCTAAGATTACACTGCCATCCTTGAAGGGTGCAGTTAGTATCAGATATTAGCAGACACTGGAACACTCCCACATTTTCTGATTTCTCAGTAAAAGCCCCAAATTGGGATTTTAATGTAAAATGTCAAGACTTTTAAATATTGACAATTAATTCAGATCTGGATTATCTTTAAATAATTATGTTGCCCAATTTCAGGGGAAAAAATCCCTGGAAATATCCTAAGAGGTATAGCATACTATGATGGCTAATCAACCTTCAACCCTATGGGGTCCCTGGCCCTCTCCCTGGTTTCTTCCCATACTCTTACACACAGAGAGTGTGCTCAGTCACTTGCCTGTCTTTGGGGTCCCTGGCTCTCTCCCTAGTTTCTTCCCATGCCCTTCTACCCACTGGTGGTGTGTTCAGTCACCTATCTGTCTTTGTTTTAGCCATCATAAGCCAATAAAACTTCCTGGGAGTAAAGGTTTTAGGACGTTTCTCTTTCTTAAGTTAGAACTGGAGCCATTCTCTCATTCTGGCAGACTAACTACACAGAGATAAGGAAATCAATACTTATACAAATACAAATACTAGAATGACTTTATGCTTTCAAATGGGAGATGAGGAAGCTTTGATTTGAGAAGAACCAGGCTGAGTAAAATGTGTAAGAAATAATGTTTCTGACCTATCCAACAATCTTCCCAAACTCTTAAAACCATCTAAGTGTCCCCTAACAAAAAGCCTGCAGCAGTTAGAAAATTGTCTTTCTGAAACAATTTTGACAAACTGAAGCTCTTTATATTACCACGGTTCAACATCTACCTAGAAATCATTCCAAAATTGTGTTTTATATAACATTTAAGCAATATAAAAGACAGTCACTTTCTAATAATGGTCCAAAGTATCCTCATTAGCTAAAATTGTTAAACAACAGGATGAGCATGACTACGAATTTTTCTATCTGACTGGAAAGCTATAAAACACACATATATTTGCCACTTAAGAAAAATTAATTGGTTACATTAGTAATCAAACCAATATGAATAATAAATTTTAAAATATTATTTTTTTTCTTAAAATATCCATTTATTTACTCTACTCTTTTTGTATTTTGAGACAAGGTTTCTTTGTGTAATAGTTTTAGCTGTGCTGGAACTTGTCTTGTAGACCAGGCTGGTCTTGAAATTAGAGACCCATCTGCCTCTGCCTTCTGAGTATGGGAATAAAGGCATACACTAGCATGCCCGGCTCATTCTATACTTTTAAAGAAAACCCCAAGGTTATGGTACTTTAAACAAACAATCCCATTTACTGTTCAGCAAGTGACTGCGAAGACATGACTTCAAGAGGTGAGCCGCCAAGGTTAATCAGGCAAGGCACAACACTTTCCCTGAAAGCCCTTGCTGTCTTCTGTAGGCACGAAGTGCAAGTGTCAGAAACTATGAAAATTCTATTTTCCTTGCGTACTGGCTTCTTCCCCCGAAATTGTCACTTGATCTATAGCCACAAGCCTGCTTTCTACTCTTACTTCTGCTTTAATCAGAGGATGGTTTTCTAGCCCATGATAGCTTTGTGTTGAGTTTTCAATTCTTTAATTATATATAGGAGAATTATCATACTTGGTTCTTGACTATATAACACACACACACACACACACACACACACACACACACACACACACACACACACACACACACACACACACACACACACACATTCTTCTTCAAGATTCATTGCTCTTAAAAAACCACAAATGTCCACTAATATACTGAGAAGAAATTCTGACTTGGAGAAAGAGTACATAGACTATGGTGTTAAGCATGATCGTCTAATGTTTAGGAATGTCTCTGGTCAATGTGAAAGCTATGGTGGATGACCAAGCAGCCCAAAACTTGAACTTGTGATCTTCCTAGCTCAGCCTCTCAAGTACCCGGAATTACAGGCCTCTACCACCCAGTTCAGTTTATGTTGACGATTATGAAATCTTTTTCTTTAGTTGTATGCTTAGAGTTCTAGAGTCTTAATAAATTTCCAATCGGATCAATTCAGAGGCACTGCAATTGCTTTGGGCAAATTATTAAAGTCACAACAGCTTCGTATAATGGTGCTTACTTTGTTTTTCATGACAGGCTTTCTCTGTGTAGCTCTGACTGTCCTGGAACTCACTCTGTAGACCAGGCTGGCTTCAAACTCAGAGACCCATCTGTTTTTGGCTCTCGAGTGCTGGGATTAAAGGTGTATGTGTGCCACCACTGCCTGCCAAGAACTTCTACCTTTTATATCTCAATGAAGGCAACATCTTTCACCTCATGGTCCATCTTCTTTCACCTCTCTTCTAGTCACCCATCCTGTCCAAGTAACAATGTCCCAGGCAAACCTATTCCTTGTCCTTGGCTCCTTATTTGTGTCAGTCCAGACAATCAGTCCAGATAATCAGTACCTCAGTTTGACTATTAAAAATCCATTAGTTTTCTCCAAGTTGGAGTTCTCAACATTACTACAGCAAAATATATAAAAATGAAAGCTGATATTGTTTCTATCATGAGCACATCTTTGTAGGCTTCCAGAGTACTGCAATATAAAAGCTATCATTTACCTGCCCGACTAGAAGCCAATTCAGCCACCAGAAGTCTAGATAGCCTGCCCACCTATAGACCATCCTGACTCTCTTGGAGCCCCCATCCCAAATCATCCCCCATCCTTGTCACTGTGTCCCAGGCTCCAATTCAGGCAGAGATGCCATACTAGACCAGAGGCCATGCCTGCCACAAGACATCCAGGTACGCTGCCTGTGGACATTTCTCACTCTCTCAGTGACCCCTTCCCACATTATAGTGGGGGATAATTCCCAATTATCCCACTCTTCCTTGTCACTGTGTCCCAGTCTCCAACTTGGGCTGAGACTCCCTTATTAAACAGCTATCACATAGGAGTCCAGGCAGGCCACCAAATGCCTGCTGATCACCCACTCTTTCAGTGCCCCCCATTCCCTGCTCCCTCACCACATCTCATCACCATGTCCCAGCCCCCAACTCACCAGAGATCTCTCGCTTGGCCAGAGGCCATGCTGGCCCCAGAAGTACAACCCCCAAATTGGATGTAAACCCTCTGCTCATCCACAGGTTATATACAACAGAAGACCAGAGAGGAAACAGAAACCAAAACAACACACCCATCCAACAAAGACAAAATCAGAAATCACCCCAAACCCAGTTTAAGAACAAAGTCAACAACAGCCAAGGCAATCTGTCAACTATGTCACCATCAGAGCCTGGCCATTCTACCATAGCAAGCCTGAACATTCGAACACAGCTGAAGGGAAAAACAAAACAAAATAACAACAACCCTCCCCCAATCTTAAAACCAATTTTATAAAGATGATAGTGGTCCTTAATAAGAAAATGAACAAAATCTCTTATTGAGGAAAAAAAAATGGAGGAAATGAATGAAAGAAAGCAAGAGAAAACCAACAGATGAAGGAAACAAATTAAACTGTCAAGACTTGAAAGTGGGAACAAAAGCATTAAAGAAAATACAAATGGAGAGAATTCTGGAAATGAAAACCTAGATAAGCGACTAGAATAACTCTGTATCAGTCCCCTTGTCTACACTGTCTACTCCCTCCCATACCTTGGGCCCCAACCCAAGCAATCCTCATCTTATAGAAGATTTGAGGCTCCTTTTAATTCAACTGCATAAAAGGAGCATTGACTAATCCATAAGGATAAGGAGTAGACAACGTCAATATCTTTGCATTAGAATGTTTAGTATGCCATCAGGCATACTGTGTCATGGATGTTTGTTAAAGAAAGACCGAGTTGGGGGATTTTAGAAAACAATATCCATATGAAAGTTGAATTTAATTCCTTTCTATTGCTGAAGTCATCCATTATTAATCTATCAGATAATCAATTCATATTCTCACTCTACTCAACATTCTGTATAATTCCAGTAAAGGTGAAATGAATCCAGACTCACCACCATAACAAAGATGTGTTGAACCTACCAGCTGGCCTCCCCTCTTCTTACCTGGCTTATTTTCATTCTTAGAATAAATCATCCATTACTGTTTCTGCCAAGAACACTCTTCTATTATTTGCTTCTTCTTGTTAATTGGTATCAGCTAAACAGTATCTCATGAAAAATCTATCATAGAATCTGACCTTTGTCATCATCCTTTTATTTTGTTCTTCCATCCCTCTTTAAGAGCATCTTGAATCATTTTAACTCATTTTAAGTATTATCAATCCAGAATATAACTTTTACTCACAATTACGTACCTTCTAATTTTAATATCTATGTTTTCTTACCAGTTCCCAAGAAATACTAAAATAATCCCATCTATCTTATTGACTCCAAAGCCATGAACATAATGATAGGTAGATATCATAAAAACTTAGCTGATGTAGGTAAGGCATAACCTAATCTATAGTTTTCAATCAAATACAAGACTGGAGTCTCAGAATCAGGTTTTTCTCTACAACCACAATTTATAATCTCCTCTGGTAGGCAGGAGATACTTTGCTAACATGTAATTTTTGCATCACTCCCAAGGAAATATCTCTGCATGCCTAAATTGTATGACTTGTGTTTAAGAAAAGAAAATTATTAAGAATTAAGCTTTCAAAAGTACCGTGGGCTTGACTCTAAAAATACTGCTAATGTCCAAGCACATAAACACAAACAAATTAACAATTACCATTTCACAACTTTCAAAATGTTTATAAACATAAGCTTATGTTTTCTAAAAATAAAAATAATTTTAATAACATTCACAAAACTTTTGACAAATTATTATGAAAAAAATCATTTTATAGAAGCATCACTATAAAAAGTAATATTATTTTACTGACTTCTTCTAACCTTGAAGTTACATTATTTTAGATAGTTTCCATGTTAAGTATGAATACTATTAATTATTGGTGCAATCTGAAAAAAAGAATCTAAAATCACTTTGAAATCACAATTTAATTTTTATAGCTGGAGTTTAAGAACACAAAATATATACTTTAGTAATTTTATTTTTTCTTTTTAGAATTCTTATTTTATAGGTGGCATTATTTTCATCAAATGGAAACTAATTGGTCACATTCATTATGACTCCATCCTCAGTGAAACTATTTGAATGGTTTCTTCCATTTCTTCCCATTTCTCTTTGAATTATTTCATTAACTAGATGGCCAGAGATATAAACAAAATAACCAGTTTGTAAGACCATCCATTGAAACATAGACACATGTATTTGTTAGATTTACCTAGCAAATTTTGCAAGGAGAGTGACAGGCAATGACAGCAGTATCGATGAAGCAGAAGCAGGTTGGCATCAGCTGTGCTCTTAAAGCCATTTCTGAGCTGTAACATACCAGCACAGATTGTCTGTGCTGTAAAGTTTTCTGAAATTCAAAGGAACATTGATTTCTAACTATGTTCTAGTGACTAAGCCACAAAATAAATATTTTGACTTGGTCAGTATAGGCTCAAACTATTTCTCTCTACATACATATTTTTTAAATTTCTATTGTAGAATTTATAATTCTCTAACAACAAAACTACAGAAGAGAATCAGGGTGCCTTATTAATGTGAAAAACACATTTAAGTGCCATAGAAATTAATAGCTAAACTCTGAATTCAGGGTGTACCTAATGAAAACTAGGCAGAGAAGCTAATAAGAAATTTAACACAGGTCAAATGTCATTATTGTTGTAGAGTATAGTATAATCAAAACACTTGTGAATCTCAGCCAATGACCTACAGTAATAATGCTTTGTTGACCTTATTTTAAAAATAATTTTTCATTACTAATTCAGTAAAAGAGCCCCCTTTTCAGTCTTTGAGCATAAATAATGCAAACAAAATCAGTATCTGATTCTTCATTAAAGGTTAAGAGGTAACGAAAAACACCGACTCACTAAGGAAGACTCCTGCCACAGCCACAGAACCGCGAAAATAAAACAAACTTTTATAGGTAAAGAAGTATAATTACTTCTTGCAAGGAGAGAAAATAATTGAGATGTGGCCAAGCCACTGGATAACATTCCTTCTATAGGACCCACTGTCCGAACTGCCTGTCTGATTAGAAAGAACAAGAACTTTTAAATTCTTCTGATATCGTCACCATGTTTGGAACATTACTTCCGTAGGTCACTTGCACGTTCAGACATAACATACAGTCCCACTGAAAGTCCCTAAAGTGGGGATTTCACCTATGAGCCCAATCTGTCCTTCCTCTTCTCTGGCTAGATATCCATGAAAACCTACATTTCAGAACTCAAGAAATATTCTCTACATCCAGCAGCATAGTAGTAGAAACTGCCAAATAGAAATGCTTAAGACAGGCTTTATATGTAGCACATATATAATTCTTACCAATTGAAACAGGAGTGGGGGGGGGCTGTGGGAAATCTGTATCTACTTCCTATCAATTATTCAAATATGTCACGTGAAGGGAAAAGAATATTATGCTCTGTCAACCATTTGTACAACAGCAAAGAAGACAACTTCTGAAAACAGCGATTTGAAGCAGAGTCTAGGACAGGTAAGGGTCTGAGAAAGAGTTAGGCAGGTAGCTCTGGGGAAAAGGCAAATGACCTTTGTTTGGTCCAAGGCCAGTTATGTGTGGACCTAAAGATAAGCATATTAGAAAGGCCTGAAAAGAGGCCAAAGCTGGGCAGTATGTTCTACAGAGAAGCATTCAAGTTCTTCAGAATCCTTTTTGAGACAGGATCTTACTATATTGTCCATGATTGCTTCCAATTCCCCATGCAGCAGAGAGGGACCTCAAACTGCAACCTGTTGCCTTCTATATGCAAAATTATAGGCCAGGCTACCACACCTGTTCCACTAGCCCACGTTTAATTTTTGACAAAACAAAAACATTTAGGTTTAACAACCACTATTGCTCCAGTGATCTGGGTTTTTGAGCAATACTTAAGTCAACAGAGTAAAACTATGCTAGCAGAACATTAATCCCTGAAGATGTTTAGTCAAATCAATACAGAGCAAACACAAACACAAACCAAAAGTAACTTTTCTGAGTATGAACACCTGAGAAATTAGAGGTGCGCTGCTTTTTCTGCAGCCTTCCACATTCCCTCTGTACCTCTCTTGGCCTGGTTTTGTGTCCTGTCAAGATGACTCAAATGGGCTGTATTAATCTTCTCCATCGTCTAGATTTACTTAGTGTCTGTAAACTGGAGACAAACGAGGGAGAGTCCATGCTGTTAATTCTCCTGACCCTTGTCTGTCAAGTTGCGATAGACTAGTGATAGACTAGTGGGATCTTTATTTCCTAAGCATGGTTAGAAAACTCTCTTGGAGTTCTGTAGGGTCCTCAAGTTGCAAGTCTGAGATGCCATGTGTGATGTGAGGTCTCTGTCTAAAAGTATAAAACCAGTCACCCCCCTTTTTTTTGTAAGAATATCAAATGAGAAGTTATAAATACTGCAGAGTGGACGTGGTAATACCGTAGATATCGCACATGCTGCAGAAAGGGAGAGATGACTTA
This sequence comes from Phyllotis vaccarum, assembly GCA_033318265.1. Classification (NCBI taxonomy): domain Eukaryota; kingdom Metazoa; phylum Chordata; class Mammalia; order Rodentia; family Cricetidae; genus Phyllotis; species Phyllotis vaccarum. The sequence goes on along the minus strand of JARWLC010000002.1, from coordinate 40,669,995 downwards.
GACTGCACTCCCATGTTTCAGGAAACTATGTACAAGAGTGGTTAAAAAAAAATGGACAGGAACAGACTCACAATGTGCCATTTCTCAAACTTCCAGGGAGTCTACGGTCTGGGAAGACACCGATGCCAACTTTAGAGGTGGAAGCGCATCTGTGAATTTTTCTCATGTCCTTTCTTTCTCTCCAAAATCTCATTTTCCCCTCTCTCTCCTTCAGCATCTTTAAACTAACAAAGCTCACGCTTCTTTTCTGCCTTTTTAAATACTCTTTCTGTACTATATATTAGATATCATGATACCCAACAGAATATTCAAGTAAAAACTTCAGCTACTGAGATGAACATGAAAATAGAACTAGAAATGCAGACTAATACATACATACAAATGTCTCCCTACAAACTGTTAAACACTGGCGGCACCAGCATGTTACATTTAGACGATTTTTAGCATTTTGAAATGGTGTCCCCTAGTCCACAGATGTATTTGGGAGCTCTTGTGTCAATTTAGCTTGTTCGGAAAGAATAATTTAATAAAGACATGAAGAAAATTGTATGCATACCCCTCCCAACCTGCTAAGATCTCTTAAAAAAATATTGTGTGTGCGCGCAACACTGTGATACCTGTTATGTGTAGGTCTGTATGTGACTAGCATGGTGCATATGTCTGTGGGTGCTCATACGGTGTGTCCTCTATCACTGTGCACTGTCTTCCTGAAGAAACAGTAGCCTGGCAGTCAGCAAGCCCCAGCTTACCAGTGAGCGAGTGCACTTCTGCCTTGTTCAGTGAACAGCAGTATCTGAACTCCGACCTTCATTGTCCTGAAGGCTCTCAGAAGCCTTTGACTGCACACTGTTTGCTCACTCCTACTCTTGGAAAAAGGACCAAATCTGCTTCCACCATGTGTAGCAGTTCAGCTTTCCAGGAATTGTACACTGTATCAGTGAATGTGTCATATAAACCCATTTGTAGTGGATTTATGATGTTACATTGTAAATAATTGTCCCGTCTATGAGTTTAATAAGAGGCACTGAGTAGCCACAGGATGACAGGAAGTGTGGGTGGGGCTACCAGACTAAGAAAACTCTGGGAACAGGAAGAACAGGGCGGAAATGCCACAGAGACTCCATAGTTGTCAGCAAGCCAGAAGATGCAGAGGACTACTATACTGCTCTGAGAAAAGGTACCGAGCCACATGGCTGAACAGGATAAGAATCATGGGTTAGTTTAAGGGTAAAGAGTTAACAAGTTATATGCCTGGGCCTTAGGACGATCAGCCTAAAATTAATGTAAGTGTCTGTGTGTCTCTGTGGGTCTGTGGGTCTGCGGGTCCAAACTAGAGGCTAGGCCTGAAAGTCTGTGCCAGAAACCTCTTACTACCCATTAATAAATATTAACCTTTAAAAAGAGATCTGATTGCACAAAGTAATTGTTAATTCCTACAAAAGGTCTTTTCTATGAATATATATCCAACTTAACATGTCTGTGTCACTCTTTCTCCATTCTCTGGGTAGAGCTGTTGATCACACCTAGGGTTACATGTTAGTTTCATACTCAGCTACCACTGAGCTGCCCTCCATCTTTGAATCTAAAATTTGTCACAATTTTCCTTGTCTTTAAAGTTACTGTAAAGATTAAAATAAATTAAGTGTTATCTTTGACAACTTAAAAAAAAAACCTATATGACCAATTCTTCAGCAAACTGTTCTACTTTTAAAAATATGTTGAATTTGGCCATTTTCTACTAACAATATGGCTACCAGTCTCCCTAGGTGGTTTTGTAGCTATTTTTTTAATTTAAAAATAACAACAATTGGCTTTATCCATTTAGCTGCTGAGAAAATAAGGTTTCAGAGATAAGACAGTTTACAAAATGGCATGCGTAGAGAACAAAACAGACATGAAAGCAACCTGAAAAATTCTCAAGCTTTTGTTCTTTTTTACACTCTCCAATAAAAATCAGGTTTTAAGTTGCTGCAGAGAGGGCTCAGGGGTTAAGAGTATGGATAGCTCCTCCAGAGGACCTGTGTTCAACTCCCAGCTCCCACTTGGCAGTTCATAAGCATTTGTCATTTAAGTTCCAGAGGATCTGATCCCTGTTATTGAGGGTACCAGGTAGGTATGACGTTCACACATGCAGGCAAAACATCTATAAACAATTAAAAAAAAAATCAGGCTTAAAAATTGACTTTTAAACCTTGGGATATGGGACTCTGCTTCTGAGAAATGATTTCCTTCTGTCTTAGGAAAATCGAAAGGTTTTATTGCTTTGTTCTTCATAAACTTTTACGAGAAGGTATGTACACAAGCATTCAAGATTCAAAAACAAAACAATGTGATAGTTATGTCATTCATGGCAAATTTAGCCATGTCACAGCTTTGAAAAGAAATCCAATTAAAGAATTGTTGGGTGGTGACTTGTAGAAAAAGATTATTTATCCCATTCCATTCTACATAGCCAGGAGCCAGACAGAGAAGCAGCTGGGTGCAAGGAAGCATTAGGGAGCTAAATCTAGGGTACCGCCAGGGAAGAAGGTGGCAGCTGGGAGTGGGGAGGGTTTCTGCATCCAACATTTAAAAGGATCCAAACAGGAAAATGCCAGCTGGAAGAAAGAGGGTGCTAGGCATCCAGTAACCTTCTGGTAAGACCAATTTTCTTTCTGGTATAACAGAAAACACACACCACATGTTAAGTATCCCAGGTTCTGAAGGGGGGAAAAGTGCATTTTCCCAACAATTATCATGTTCATTCTGTGAGTGTCAGCCTTAAAAGGGAAGGCACCAGTGAGGATGACCTGTTATTAAGTCAGTACAGTTTGCCCTATGTCAACATCAGGATGGTTCCTCTGAGTAACAAAATAATATGCCAAACAGACCTTTAAACATTTTATATGCTCCCTAATTTAAACTGGGAATATGATGGTCCCTTAAGGTGATTCTGTTTTTAAAGGGTTTATCACTAAAAGGGTTATGTGAGTTAATTTCATTAATACATACAGGCATGCATGAGCACATACACTCACACAGACGCGCAGAGAGTGAGATATATACTTCAAGCATATGTGTCATCTAAAGACTGTGGGTTTAAACTCTCAGTTGATCAGCTCCAGAGGCCCAATTTTGCAATCAGCTAAACCTACTGAACATTTTCACCAAGTGCTGCAAATCAGCAAAATATTAAATGGATCTTGAAAAAAATGATTATGAATCCACAGTTCTGTTTGACTGTATAATTCTATTTAAGATTAAAATTACTATCATAAAAGGCCACTTTCTGAATGTAATTCCACAAAAACATCATAACAAAAGCTTTTACTGCTATTTATGTCAGAATGTATTTTAAACAGTTCTAATCATTTACCTTTGTGGACACTTAATTAAAATTACAAAACCAATTTTAATCTGTAGTCCAATTAATATGCAAATATATGCAAATGTGGTAAATCAAGGTGGTGATTAAGTTAAGGACACTCTATTTCATGTCTGCTTTAAGTGTGAAAACAAACAATCTTTTTTGTAATTGTACTGATGGATTGTGATGTTTATAGGGTTAGTATGGGGTACAAATGTTTATGCATCAACATTATGCCAAAACAAAGATTTTATACTCTGGAGTGATTTAGCATCCAGCATACATTCAGATGCAACAAAGTCATTTTGCAGTCATCTTGTGAATTAGAATAAGGTCAAAGCAAAGTTAAATTTCTATGTCATCCATTTGTATGGCTATTTAAAATTCAACAATCACTTTCTGATGTGTTAGGTAAGAGCCAAGAAGTCTCAAGAATGGCATATTATCGTCCTTTATCATTTACTGTTTCTAATATACTGGTTTATCTTTGATACTATTACAGCAATCATTCTCTCATTAAGGTACAAAGATATTCAGCCTTTTTAACCCCTCTTTTTCACAGGTTTTAAATACAGAGAGTACATTTGAAATCCAAGTGACCATCATAGCTTGCAAAGCACATTCTCAGTATCAATTCTTTGCTTGTTTTCCTCTTACTACCTAGGAACTGATAACTATTTCCTGAAGAACTGGCTTCCAGAGCACTGTTGAAAAGGGCACATGTGTAAATTTTAAAGGGACTTTTAAAATGCATGGTGAATATTATTAGGATATTAGGACATTTTTTATTTAAAATTTTGTTTCAAACATTATTTTCCCCAATTCGCAAATATGTTTTGAAATATGTATTTTACAAGGATGAAGAAAAGATAGGTTTATTTTTTGAAAAACCAACAGTATAATCTTTGGCTTTTTAGGCAGCACAGTGGTAGAGGGCACATTAACATACATTAGGGTCCTACATTCGTTCAATCTCCAGAAAAGGAAGGAAGGAAGACAAGAAGACTGGGAGAGAGAGGGAGTGCGGGGGAGGGTAAGTCTCAAAGCTTTAACTCCTAATGGAATGCCTAGTAAATATTATGCAACAAATTTGTGCCAGAAAAAAACCTTAACAATAGACTGATCATAATCTTTTAGTGAAAATGTGATTATTTTTAGTTTCTGAAAGAGTACAGAATTGCCCACATAATTTTAAAGATGATTCTAAGAGGAGATTCGGTTATAGTACCTTTGGTCACAATAACAACATATTATTTTTATCATGAAATAGTGAGATATTGATGAACGATTTCAGGAATGCATCACCAATCAGCATTTTTGATCACTTCTTGCTGGACATATTTTCTTTTTGCAGTTACATTATTTAAGATAAATCTTTTGTGCTTGTAACTGAAGACACAGTCGTGTAGAGTAGAGTCCCCATCTCACTTAGGAAAGTGGACATGAAGCTGTGGCCATCCCATTATTTTTGGACACTCTAAATTTAAATGTTCTGTAACAGTAGATAAAAAGAGCAAGACACTTTAGAGTTATGTTTATAAAATGAGGTAATGTGTCCTTCACATGCTTCTAGAAATTTCTTTCTCTAATTAATTTTACCATTCCTATTTTAAAATCCTCAAAAATACCTAAACTTTCCAAGAACACAGATAGATTAATAAAAGCGGACTGTAATTGCTGCCTCTGGTTTCCCTTTAACTGTTCCACTGTTACTGCCATTATTTTGCATTGTATATATTCTTACAAATAAGTCATTCTTCTAAAATATTTTTAAATGAAAATGTATACAAGAAACCATTAAGTTCATCTCTCTCTCTCTCTGTGAGTAGGTGTTTAGGGACTGTAATTTTCTAAATGTATCTAGTAGCAACATATTCAATTATGAAACAGTCTTCGTGTGATGATGCACCTAAGACAGCAGTTTACATTTATATTAACAAACTCTATCTTCATTATAGTACAAGGACAAAGCAGGGCTCCCGTCCCCAGTTTAGATCCAACAGTGGAATACATAGCACAATGCAATGTGAAACGAAGTCAGAGGAACATAAAGTGCACTGCATTAAATATTAGAAAAATACAGCAAGCACAAAAGTGTGGAATGAGCAGCACAGAGAGCTGTATTAAGACAAGAGACTATCACATTAACAGCAATAAAAATGGCTTGAAAGTTAGATAATCAATGTTTTGAAATCAGCCTTTTTTAAAATGAAATCTTTTACATGGCTTTTCTTTAAATTTCCTCATTTTCTGAAATTAATTTTTTTCATGTTATAAACTGTCATTGGTATTATAATCTGAAAATTATGCTATCTAATATAATGGAAACGCTGTGCCAAAAAGACAACTCCTCTGGTCCAGTTCTCTTAGGAATATGTCACAAAATTGTATTAAGTGGTAAACAGAATCCTGACACGACACTGGAAAACAAAGCATTAATGAATAGGAACACAGATCAAAATATCATCTAATTAAGAGACCGTCATGATGGGGTATCCTGCTGGCTTTGTGTGAGAAAAGAGGGCTTTATGTGTTATAGGACTTTGAGAAAGCTCTTAGCTTTACACGCAGTGTAATCTAATGTAGGCATGGAAGAAGAGGGTTAAAATATTTTTACTAAAACAAACAAAGCATCAACAAAGAACGAAAACTTGTTGGATTTATAAAAGTTTATTAAATACATTGGCAATATTTTCTTTTCATCTTTAGAGTGTTAACAGCAACAACCCAGAAACCTTTATCTCTTAAATGACGATAAGTTTTAGGAAGAGAATAGTGCCAAGTTTTTGATAACCATTATACTAAAGTGCTAATTTTGAAAAAAAATAAACATTTTATTATTGCATACATGGTATGGTCAGTTATGTACAAATAATTCCAGTTGTGTTTAAACACATCGAGTTTATATTTTTCAACCACAATCCTCTTTCGGATTAGACAGATGGCTTCAGAAAAGGGTAAAGTTTATAGAAATGGATTCTTGCTTTTCTTTTCATGTAGTTTACTGATAATCATGCCTAAATAAACCGATCTGACCTTGGGAATGTCTCACATTCCTTAAAGAAGCCTTTTTGAATAATCACCAAACCCTACACATCTGAGATGGTGTTGGCCCTCCTCCCAGAAAAGCCTTCATCCTAATGGCCACCAAGGGGGATTGGAAGGCCCTGCATTTTCTCCAGATTTCCAGGAGGCTGAATGTTGCCTGTGCCAACATCAGTCCTTGCTGTCCCTGGGCCTTGGGTGTTTGAAAATTAAAATAAACCAATCACAAAGAATAATAAGGCATTATCCTCAGGGCGTGGTTTCTTTAACCAAACAAATCTTTTCTGAAGTACATTACTTTTAAATCCCAAAAGTTCACAAAAAGGGAGAGAGTGGAAAATAGTGACTATCTAGCCCTCTTGCAGTCAAGGATATACAGCCAGCACAGGATAGAGAAGCCAGAAAAAGCCTTCGCATCTGTTTGCCATTCGAGACCCAAGCCTAGAGTAAATCATCTCAGAGAGATTCTATTGAATCTACAGTTTTCTACAACTAGTGTGTTTATTTCTTTGCTCACACGAAATGCCATGCATACAAAACCTGTGGGTCAGAGAGCAAGCAATCTATAGCTAAACTTTATCTCCACTTTGATGATAGTTTTATGTGGAGAAAAAAAAAAATGTCCAGAGGGGGAAAAGCAGTTACATCTTGTATTTTCTGGAACCTGCTATTGTAAGCCTTTGGTTTCACTGTAATATATCCCAAAATAAAGTAGTGTCTGTGTGTATCAGACCTAACCTGGTAAAACAACAATCTTATTTTCAGACACCCAGACAAACCTGAAGATTCCTTTGAAAGTGGATGTAAATAAGTGATTACTTATTTGTTATTTACTGAGATTGAAGAGAGCTGAAGTAACAACTTTCCAGAGTCACTCAGTTAGTTCTAACCTAGGCACTGCAGCAGAAAAGCTGTTTGGGAGATAATCAGGAATTGTTGTATTCCCCAGAAGGGAATGTACCCTTGAAATATTATCAGCAATACACATGAGATCAGACTCAAAGAGAGAGCAGCTCAAAGACTGAGGGAGATTTTGTAGCCCTTATCATACACATAGCAAGCTTGGAGACGACTTTTCAGGTTGGATACATTTTCACTAGAGTTTGGAAAATATACAGACAAACATCCTGAGATTGGTGAGATAGACTACTTCTTTAAGTCCACATAACCACTGGTTCCTATAGGGTTCAAGGAAGCTGGACTATCTGGGACCAGACACACTAGATTAATAGAGAGAAGACTGTAAATATCGATTTCCCTTGAAGCATTATCTCCAAAACCCCAAGCTGATGATAGCCTCCTACATAAACTAATAGAAATATGCACAATTTAGTAGAAAAACTTTATGTCCCAGTTCTATAGAGTTAATCATATAATTATTAAATGTACAGATTCTGTAGGTGCCATACCCTAAACAACTTGTGTTACAAGTGAGGAGGCTCTGGAGTATTTGAATGCTTTGCCTAGTTAGGTGGCTAATAGTCACTAGTAAGACTGAGACTTAAAATCTGTTCCTGGTCATCTAGTTTAAAGTCCTCTTTTGATTATACCGATTGACAGTAAAGACAAAACATTTGTACTTCATTTGTTGGATTGCCACATAATCATGAAGTAACTGTGACCCATGGCACATAAATATAGATATAAATATAAACATTACAACAACTCAGTGGGTAAATACTGATAAATGCTTGCAAGAGTTTAGGAAAGGTGCTGGGATTGGAGGGGGGGTCCTCCACTTTTAGTCTTACCTAGAGACAATGTAAATCCCAAATTACATAGTTAGTATTAGATAACGGTACACTGAAATATATAATTTATTTGAAGATTTAAAAAAGACAAAAGCTAAGTTTCTTATTAGCCTGGGACTGGTTTTGTTATGTCCCAGTGTAGCCTCTTCCCATTCTAGTTACACAAACTAGAGAGCACAGAGAACGTGCCAACATCACTTAACTGAAAAATATTTTAGCTTTATTTCTCAGGAAGAGGACAATTAAAGATAAACTGACTTTTGGAATGCATATACTTTCAACTCTTACACAACTGGGATGTAACCAGGCTTCTAATGGAAACATAAAATCACAGAATTTTGAAATGCAGGAGGCCCTAGAGGGAATACAGTCTGATGATTTCACTTTACAGATTCAGACACCGAGGTCATGAAAGGTTAAGTGATGAGCTTGACCACACACAGCTAGTTAGTAGCAGGGCTACAACTCCAACCAACTGTCTGGAATTTGTTTCACCATGGCAAGTATTTAAAGCTTTACCCATGACATAAGTAATGTTGTCCAAAAATGTTTCAGAGGCCATAGATGGCAGAGATCCAGCTTGCAGGAATGAAGACCATGGCCCCAATAAAGCAGGGAAGGTTTAACTCTCAGCCTCAGCCAAATTATGCAACCACTCTGCATAAGTTTCCTCCTTGACATAAAGATATTTTCAACATATATGTTGCAAAGAGAAAAAAAAAAAAACAAAACCTCATGCTCTACCAACTTTGGTGGTTGAAAAGTTCAATTAACTCTGAGAGATAAGCACTCTGTAAAACTGTGTAAAAGCTTACAAATGATTGTGATTGATGGTTATAAGCAAAGTGTTCACATAGTTTGTACTATGTGAAAACAAGTCACTAAAGCATAAAGTTCTACCTAAAAGTTTGAAAAGGAATACAATTTTCAGGAAGCTAATCACAAGTCAAGATACTAAATGTAGTCTGAATGTGTGCTGCTTTGGGGAAAATACAAGAAATACAGAAGTGTGTGTGTGTGGGGGGGGGGGGGAGTCTGAAGAGGACTGTTTAGCTAGCCAAATCTGAATATGTCTTTGCACATCGAAAGTGCCATTTGTCTTGACTGGTAATACTGAAAGATATACTACTACCTCCAAACTATTTGACTTCACCAAACAAAGGTATAATAAAACTGCACATAATTTTTTTGAAGTTTCAAATATCATATTTTTCCATGTACTTTTACAAGTTTTCTTTAATGGTTGCATTTTTCAAAAAGATGGGTGTTGTAAAGAAAGAGAAACACAAACATGAGGCCACCACAGCACTCACAAAGTAGCAGTAACAGGACTCTAAACTCTATTTAGTGGCTCCACATTGTGGATCCATGACTAGCAGAGAAATGTGCTATTTTCAACTTTCCTTCAATTCACTCACGTTTAATTCTACTGCTGAGATTGTTGATATGTTTTATGTTCTCTGCACCACACCAACAGTGGCATTTTAGACTGCAACTCCAGATAGTGTTTTCAGCAAGATCTCTTCTTTAACAAGCTGATCTCAACTTTCAGCCTCACTAGAGACAAAAACAGAGTGAAGCCTAGTGGATGGCTGTGGTGGACCATCTTTACTGCACAGCACATCCTGGACCAAATTACGGGGTTTCAACAACTATCCTACTATTATTGACAAGTGTTTAAGTACTGCTTACTTGAGATCACAGTCCCAGACTGAAGTAAGTTTAAAATGATTCACTCAGAAATCAACTTCTATAAGGATAGGAGATGAATTAATGCCATAGTACTTGTTACATTGAGGCTAGAAGCAGTCATACACAGGGCAGGGAGAAAATCATAAGTACTGCCTACCAACCTGCATTCTGCAGTTTTGAGAATGTGAAGGAACTCTGTTTAAAAGACAGCCAGTTTGCCCATTTAATCAGCAAAACAGACAAGAGGAATCCAATCTTTTCACCGACTAGGGAAATAAGGATACTTATCTTTACTTCATATTCTTAGAAAATATAAGAGAAAAACAGGATTTATAAAATTAAAAGCAAATTATAGTTTTTGAATGTTATGAATGAATAAAAGTTACAATCATTGCTTTATTCTGAGCTGACAAGATACAAGGTTCATCTTCTTCCAAGTCACAAAATTACACACTGTACACAGTGGATTCAAAGACTGCTAAATTTTATAAAATGTTCACACCTTGGGACATTTATATTAACTAATTAAAATTCATACTAATTAGAACTGGTACCACGTAATGCAAGATGAAAAGACAGCTCATATGATATAATATGACTTTCTAGGTATTTTTCACTTGAAATAGTGCAGGCTCAAAAATGTACCAGTATTCACCCTGCATATGACAAAGCAACAGAAACAGTAAAATGTCAACTCCAAGAGTTAAACAGACACCAAATAAATTTAATCTACTGTGAAAATGTAAAGAACATGAATGGGCTGGGAGCCAATAACTCCTCATCTTCTATCCCTCACGCTAGTGTCCATAGATAGCATCGCAGCACATACAGATTTTTTGGTTAGTTACCTCCTAGAGATAACAGATGAATAGATTTTCATACAATATTACTCATATTTGCTTATTTGCATTAGGTTAGTCTACTAATATACTTATAGAGTTATAAATCACAGCATTTTCACAAATTTTATCAAAAGTCTGAGTTAATCCATATCTGTGTGCATACCTATATACAAACAGCTATTTATATATTTGTCTATATAGACACAGCTCAGATACAAAAGAAGAAATGACTATTATCTTAACAGCTGAAAGTATACTGGTTTTTATAAAGATTAGAAACAAACATTATCTTATTTTTTTACAACTACAGAAGAGAATTTTATAATTTGTGTATTTTAACCTAGATGTACACAAATTTCCGTTCATCATTTGCGATATGCTTTATTGTTTTATGTAACGAAACTGCAAGGATTTTCTACACAATGTAGAAAAGACACTCTAGAAATATGAAGTCAAAGATAGTGTGTTAAAATGTCATTGACAACATGATTTAGATATTCATTATACAGAACACTCCAGAATTTGGTGATTATAATTTGAAAGCTCTGGCTCAATTTGGCCTGGAAGGAGAGCATGCTGCACTCTGAGCAGACGAGTGTACTCACTGACTGCTCAGATCACAGTCTCCGAACACAACACAATCCACCAAGAGTCAGCTTTCATAATTCAACAGTACAAAGTCTGCAAACACATGTAACCTAGATCCATATTTCCCAGTGACAGCATATGATAGCAGAATGTGAAGTATTAATGCTGGTGTCACTACAGTCCTACACTCTACTGCACTTTAAGAGAAAGCAGCTGCTGAGATGAAATGTGTGCCAACTGTCTGAAGACAGAAACATAAGAAATATTCCTTCTGTTACAAAAGGATAGACACACAAACAGACTTGCTTTAGATGCTGTGAACACAAAGTTTCCTACTTTTGCTTTTTAAATTTCTCGGAATATACTCACCAATTCTGCATACACAGGAAAATATGCATTTAAGCAACCTAATTCCCTTCTCATAGGAGTACCCCTGCAAAGAGCCTATGACTACATTTCCGCAAGTCAGAGGGAAGAAAAGCTGCCTCTTATGAAACACAATCTATATCCACTGAGTTAACAAATCTAGAGAAATATAACCTCTATTTATGGAACAGATAACATTGTCTAACTGGGCATTTTCATATTAAAAACATATGATCCTTAGGTCTTCCAAGGAATACTTCTTTATCTTTATATGCTTATTATCTTGAAGTAATCACATGATTTTTTTTTAATTTTAACATACTCCTGTAGAAAGCATATTCCTGTCTCTTTCCCTTACCAGAAAACCTGGTAGGTTTATTGCTTTGAATAAAACATTTGCAAGAGGTGAACTTTGTAAATTCTAAAGCGGCATTTTGTCTTTTCTCTTGATACAAAGATTGGCAACTCTTTGAAGAACCATGACATGTTGATTGGTACAGGATATATTCTTAACAAAATGGTGCAAAATGAACCAAGCACAATACTGGTTCCCTTTAAACACAGTTCCACCATGATACTAAGCATGTGACATAATCTGAATGGTGTGGTTATAATTCATTTAAAAACTAGTACAATCTCATTGACCCCCTTATCAAACAATTTATTGTGCATTTGCAGACTGGACAATGAAATAAAGGAGGTAAAGTATTAACAGTGACACTATTTGGCAACCTCATAGTGGAGTTCATTCAAAAGGCAATTTTAAAATTGAATGAAGAGGTTTGACTAGGCAATAAAAACAGCCACAATGCCAGTGAACAGTACTTAGGAGGAAAGCCTCTAATTATCCTATTTATAAATCAACAGTCATTTTACTGATGACTCCTTCTTGTAGTTGATTAAAATAACTTCAAAAAATTTCAAACCAGATCATATGCATTTTGTGAAAGTATAATTTAAAATGTTATTGATTGTTTGAAAATGATAAAACTTGAAAGGAAGAATGAGACAGCATTTCTAGGTGGAAGCATTCCCACGATCCTCCACAACATAATTATAGCACTGCCCTTGGGGAAGGGGATTTTATTTTATAATGAGAATGTTTACACTGTTATGGGGTTCAATCTATCTGGGAGGGAGGGTTAAACTTCTTTCCATTAAAGACAGCCTTATAATGAAAAGCTCTAAAAGGAGAATGGAGTCTAATATAGTGGATGTAATGGTCTATTAAATGATTCACACACAAAAAATGAATCAAATTCATTGTATCTTACTGCTGTTTTATGACAAAATTGTTGAAAAATAAAACTATTGTCAAGATAATTGCATATTACTCGGGCTGCATCACTGTAAGCAGCACTCCCGCTGGATGACCCAGAGTTTAATTTTTAGGGACATTAACAGGACATTACATCTTAAATACTTTACATTATTGGAATGTTTTGAAAGAATTCCACTTTTACTCTCTTGGTAAAATCAATTTAGACTTAAAGTCATGTTACAATTGTGCATCATTCTTTTTCAATTAAAAATTTCCATACATTCTTCATGATGTCATACTTCCATTCCTGCAACAGATGCTAGTTTATACGCCAATTTGCTAAACGGCTGCTTACTGGGAATACACAATTATAGATGTGACCTCTCTGTCTAGCTTATATTCCCAGATTTCCTCTCAATAAATGTATATTTTCAAAATAATTTGCCTGTTTAACAATATCTAACTAGAAAACAATACCTTCAAGTGAACAAGGGAAAAGTAAAATGATACAATGCTTTCAGAGTGTAGTTCAATAAACATGTATGACAAGGAGATCTTTAATATTTTAAAAAAGGGATGTTTTCATAAGTGAGTTCAAACACAATTTTAAATTAGACTTTGGAAAGCATAATTCTAAATACATTAATTAATTCTGCTCTCTGAGAAACTACCAAGAAATAACTCAGATCAGCAGCACCCTATAGATGTTTGCTAACTGAGCCTTAGTAAAACAGCCTCGTAACTATTTTAAAGCAACATCTTATCTCTAACCAGTCTACATGTGGAATCTACTAGCATTGCTAGGCTTCAAAGTATAGCCCCCAATATTTCTAAGCATAATTAACACTACTTCAATGTATTAGAGACATTCACCAACTTTGAAAGAATTTAAAAAGTATAAATTTATTTTTAGATTTTTACCTTGTAGAAGACTGAATCATCAATACGTAATTTGAGTAAAGTAATTTTGTGATTCTGTTAATCAAAGTAATTCATTAAAAAACGTATATCTGAATATACATGTGTGAAATTCTGGCAAGAAAACTTCCACGGAATAATGAAGGAAAATGTTGGATCGAACACTATACAACATCACCTCCTTTTCATAAATAATTTCCTTAACCACTGAAAATATTTATGTTCCACACATAAACTAATTTCTTCTAATTTTATATATTTATGTCATAGAATTGCTTAACATTAACAAATTTTTCATTAATTGCTGAAATAAAAATATTTGCTCCATTTAGGAAAAAGTACCTTTATGAAAACCTTTAAGAGCTTATCACTGCCATTTATGATTAGTAGGTGTTTAACTTCTTTTTCTAATCTGACTCAGTGTCTTGTAAAATTTACCGAGGAGACTATTTCCAAGTTTCAGTCATTTCTTTTTCCCTCCCTCAAAGAGAATTAGATGAAGAGGTTTGGGGGCTTTCTAGTTTCGAGAGTCTCATGTTGTGGTGACCCCTCCCCCCCCACAAAATTATTTTGTTGCTACTTCATAATTTTAATTTTGCTACTGTTATAAATTGTAATGGAACTACTTACATTTATTTTCTAATGGTTCTTGGAGGACCATGAACCACAGGTTGAGAATCACCGACTTAGCTCCCTTAAGGTTCCCCCGCTTTCAATCTTTAGTATCTGACCATGAAAGTAAAAATTTGAAAATATATCTGAAGGGAAAAAAAATGTGGTAAGGTGCAATTGGTTTCCCCTTTGAGTTGGGTAAAAGAGGGTCGGTCTGTGATTTACTGGGTTATCCACAAGCTTGGAGATGGATATCCTAGAGAAGACAGCACTCCAAATAACTCCAGCCATCGCTGGCTTTGATGATGGCATGAGAGAATTAGATGGGAGTGCCGTGGACAACATTAGAGGAGACCTAACAGCAGTAACGAGGGCTTCAGCTGACCCCCTCCCCATAAGCAATGCAGGAGGAAAGAGGGAAGAAGGCTGTGGTGAAGAGGAGAGTGCGCAGATAGGGAGAACAGCAAGATCAGAGAGAGAAGAGCTCACTTGGAGAAGCTGCCTCAAGTACCTGTACCCGAGCCAAATAACCCGGAAGCCGAACATTGTGGAAATAGTCACCCTGACTGGAATACAGGGGTGCAGAGAAAGCCTGTCACCGGGACGCATGGCTATATATTATTAATATACTTTCTGGCTATTCAGGGGTGGGTTTCTAAATTAAAATGGCTGTTATCGGATATTTTATAGAATATCTTACCAAAAAGTATGCATGATGGTGAACAAACACATAAGAGAAACTGGTATTGTAGATATACTTTTAGAATATTAAATCAATGCAAGTATCAAAGTAAGCTGTTCAAGTACAGCATTTTTGTTTGTTCTGATGACCAACAGACTGATGCTGCTTAAAGGTGGTGACTAAGCTGGGACACGAGCAGTATCACTGAACAAAGGAAGGAACCTCTACCCTCAAAAACTACTGAACAAAGCACATGGTTGTGAACATTCTTTTGTTCAGAGAAGATGGGGAACCCTCACCATGAACACAATCCTTCCCCTGCTTCTGCTGTTTTATTCATAAAATTAAAAATCCTGAGCACAACGAGATATGCCTATATTGTAATCGGAAGGCTGAGGCAGGAGGTTTGAGGCAAGCTTAGCCTACAAAGCGCATGTAAGTCCATCTCAGGCTATGAAGGAAGACTCTGTTTCAAACAAATGAAAAAAAAAAAACAACAACAATAAAAAATTATGGCAATTACAGGCAATTTTATCAGTCCTTAGAAGTTGTTTTATAAAATGCTGTTACTAAAGATGAAGAAATGAAAGTACACTTTGACTGGTTTAGTCATACCACAAAAAAGAAAGACAGAATGAACAAGAGAGAGGGAGAGAGTGTGTGCAAGACACACACACACACACACACACACACACACACACACAGAGAGAGAGAGAGAGAGAGAGAGAGAGAGAGAGAGAGAGAGAGAGAGAGAGAGAGAGAGAGAATGAGCTCAGGACTTCTGGCTTTTTTAGTCATTAGCTGTGTACTATGAGCTTTTAGCTACAAAACATCTAAACCTGTGCCATTCCACACCCTTGAAAGATTGCCAACTGAAAAAGAAACACAACATGGGCTGTATTCCTTAGACTAAGGATAGCAAAAGACTACCTTTATTTCTGTGGTGTTTTAATGTATGTACTGCCAAGGAGGGTCCAGGATCCTTTCTCTTCCCCTCTAATGAGACCTATAGTTACCATACAGAGTTGGCACTTATTAGAAAGAAATATGCAATATAGTCTTAGGCTTGGATCTACAAACAGCAAGCTATCATCCTGACCAAGAGATAAAAGTGTTTATGGCAATAGCTACAGACCCATGAAGCATAAAGTCTATAAATGGATCCTGATCCAACTGCCTGCTGACTTGGTCAGAAATGTAACACAGAAATGAATCTCTTGCAACATTTTCTTCGGGGTTTTGTGCTACCAAGAAAGAAACCTATTAGGAGCTGGAGAGATAGATGGATCAGCATTTAAGAATATTTGTTCTTTCAGATGATGTAGGTTCCAATCCAAGTGTCCATATTACAGTTATCAACCATCTGTAACTCCAGCACCAAAGGATATGATGCCTTCTTCTGGAGTCCACAGGCATTGTTTGCACATGGTGAAAGACATACATGAAGGCAAAACACCAATACACATTTTTAAAAATCTTAAAAACATAAAGAAACCTATTTTTGAAAAATGATTAAAGAAACGTATCCTGACCAACAATATCAAATGAGCCTAGACTTCATCCATTCCTTCTGTGGGATTAGACTTGTGAGAAGAACCTCCTGGACTCTGCAGACGTAACAGCTTTCCAGGTGAGGAACACTAAAGTAATCCCAGAGAAGAGATGTGCAAAGACAACCCCATTAAACTCTTGACTCCCATACTCCACTGAAGAACTGTTTAGGGATACTTTGCTATGTAGCCATGTTTAACCAGACAGAGCTCCAAGCTTCAATTTTCTCAGTCATAAAACTGAAGGAACCCTGGGGGAGGGGTGTAAGGATTAAGTGAGAATTATGCAATGTATAGGGAACTCGAAAGGAGAGCAAGCAATATACAGTGACAAGAGAGGCCACACAACTCCTGTGAATATCCCTTACGGACATCCAAAGACCAAGGTTCAGCACCCACCCTACCACTAGTGAGGAAGCTGACTTGAGGCTGTTGTCTGTCTAGCAGCAGACGTGAGTCTGAAGATGCTGCTGTCAGCATAGCTCACACACTCTTTCAAACGGCTTTAAAACCCAAACAAAATCCATTTTACAGAGAATACAACCCCACCACATTTGACTGAATGCATGGCCCCTTACTGTAGATTTTAAGTATTCATTTCTGATATATATATATATATGAAAACAGAAATATTTCTACATTATAAAGGTGTCTTCTATTGCAAATCAAACAGTGTAAAGTTCAAATGAGGATGGTGGAGCTGGGTATAGTATCAAAAACCTGTAATTCTAGCAACTGAGAGACTGAAGCAGGAGGATCCTGAGTTGGGGTCCAGGCGGGTCGGCAGTGAGTTTGAGACAAGCCTCAGTTATAAAGGAAGATTCTGCCTCAAGATAAAAATAAAAATAAAAATAAAAGATTGCTGGGGATATAGTTCAGTAATAGAATGCTTTCCTACCATGCACAAGGCCCCAGATTAGAATCCCCTAATCAGTACAATGACAAAAATTTGCCTACATTTCTTTAATATTAGTTATGACTATTCCAATATAGTTGGTCATTTTCACCCACATAGGTCATCTCGAAAAAAATGTATAATCAGACTTGTAGGGTTCATCTTTTTATTATTTCTCCAACATTTAACTTCTCTCAGAACTAAATGGCTGCTATCAAGTGATACCAATCTATTTTACTTCAAAATTAAAGCATAAAACAGAAAAAGTTAAGAGTACAGTTTTTAGTCTTGTTACCCTATTTCCTATAAGCAAAAAAGGTTTATTTATAGAATGTATGCTATTTATAAACAGTGCCTTTATATTAGTTTTTTCTGCATTAAACAAACAGTAGCAAAACCTGACTGATAGAAACCTTTGGAAAATATTAGAGAGAAAGAGAGAGAAAGATTCTAAGAGTCCATACCATTCCTATGCACTCAGGCCCTGACCTCTAGTCAGGAAGCCACAATGATAACACCCTGGCTGAATTCTGACACCTATGGGCATTGATTTGATCACCCTTTGAGGTTCTGCTCCAGGGCATTAAGAGGCCGAGGTCAGAGCTCAGCATACTTGTTCTGTAGAGAAATAAATCATAAATATCTTAAGACTCATGAATCAAAAGTTTCCCATTGTAAGTATTGGACTTTATTTTGTAGAATCAAACCATTTATCAACAATGATAAGAAATGGGTGTCATTATGTTTCAATAAAATGTTATTTACGAAAACTGGTGGTGACTTCTAATCATCGATTGCCAATTCCTGTTTTAGAATATAATTAATTCTGGCTTATTATGAAAGCACTAAATTCAGATCTACTGAAAATCAAGCATTTAGATAAGTGAGATCAAGTCTACCAGTCACTTCACTGTTCTTTCACATTCAAGCGACAGGCATGTAAATTAGGTTTTGCTCCCAGATCGTTAATTCTCAGGTGTTCCCTATTTGATAAGATTTGCTGTAGGATCCTTTTATTTAAACAAATTACAACATACTTTGCACAATACTAGTTCTAAATTCTACATCTTAGCAGAAAAAAGCATTATCTTAGACATAAAACTCTAATTAGACATTAGAATCTAATTTTTCGTGTAATCATTGACTCCACTGTATATTTATTGAGTGTTGCCTACATTAACCAAGCCACCAAATCTCTATAAGTTTTTCTAAAAATTAAATAGGCATATCACATTTTCTGGTTACTATATATCTACAAAATGACTCTAGAAGGGGTGATACTTAAGAGTTCCTTGCTTCTATCTTCCTTGTTTCTCCTGTGATTCATTAACACCCAAGAGAACCTCAAGGACATAGAAAGGAAGGGATGCTGGAGGAGCAGAGCCAGAACCAGCTGAGAGCCTGCCTTACAACAATGTCAGAAACGCTTCTTCACTTAAGCTCTCCCAACATAGTATAATGAATTCTGTTCTCATTTACAATTAAGCACCAGATTCAGTGGCTGTAGTTGCTTAAGGTTATACAAGGAAAACTGTACATTTGGGATTGTAATTAAGAACACTCTGATTTCAAAGAATCCCCTGATTGCCTCAGTATACTGGCTTTCAAGGAAAACACAAATGAAACTACCAAACTACGATGATGCCTGTTACAATACAGAAGGCAACTAAATAAAATGGGATTTAAAACTTATACCAAAAAGGACATGTACAAAAAAATCTAAGATGAAAGACATGGCAAAGACAATACATTCAACTGGGAAAAAATATGTGTGTGAGTGAGTGTGTGTGTGTGTGTATACACACCCATATGCAAACAGGAGGGCCTACCCATACAGTATAGAATAAGAGCAAACACAATATGTGAATCAATAAATTCACTCTCATAGAAAGAGCAAAATGCTTTTGATTTATAGATGACATAGACCAGATATAAAGTAGGATACATTTTAGGATAAAAATTAGTTTTGCAATGCTATCATTCAAGAGGCAGGTGTGATGGCACATGGCTATTAACTGTAGCTCTTGGCAGATGGAGGCAGGATGATCAGGACCTCAACACACAGTAGGTGCAAGGCCAGTCTGCGTTACATAAGACTCTAGAGGAAAAAAAAAATACACAGTCAAACAAATGGAACTGATGATTCAAAAGCTAGACTTCTGGATATAAAAATCAAAATACAAAAACTGAAAACATAAAAAAATACTCCAAATAAAATATCTGTTATAAAAATATCTGTTAAAAGGTGTTACACCTATATACTGAAAATTCAAAAACATTACGAAGAGAAATTCATGGATATCTTAAAGTGGAGATTGGTCACAATCATGGCTCAAAAGACTGAAAATTGTTAAATGTTGCCTCTTAAATTAATCTATAATTTAAAGGACACAGGGGAGGCAATAATTGAGAACAAAGTATATGCCACATATAAGACAAAATTCCATAAATCCCGTCACTTTGTATGTAATCCTAAAATATTAGTAAAACATCAATAAATAAAAGTAATTCAAAATATTATATATCCGAAAAAACTATCAAGAATAACTAAAGTGAATAAAAATCATGCAGAGCAACGCTACAAAACTATTATTTAATCTATAAGGTAGAAAAAAATCTGCTGTAGGCACATGTTTCTTTAACAATATTCAACATCTTTCTCAAACTACAAACTTTCGTTCTCCTCACAGCTGCTCTTCCATTAGTGTCTAGCCCTGCTCTTCAGATGTTCCACCCTCCAGGCATCCCCAGTCAGCCTGCCCATGCATATCTGTGCTTCTAACTTAACTTCTTTAGGTTCATTTGATTCAAACTTTTCAAAAAGAAGATTTAATATGTTGTTTTCATACTGACATGGACACTTCTGGCATGACTGAGTAATACACTGAATTTTCTAACTGACTTCAGATACATATGCTTACATACACACTCGCTGTCATTCTCATGAGGTACTTTAGAAGGATGGGTCTCAATAATATTAAACTGGGAGCCAGGTATAATAGCATTTGGTAGGCAGCTGAAAAGCATTCAAGAGTTCTGGGCAGCTTAAGCTACACAGTGAGTGCTGGGCTATTTAAGGATACATACTAAGACTGTCTCAAAAAACCAAGCAGACAAATATTAAAATACATGTACTGAAGATTTACTATCCATTGTTAGAGATATAACACACATTCTAAGGAATAATAATTTAAAATAATAATAATAAACACAGTAAACTCTCTTTTGGATAAAGACATCCAAACTCACAAGGAACAAAGAGAGAGAATCCCGGTGGAGTGCTGAGCATAGCACTCAGTGCAGATATTGGGCTGAATAGTTATCTTCCTTGTGTCTCCACCTTTTCACTCCTTCCCACTTCCACACACAGTGCAATTACAACATCAACAACTTGTTGTTGTGCCCTTCCAATGTATTTTCTATTTAAAGTATTAACTGTTTAATCTAGACTTAAGACTCTGAGATTCCTAAAATGCTGCATTTTAAAGGTGATTTTAAAGCTGTTGCCTACTCTGACGCAGGTTTTAAAATCAGTCTTCAAGCCCATGCAGTTATACTGTTTGCAGATGAGGTAGGTATTCACAAAATAAAACAGCACTCTGCATGAAGTTCGAAATATAGAAAAACTTTATAAAATAAAACCAGAAACACAAAAGCACAATACACATGAGAGCACGTTTAACTCTAAAAGCAGAATCTATTTTAAATGCATTTATTGAATTGGAGTAGGTGTCAAGGTCATTAAACAAATCCAACAACCCATTCCATTCTTTCTTCATGTGTCTCAGAGACTGAACTCAGATTCAGTCAGGCTTGGCAGCAAGTGCCTTCTCTGGCTAAGCCAACTCTTGCAACCTCCTCAAAGTGAATTTTAGCAGCCCCCTTTACATTATTATTATAGGTGTCTAAAATGTTCCATTTTTGAAGAGCATCTATTTTTGCCTTAAATAATAGGCCTTAACACGAGGGAATCTTGACTAATGGCTTATGGCATTTCTACTTTAAAAATCTGTATTTTCTATAAGTAAAATAAGCCACAAATAAACTACTTGTCCCAAGCACACAGGACCTTTATCAGTATATGAGTCCATAATCATATCTAGATCAATAGTGAAAATATTTGCTTAAAAGAGACCCATGCTTTCTTTTGTCAGAAATTCATTACTTTTTATTAGGGTCATTGCTTGAAAACTTCAAAACACCATATGGACCTAATTGTGGTTTATTTTGGCAAAAAAGGAAGACACTGTAGAACAATTGAGGCATTACATTCTACAATTCCATTACTTTCATCCCGCTCAGTTTTATTACTGTGTCATTAAAGGCAACTTGAGTGAGTGAAGAATTACAGTGTCATGTGTACAGGCTAGTAGATTAATAACAAAACACACTCAAGTTTAAAGGTATCTAACAGCTGTTTTCGTTATTTTGTGTAAATACGCTTGAAGCATATCTATCTGATTAGTGGAGAGTGTTCTTCTCTGTCACATGCCACGGGCATTGGGATGTTCAAGTAATCAAAGTGTTCAGAAAATGAGTTTACATTGCTCACTGCTGAAGTACACAAACGGCAGAGTGACGGCGCATCAAAGCTCAGTCAAATCATCTGCTGCAAACAAACAGACTCCAGTGCACACTGCAGTTAAAAACATTCCACAGCAGCACACTCAGTTGGACTTAGTGCTAGCCAAAATGAATCGATGTGGAAAGAACAATAAATTTCATGAAGAAAAAAAAAACTTTAAAAATCTGATCTGTTCATACAAATTTGTGCATTCATAGTACCTGTATAATTTCTAAATGAAAACAGAGCTTGTACGATTCTTCGCCTAGGAGCACATATTTTCATATATTTTAAAATGTGAGCTGATAAGCAAGTGCATTTCATGCTGATCTACTGGATGAAATGCAAGTTAAACTAAATCCTGACTTCAGATTTCTAAAGCACCTGTCCCCAGTCCACACAAGAAGGCTTGCTTCCATACTGCTTCATGTGCTATGTTTTATCTGCTAATATGTCCACTTCAAATTCCACTACTCAATTACTTGCTATGCAAGATGTTTCTAAAAACATTTATCCTCACCAGTCAGCCCATGTCTGTCTATGGATCCTCTTCACTTGACCTTTGATCTTCTTTAACCATAGAAACACTTGACTCCTGCTCCATTATGAGTTGACAGGTTCAGCTACTGCAGTGCCCACCCACATTATAGAGGTTTTCACTTCATCACCATCTCTGCTTAATTGACTCTGGTTTCTTGTACCCTCTGTGTCTGCCTTGGATTGATGCTCCAACTCTTTTTACAAACCCAAATCAAAATTCCTTCCGTTCTGTTTTTAAGGGGAGAGAGTAAGAAAGATAGAGTCAGACCCATGTATAACCATTGCAGTAACTTGGGTGCTGAATATTCTCAATATGGTGATGAGTGGCACTTCCTTCTGTTCCAAGTACCTACCTTTACAAATGCTCTACCTTCCATTTAAATCCTCTGCCAAGAAAACTCTGATTTTGACATAACTGGCTTCCTCAGACATGCTTTAAACCACTCCATGCTTACCCCTCCAGTCGCAGAAACACTTGTTTCAAATTTGTCTGTCTGCCTCTTCCAAGATTCTCATCTTTTCCTTCAATTTCATCTGCTTGGTCTTTGGGGATGTTTACAAGGAAGCTCGTATTTCAAGACACATCTAGTTTTCTCTCAGGCGACTCTAAGTTCTCCATTCTTTTTGAAGGCTTGTTCTGTCATCTGTACACACCATGTGCACCTCAGTTTCCATCTTCCTCTCCAAAGAAAGGTGGGGCACTCCAGAAGGTGAGGCTCTAGGGGCATTAGCAAATGCCAGCCTGTTCGGAGTTGTCCTGTCAGCCCCTCCACAATGACCTGACAATGGGCTTTTACATTGACCAAGGTCCAGGTTCTAAGCTCTTAGATTAGCCAGGCTCACTATGAAAAGGTCCAGATTTTCAAATAACAATATAAGCTTGGTTTTCAATAGGCTATATAATAATTATTATAATAATCTATACTCAATACTTCCATGCCAACTTTCAAAGTGATAAGGCTTATTTGCATACATGTAGAACAATTTAACAATGTGGATACAGCAAATAGAAAAGCTCAGATTATACCAACATTCAATCACTGTAACACATGACCTTTACAACTACTCTAAAATATTCCTCTGGATTAAGCAGTCAAAAATCATTCCAATCTATTTTCCAGAAGAAAAATATGCTTAATATAAAAAGATAGACAGTATGCACAGCTACAAATTGCTGTAGTTTGGGAGAAAAGACCAGTGGTAAACCATGTTTAGCCATGGTGCCTAGCTCCACAAAGACTTCCTTTCCCAATATTCACAGCAATGCTTTCTCACTATTAATATTTATTAAGGAGAAATGTACTCATGCTGTAAGAAATTCAGAGGAAATAAAGGTATGTTCCATATTTAAGAAACTTGGAAGCACACGTATCAATTGACAACAGATGTGTATATTAAAGGCACATATATATATATATATATATATATATATATATATATATATATATATAAAATTGTGACTCTATTTCAAAGTTTCTTTTATACATTTATATGAGTTAGCAATAAAAGTAGGAAATGGAGGGATCAAACAAGTTAATGGCAGCATGTCATCGCAACACATTCTATGAAACAAATTTCCTAGTTGTCTAAGGCAAGTGATATTATGTAAAATATGCATTTTGAGAAAGGGCAATCCTTGTCAATACTGTGTGAATATGCACTGTAATAGAAGAAAAGATTATTGCTACTCATAAAGTTAGTGAATAATAGAAACAACAGAAACAAAGGTTATTATCAAGATAGAAAGTGTAATAGACCACCTATGTCAGAACAGCTTAGGGTTAGAGCATAGAAAAAGCATGCATTTGGCAGGGAAATACTGGCTCATCCCCTCTATTGACAATACACTAGAGACCCGATAAACTTGGCAGTCCTCATTTTAGGACTTAAGTGGATGTCTCTTTTCCTATCCACATTACATGTATCATTAAATTTTCCTTTTATCTTGTACCATGATCTTCCCTAAGCCTTTCCACATCAAATCCAAGTAGAATGTCTTTGGTCAGGGCACTTTGCTCTGATCAGATGTTTCAAGCTGCATCTTATGATTCATCAATGAAAATATAGACCCAATTCTGTTTGCGGAAACTACTAGGAACATTTTTGCCTCACACGATCTATCACCTTCTTCGAAGAAAAGTTCTGCTCTCTTAGGAGCTTTGTAAATACAAGTGAAGTACATAAATATAAGACTCTAGCTACTGTCACTAATTGCTGCCTTTCAGACTTGTTTATATCTAAAACAGGCAGTGCCACTCTTAACGTTTAAAGTATATAGAGAGCGAGTGGAATGCAGGATTAACAAATTTTATGCAACACCTGGCACACCACATGCAAAAAAAGTATTGTTGCTGATGATGCTAATGCTCACTGAAATTAAAGTCTATCTTCTCATGATCACATAATAACTGGCAATCACCTTGAAATGGGAGTGTATTAAGCACTATAAAACACAGCTAGTACTATTGGCCCAAATCCTGCTCTCAGTGAATCTAAACAGCTAAAGTTACATGTTTCCACTAGAATACTTGCCTTTCTAAGCATTTAACCTTCCCACCATTCCCAAGGAGATTCAGTGTGCAGTTAGCTGAAAAGACTCCAAAGACTGAGTGTTTTCTTGTATATATCACCCAATCAAGGAAGATTAGATAGAGCCATGCTAGTAAGTTCCTAAATAAAACTGAGATATACACAGAATGGTGGTTTGTACTTGATTCCTATAACTCATACACACCATTGTTTTGCCTTTTTTTTTTTTTAACTAATCAAATTGAATTGAACTGGAACTATAGTAACAAGCAGAACACTACTTTTATTCTTTACACAGGATGTTCCTAAAAATTATTTCTCTTAAGGTGCCCATTTTAAAGATATGGTACAATCCTATATTTATAGAATATTCAAAACTTCAATTTCAGAGAATTGCCCAATTTTAATCTTCATTGTCTCTGATTACATGTTGTATTGACTTAGTTATACATGTACACAATCATCAGTGGACAAGAACTTAGGAAGTAACTTCACCTAGCATCCCATACACTCAGGATTCCCTTGAACATTTGGATACATAATCTTACCTACTGAGAGCTCAATTTTCTTTCATTTTGGCTTTTTCCTATTAAAGAATATTTGTAAAAGGTGGGACTCAAGGCTATTTTTCAAGGTTTGATGTGGAAATTCTCAAGTCAGATAAATAGAAAACTGTATTTTTAAATTCCATGAGGTCTTTTAGCCTCTGCAGAAAAATGGATGTCATCAGTAATGTTTATTTTTTTTTAAAAAAAAACACATATATTTACATACATATACCTTACCTCATTGGTGAATGCATTTATTATCTGAAAGACAACTTCTAGTAACCTAATACCTTTAGACATTCTTTGCTTAACCCAATATGCAAACACTCTTATATCTGCACATAGCACTTTTTAACTCTCATGACTTTTTAAAAAATAATTTTTACTTGATTCTTGGGAAATTTCATATCATGTACCCCTATCCTACTCATTCTCATTTTCCAGGCCTTCCATGTCCACCCTCCACCCTTGTAGGATCACACAAAAGAAAATAAAAAGTAATAAAAATTAAAAGTAAAAAAAATCACTTGGCTCCTCTGTCTTTCCTGCCCCTCCATAACTTATTTGTTAGTTGGAGTTGAAAGTAGTCGAAGTTGGGAACTGCAGTGTGCCTTTTGCTAACACAGCTTAACTTGTGAATGTTCATTGCAATGGGTCATTATAGTTCAAGGCCTCTAGCTTCTGCTATACCATCAATACTGGACACTCACTGAAATTCTTCTTGAATATCATGCTGTTGTCCTGAGTCATGGAGACTCTGATGCTATGGTTTCATAAGACTGGTCTGTGGTGGGGTTCAAGCGTCATTCAATAAAGACCTATAGATATAACTTTGTGGTCTTGAAGACCCTAAATGGGGGCATAGTCAGCCCCCATTAAAGATCTGGTTACATACTGCCTGCCCTTCCTGTTTGTTCCTGCCTTCTCAAAAAAAGATTGACACCATGAATGGCCTTTGGTGGTAAAAAACAAACAAACAAACAAAACAAACAAACAAACAAAAAACAGGCCACAGACATTGGTTGAGGTAGAGCCACTGACAAACATGGTCCTCTGCAAAAACACAGATTTGGATATCACATGACCCCAGGTGATAGTCCAGATTGCAGACATCTGCATGGCCTTTGATGGTAAGTAACATGGTCCCAAACAGCA
The DNA here is from genome assembly GCA_033318265.1 of Phyllotis vaccarum. NCBI lineage: Eukaryota > Metazoa > Chordata > Mammalia > Rodentia > Cricetidae > Phyllotis > Phyllotis vaccarum. Next base: position 40,643,111 of record JARWLC010000002.1, on the reverse strand, counting down.
CATGGCCCCAGGGAGCAGTGCAGGCCACTCACAGCCAATTGGTGACCACCAACCCATCTCAAATTTCTTCTTCTATAGCAACTGCTCAGCCCACACCATGTGGTGATGGACTGTCAAATCTAATACAATTTTTATAACATAAACAAAGCTATTTTTGTCTTGAGACAAAATACTCCTTCACCAGATCAATGTAACACTTGACTCTTAATTTCTTTAGTTTTGTAATTAAGTTTTCCCCTTTAGCTACAAGAATTAACATTTGTTCTTTAAAGCATATATTATACATTTTAGTCATTGCCCCCAAAAATTTTGTTAATGTTCACTTATGTCTAATTAAAGAGCTAGGATAGGGATTCCCTATACACATGCACTGATTTTCCTCCATTAAATTTCCAATTAAGGAAGGTTTACATTTTTTCACACAACTTGAACTGAAAAATTGGACAGAAGAAGCATCTGTGCTTGTCATAGGCACAGGCAGCATATCCTGAAAGTATTGTTAAGACTTTCCATTGCTGTGACACAATACAAGACTCTGACTATCTAGGAGATAAATGACTTGTTCTATTTTGCTCCTGGTTTGGATGGTTTAGTGTATCAGTCAGGAAGGTAAGGTGAAGCAGGAAGAGTCACATATTCTGCAGAGAGGCAAATGGGAATAAACGGATCTCAATCTGCCTGTGATGGCTTAAGTTCTCCTTTTCCTTTCATGTCTTCCTTTCTTTAATGCCAACACCATATGCCCTTTTACCTCGCTTGCTGCTAACCACATTAGTTAATCTATCTAAAAAACAAATCTAATAAACACATCCAGAGGTGGACTTTAAAAATCTCCTATCTGGATCTCAAGCCAATAAATAACAAGATTATTAAATAATTAATATTTGATTATTATCAATAGTAAGCTTTTATGAATAGAGAAGCAATACACAGAAATGAGCAAGCATCTCTGAAGTAAGAAGTAGAGTCCACTTGGTACATGCCCCAAAATGGTATGGTTGGATCTTGAAGTCGATCCATTCATTGTCAGCATCCTAAGGAACTCCCACACTGATTTACACAGTGGCTGTAAACATCTGCACTTCCACCAGCAATGAGTAAGTGTTCCCCTTTCCCTATAAATGTGCTGTCATTTGTTTTACTGATCCTGGCCACTAGAACTGGTGCAAGAGGAAATCTTAAAGTAGTTTGAGTTTGTAGTTCCCTGATGACTAAATATGTTGGGCATTTCTTTATTTCTCCGCACTTTGTGTTTCATTTTTTGAGAGCTCTTTGCTTGGTTCTATATCTTATTTTTAAACTGGTTTATTTATTTTCTTGACTGTCAGTATTTTTTAGTTCTTTATTTATTAGATTAATAATTGGTAAACATCTTTTCCCACTCCGTAGGCTGCTGCTTTGCATGAATGGTGGTGTTCCTTTATCATACAGCTTTTAGTTTTCTAAGGTCCCATCTATTAATTGTGTCTTTGCTATTGGTATTATGTTCAGGAAGTCTTTTTTCTGTAACAAATTCAAGCCTAACACCCCCCCCCCACACACACACACACACTTCTCTTCTATCAGATTCAGGGTGTCAGATCTTATGTTGTAGCCACTGACCTATGTGAAGCTGAGTTTTGTGCAGGGTGGTAGGTATATTTTCTCTCTTCTACTAACAGCCATACAGTGTGACCAGCACCATCTGCTGAAGATGCTATCTTTCCTTCAATGCACAGTTCTTGGCAAAAAAAATCAAGTGTCCATGGACATGTGGTATTATGAGTGGGTCTTAAATTCAATTCCATTGAGCCAAATGTCTGTTTTCATGTTAATATCATATTGATTTTTTTATTGCTATAGCTCTGTAATACAATCTGAAATTTGGGGTGATTGGTTCCCTAACAGTTATTTTATTATTCAGCACTGTTTTAGTTACCCTGATCTCTGCTGTTCCCTTTTCTTTCTTTTTAAAATTTTATGTGTGTTTCTATTTAAAATTAAAGATTTTTTTTTTTAAATTTTCTGTGAAATTTTTGTTGAAATTTTGTTGGAATAGCATTCAATCTGTAGACTGATTTTGGAAGGGTAGCCATTTTCACAATATTAATCCTTTTGAACCTTAAACCGGCAAATTTTCATTATCTAGTTTCTTCTTAATTTTTTCTTTAATGTCTTAATGTTTTTATTATACAACTTTTTTATTGCTTGTTTAGAGTCATCTCAAGATATCTGATTAGGCTACTGTGAAAGGTACTATTTCTCTAATTTCTTTTAACATATCTGTTACCTGTATTCATTTCTGCGTATTAATTTTATATTCTGCTACTTAGCTGCAAGTATGGCACATCCATATATAATAAAATTAATCAGTTATTAAATTGAAAATTTTAGGTAAATGGATAGGGTTAGAAAAAATTTCATCACAAATGAGGTAACTCAGACTCCCAATGAAAAATATTTCATGCTTTCTCTTATATGTGGATAGTAACTAAAAAGCTTTGAATGTGTATGCTACAATATGAATAACCGGAATAAATAATAATAGTAGTAATAACTAAAGATTAGACGGTAAGAGACCAGGGAGGAGGAAAAGAATGTAGTGTTATGGATAAAGCAGAAACTAGAAGGACTGAAAGGGGAGGAGACAGAAGGTCAATGTAAAGGACAGAATGCAGAGAGAATTAACACAAAAGGCCCTTGGAAAAGTCATATGGAAACCTACTACTATACAAACTTCCTAAAATACATACATATATGAGAGAAATTAGTGTAGTCACCAAATAGGTGAGACAATGTCCCACCTAGACATTTATGTCACCAAGGAAACTTCCAGAGCCAGGAATGGGTTATATCTTGATGAGTAGTTGTCCAAAGGGATCCCACTGAGACTCTGAAACACCATAGCCTATTCCAACCATGACCATATCTCTCTTCAACCTGATAGTAAGACCCCATTGCTGTGGGATTATGTTTTGGCATATTGTAAACATTTGTCACTCCTACTGGTTTAATAAAAGGCTGATTGGCCAGAAAGCAGTCAGAAAGTGTGGGTGGGACTACCAGACTAAGAACATTCTGGGAAAAGGGATAAAGAAGTCAGTAGAGATGCCAGTAGACCCAGAAGAGAGAAGTCAAAATGCTACTCTAGAAAGGGTACCAAATCACATGGCTAAACAAGATAAGAATCGTGGGTTAGACTAAGAGTTAATAGTTAGCAAGTTATATGCCTGAGCCATAGGCCAATCAGCATGAAATTAATGTAAGATTTGTGTGTTTCTTTGGGACTGTGGGACTGACTGCTGGTCTGGACCTCAGGGCTAGGCTGAAAAGCCTGGGCCAGAAATGAATTACAGGAACATAGCAATAAAATAACTCCTAATACCACATTGCTACACCAATATATCACTCAAGGACACATCTTACAGTATAAGGTAATTAAGAGAGATCTATAACTGAACAATGTGAAAACCATGAGCACTAACCCCTCAATAAGATGTCTTCATCAGACTCCCTCCATCAAGGCTCAGGGATCTATGCAGAAAGGGGGCAGAAAGACTGTAAGAACCAGAGGTCATGGGTGACACTGAGGAAACTGTCTTTGAGACACAAGGACTGATGCACACAAGAACTCACAGAGACTATGGTATAATATGTACGTCCTAACAGGTACAAGCCACACTGTGTCCCCATCCCTGAGAGAAGGAAATAGACATTAGGTCCCATGCTACCCAAAAAGCTATTTCTAATGGATACCTGTTAGCCAAGAGTAAATCCATTTCTCCAACGAAGTACTACTAGTTGTATCAACCACACTCCAGAGTAAACCCCATGGCAAGAAGTAGCTGACCAACAGAAATGAACTCTATGATTTTTTTTTTGGTACGCTTTCTGTTTCATTTATTTTGTTTTTATTTTTGTCTTAAAGGTTTGGAGAGAGAGAACGTGAAATTGAGTGGATAGGGAGATGGGACAAATCTGAGAGAAGTTGGGAATGGAAAGAACGTGATTAAAATATGTTACAAGAGAAAATATTTTGAATAAAAATTTCCTTAAGTATATAGAATTTTTAGGTTTTTTAAATTTACATTTTGAAACAACCATGCAAGGCAGCAGAACTTACATGATTCCATTGTACTTCAATGAGAAAGGGATCCTTGCCTGGAAACCCCGTCACCTGATCTTACATCTGCTAAGCTTCTCTAGTGCGACCCAACTATTATGAAGAGAACATTACTGTTTATTGTTCTCAAGATAATTCTTTCCCTGTACTAAGAAACTTTCCTGTCATAGTTTGGCTCCAGAATATAGAAAAATGCTATGAGGGGACAGGGAGACAGGGACTGGAGGAGAACACAAATGAACTAGAAAGAGAATTTTCTACCCCCCCCCCATTCTATTGATGTGCCAAATTGATTCTGGGCATGAATTTGTGCCCTCCGGCCCAGCCCATCTGTAGTTTGGTCTCAGGAGCCCATGAGACCCAGAATCATTTAGAGCTCATATGAATGACATACATAGAGTAAAAAGGTTCTAGAAGGATGCCTGACTCCCACACAAAGGGCATGCCCTTGAGAAATGCTGCATTTAACTAGGCTACTCTGCATTTCTTCTCCTACCCCTTTCTCTCACCATGGCAATGCCTTCATAAACCTACCCAAAAGAGTTTTCACACTGACCTCTGAACCTAACTCACTGCCAGATGAGATTAATCAGACCCTAAAATACACACGTAAAGAGAAGATAGCACTAGTACATGTATTTGGTTATTTTGAGCTTCTTTTTCAAGAGTGAATCTGCTTCTGACAGGCTCTACACTTGGCCGGACAAAGCTGTACCGAGTAAAGACACTTGGAAGTCCCACAGCTGCTCTTACATCTTAGATTTTACTGAATCAGATTCTTGGACAACTCATCCATGCATTCAGATTTGCTGTCTTTCTCTGTCTCTCTGCCTGATCCCAGTCTCTATTTCTAAAACCAGGAAAGGGGGCTACCGTCACTTACTTTCTATTCGCTATATTGAACTAACTTTTTTATATTATTCCTTTTGTTTTTGAGATTATAATCATTTCCCACTTCCTTTTCCTTCCTTGAAACTCCCCCATAAGCTCCTCCTTACTCTTTCTCAAATTCATGAACTTTTTCATTAACTACTGTTACATACATATATGTATATGCCTCTATATACATACATATATATTGTATACACACATACACACATATAACCTGCTCAGTCTGTATGTTCCTTGTATACATGTTTTAAAAATCCAATTCAGATGCTTGGATGCTTAAGAAAACAATGAATTATTTTCAAGATAAGCATGAGTAAGCAAAACAAAATGAAGCATATATTCTAAACTACTCAAATGTTCATCAGTAAGGAGAAAAATATTTTACTCTAGTTGTAAACAAACTTTCAATCTTAAGAGATCTGAGATCTGTGCATGAAAAGCTTACTATCTGTCGACTTTACGTAAATAAAGAATACCTCTCCCTGCTCCCCACCCCTCATGGCTTTTCTGTGTATTCCCAGCTGTTCTCAAAGTCGCTCTGGAGACCAGGCTGACAATAAAACTCATAGAGATCCTCCTGACTCTGAGTGCTGGGATTAAAGGACTGCATCACCACACTCAGCAACACAGACATATTTTTAAACAAGTTTGAAAAAATATTGTTGCACAGGACTTTATAATGAAACAATTCAAGAAATCAAGTAATCCAGAACCTCTACTAGATATTCAATTACTCCAGTTTTGCATATGGCATTCAAGAGAATAATTAATTACTGACATACTCTTCTCTCTCCTCAGGAGGAATTATCACACTCTGGGAGGCAGGATAGAAATTCAGACTTGCTAGAGAACCTTTCTAAGCTCTCTAAGTTATCTTTTGGATTGACACATACCGGGCTACGCAGATACGTGAGAAACCGTAAGGTGGAAATACCAAAGAATGCCCCCAAGAAGAACATGCTGTCTAATAACGGAGCTGAAAGGGCAAAAGCATAATAAGAACACAACTTGCAGACAGTAATTACTTCAGCCCACCCCACTGAGAAACAACACTCCAATTCTGACAGCAATGACCTAGCAGGGAACTTCCATATTCACCTGTGCTGGACTAAAACAAGGTCCTCCTTCATCCCAGCAGTTTCAAGGAAGGCTTCCCTCCCAAGACATAAGTGCGATCAGAGGAGGTCTGGTAAGGAACCGTTTCAGAGGAACATGTCCTACTGAGCTGTCTCTGCATCCAGGTAGAGGCAAGCCTGAGAGAGACGCTAGAATATCCTCACTTTTACTCCAAGAGCAGTGTTAGAGGAAGCTGGTGAAAGATAGCAGACTTTATGAACAGGACCTAACCATATCACTCGATGATAGATAAATAAAATGGGGTTCATACTTCGGAGATCTCCAAACAAAAAGGTATTAGAATATACTTTTTTTTGTAAAAAGAATCAATTTTTTGAATCCAAAATAATTTTGACAATCTGAAATTTCTATGGTGGTTCTGTTTTCCATGGTGACTCAAAGGGAAACTCTGACTAAATTCTGTAGAGTCTAAACTGTGTGCATATTCTACCAGGAGGCCAATGTGACTGCATCTTAAAACAATTAGTCCCTTCTTTCATACCAGAGCTGTCACTCACATTAACCCAGGCATCACTTCATTTCTCGTCTTTTCACATTTCCTGCTAAACCCAGGAAAGGATGAGTATGGTAAGTGTACAAATGATGATCATTATCACCCAAGATTACAACACACAATTGCCAACATCTTGTTCATCTGCTACTGTTCCCTTTTGTTAGACCATACTGTTTAGTTATTGTTTTTGTTTTGGTTCATTCAAGGTCATGTGCCTGGTAACCATATCACTGGAATAAATAAGAAAATAAGAGAAACAAACGAACAGTGACTTCTCTGCCACACATGTTGTACCTGAGTGACTATCATGTCCTCAGAATTTGTGTGATGCAAGATTGTGGAGTCAAAGATGAGGCTTGACAGTGCACAGAAGCTATGCCTCAGGGGAGTGGCAGCAGGACTACCTTAGGCAGAATCACAAAAGACAGTGGTTAGAGTACTCACAAGGTAGTATTAGATACCACCCTGAAACTCTGTTCAGAGCACGTTCCTTGGGAGCGCTGGTAATATGGGGAAACTGGATGAGGTATATGCTGCATGAGTGAAGCACATTGGTTCAAAACATGGCATTACATACTATGTGGAATAGTACATTCTATGTCAGTAATTTCTGCCATGACTTCTAACCTAGCAAATTGTTTAAAAGAATATTAATTAACTTTATCCCAGAAAGTGAAGCAAACAGAGTTACCTAAGTTTCTATGCCATGTTTCTCAGATATGCATGTTATGTCTATCTAAATAAATAGCAATTTAGGGAACATGGACAACAACAAAAAACCTGGAGGAAAATAAAATTTCAAGTCACCCTAATGCCATTATTAGATATACTTACCAGTAATTCTTTGTTGTAATGCTTTCTAAATCTATCTTCAATTAGCATATGTGTATATACTTTTCAGTTCTCAATATCTTTAAGCTGTCCGTGTACTATCTTTATGAGGTGAGTTTATACATGTTAAAAGTGAAACATTTATGCTGCTCTTAACATTGAGTGAGGTGGGTACAGAGGCAGAAAAAGGGAGAGAAATACAAGCATACCACTATTATTTCTGGTATTCTTCTAGTACTGATTTGGGAGGTCTTATTATACATGCACTGCTTATAAAGAATTTTACATACACCAGAATCCCATGACTATAAAGAAATCACAGTTGCTTCCACTTTTTATGTAAGAAAATTGAAACTGATAATCTGTTTCTGAGAGCAGAGTCAATACAAGGGCCCATATCTTGCTTGAAATGCAGTACTGCATTCTAAGTTCATTGCCATGTCCAAAGCTCTTGAATGTCTTGGGGGTTTGGGTCATTCTAAATACTTTAGAAAAGTCTGCAAGAACTTCTGTGAATGAACAAGTAAATACAGGATAAGAAGCATCTTGATAAATACAGGAGTGTATCTATGTAAAATTAATTTTTAGGCTTTGAGCAGATAGCAAGCGACTGACACACAATAACAAGTACCCATCCCTCCCTTCTATACCATATTAAATGAGCAATGCCCACTTAGCATAACTCCTCAGAAATGACCTTTGACTCCCTGGAAAAAAGGTAGCTCTCACCTCTCATCAAATAAGCTTCTCTTCACAGCATTTGGAGACCATCACAGAAAACCACAACTGGATCATGGGGAGCCCAGGCTCAGTGGATACATCTGTAACATAGCTTCTACATCTATGGTTCAGTAAATTTCAAGATAGAAAGGGTAAACAGATATTAAAAGATAGAATACCAGGAAGTTTGGTGTGGAGCATGTTTTTGTAAAACACAGAAGAGAGAAAATATCATAGGGTCCTACCCCCAGACACAGAACTACAGGGAACTGAGGCAGAAAGAGAATTAGTCTCTCCCAGGAATGAGCCCTTTTATTGGTGATACATTATAAAGTGGTCAACCCTGAAACTACATACATACAAACAACACAATGGATTCATCAGACTAGATTTATGTATGAATATATACATGCATATGTATATGTAACAATAATAAAAAAGAAAGGGTATCAGTTTGATCAGGAGAGGTTAGAGGAATGGTATCTGGGAGGGGCTAGGCAATAAGAAGGAATGAGGGATGAGATATAGGTCTATTTTAATTAAAAATGTCTAAAAACTTTTTAAAAATTCAAAACAAGAAAATAATTTTTATTTCAGGCTACACTACCTCCACACCAATACAATATACCCACACTGATATTAGATTAGTATCTATTTATTTATTTTACTTTTCAGGCTAATGTTTAACTCCCTTTGTTTTATAGACTCTAGGATTTCTGTCCATAGTTAAGATAAGCTGCCTCACATCAGTTAACAAAACCAAGAGAATACTTCTCATGCATGCCCCAGGAACCAATATGGCAGTCAATTAGGGAGTCTTTCAAGTTGGTAATTTTCTCCCTATTACAAAAGAGATAGATTTATATGGAATAATATTTCTGGGGATTTTAGTCTATAATATTGAGGAGCTATGACAGAATGGTTAAGCTATGGTGGTGGGAATATGTGGTGCACTGTGGTGTATGTGGTTATGGACCTGAAGGCAGGAAGTAAGAGTGACAAATCTCTTAAGAATCGAGCCCCCCCACTCTTTGAAAACAGCTGCAATAGCTTCTGAGAGCCTGAGTCACAGAACTAAAGTAGACTGTTGCTGAGCTACTTTATCCATTATTATCTACCTTCCAAAGTTTCTAGACCTACAAAAACAACTGCTACTAGTCGAGAGGTAAGTATTCAAAACTCAAACCTGGGGAAGACATTTTGGATTCAACACATCCAGGCCACAAAACTGATTTAGTGCCTCTCTGAGAGTCCTTAAATTCTGACCAATTCCAACAATATCAAAAGTCTAAGTTCAAAGTCTACTGAGACTCAAGCCAAATTCTTAAATGTGTACACACTGAAAACATAAATTCCACAACACCCTCCAAAGTTACATAATTCTAACACACTCTGCTTGTAGTACTTTTTTTTTTTTGCTAAAAATTTTTTACTTTGCTAAAAGTAAAGGTAAGACCTTTGAAATTGAATTTGTTCTCATATGTATTATTATAGCAAAATAAAAATTTAAAACTGCTTAAAATTAACCAAATCAAGCTAAATACTCCACCATATTGAAAAGCTATGCTCCAGCTGGATTTGCCCAGTGATATAACGATGGTTCAGCATAAACGAGTCAACTGACACCATAAACTAATCAGCAGAATAATTGAAAAACACTGTATGGGCTTAGATTGTTTATGAGCATTAAAGGAAACCATCGTTCCTTTCCTATGGCTAGAATCCTTCAGTGCTAACCATTCTACTTCCCTGGTCCCCAGTCATGCTCTCTTCTTTTTCATCTTCATACATTTTTTTTTTTAAACTTTCCCCATGACAGCATTTTTCTGTGTAGCCCTGGCTGTCCAGAACTTGCTCCGTTGGCCAGGGTGGCCTTGATCTCAAAGATCTGCCTGCCCTTATGCTGTGACTAAAGGTATGAGCCAGCACTGTTTGTCAATCTCATAATTCTTGTGCATTCTTTAGAAAAAGCTTAAACATGTAAACTGTAAATTTAATACGTCAGTAAATAAACTTTGTCTTGTTTGGGACAGAATCTCTCTATGTAGCCTGGCCTGAAACTTGCTATTTAGTCAGGCTGGCCTGGAATTCCCTATGTAGAACAGGCTTGCCTTGAACTCAAAGGAATTCACCTGTCTCTACTTCTTGAGTGCTGGAGATTAAAGGCCTGTGCCACCATGTCCAGCTAGTAGATAACATGATACTACTAATAATGAAATAAAGAATTAAACTATTAAAGAATACAAGACCTTAAAATCTGTATTAAAAAATAAAATTCTAATTTACTAGTATCTTAGTTCCTAAGCGATAATTGTCTGACTTGAGTACTGAAGTGCCCACTGTAAGGTTAAGTTCTATGTGACTGACAAAGGAATGCTTCCTATGCAAGTTTTTTGCACAAAGATATCACATGTCAGTGTAGATGTAATGAAATCTGTTAAAGTACTAAAGATATGATATTGCAATGGATGGTCACACACCCAAAAGTATATACACAGAACTAATTGGATTCAATGTGCTTAAAAGAAAATGAGGACACAAAGTTGGGTGCTTATGGACTGGGGATCTGAGAGGATTGGAGTAGGGTGAGTATGATAAAAACACAAATATGAAAGTCTCAAAATATGAATAAAAATAAAAAGAACCAGAAATATTTCAGCAAAATGGGATATATATCTTATATAACTGTGGTCCCATCCAAATTTTCATAGAAATACAAATATCACATTTTCAAGTTTGGTAAATGATAAAATTACTGCCTGAGAGAGAAGACAGCCCAATTACTGACAGCTTATAGGACTTCTGACTAAGTACTCAAGCCTTTTACACTTTGGTTTATCTATCTGTAAAAGAAGACAATAATTTTATCATACATCTGCTTCAAGAAACAAATGAAATTAATATTAATACCTAAACAGAAGTGTTTTGATGATAATACTTTCATTTGGGGTGGTAGTTTCTGTCTATCCTCATTAAATCCCAAGTCTCTATGACAGTGATCCTCAACTTGTAGGTAATGCTTCCTTTGGGTGGTGTCAAATAATCCTTTCACAATGTTTGCATAAGACCACTGATATTTACATCACAATTTATAGTAGTAGCAAAATTATAGTTATAAAGTAGCAATGAAAATAATTTTATGGTTGGAAGTCACTACAACATGAGGAACTGTATTAAAGGATTGCAGCAATAGGCAGGTTGAGAAGCACTGCTCCAGGACATAATCACTATGTCTGTTTACTTATATTATGTACTATGTACACACATACATACATATATACACAGAAAGTGGTACTTCAATTATACAGTCAATTCAGAATGTAAAGTGGCGATAAATAGTTCTAAATGACATATTCATGTAAAGTGAAAGCTAATACAGGTTATTAGGATATTAAAGACCAGGTATCATCAGGATAGGAAGGAGTCATGTTGTTCAGAAATGCTGTCAAAGAATGCAAAAGATAAAACTTGGTAATACAACTGAACTCCTTCAACCTAAATGAATTTAGACTAGCTTATGAAAGGCTCAGTTCTGTTACCTAGCAGTGCTACTGATATGGCTACCTGGATACTCTGTATGGTGAATCTTCTTTCTGTATTTTGCTAAAAGACAATCATTCACATTGGAAATTACAGCCTGAAGTGCCTGACTCAAGTCGCTACCCCAATATTTGCATTGCATATCACTCCAAACTCTGTGCCTTCTAGATTCCTGGGAATGCATAAGAAAATCTTGGAACATCTAAGTTTTAATTTTAGATTTAGAGGTTAAACTCACATCATAATACCCTAATGGATTAACTAAGAACCACTAATTTCCACCATGCCTTCAAAAAAAAAAAAAAAAAATCAATGAACACATTTCAGTAAGATATCCAGAAGGAAATAACTTAGACAAAATTAACATAAATTATAAAGAAAAACTATATGATTGGACAGTTGATTTTTAGTAGATTTTTATGAATTTATAAAACTCTAATAAGAACTGTAGATCTTTGTTAAAAAAAAAAAAACATGCAAGGGTGAATATTTCAGATTTTACTATCCATGCTGAAGGATTTTATAGCTATTACTCTGCCACCCTAACTGAGTGGTTTTCAACTTGTGGGTCCTGACTCTTTTGGGTCTCATATCAGATATTTACAACACAATTCATAACAGCAGCAAAATTGCACTATGAAGTAGCAATGGACTAATTTATGTTGAGGTCATCACATGAGGAAGTGTATTAAGGATCACAGCACTAGGAAGGCTGAGAACCATCACTCTGACCAGTGCAGGAATCTCAAAAAGCATGCTGGATGTTTGGAGGAAGAGTATGGATCTTCCTAACTACTTTTGGTATCAGCCATTCCAAGAACTATTTAAAGCACTAAAAAACACAAATAGTTCTGCTTCTACAGATTATTGCAGTGTTTTACTAGGATTAGAACAAAAGTATTTGTTATATACAACCAATTCATTTTCCCTTTTCCTAGTGTAACTGACTCAGCATCATTTAATGATAATTTTTTATATTTTAATAAGAGTCTCTAAGGCCATAATGGTTCATACAGGCTTCACATTCAATTATATGGATGAAAAACCAAAGACTCGGTATTGTAATCTCTAGCCTGTGACCCAAAGTACCAGTACTGTAACTGAACAAAAATCATGAAGAAGGAAGCTTTTCTACAAGAACACAATGTTATAATTGTACAAGAATCCTCCTAGAATACAGGCTTTGCTTTATAGGAACCAACTCCACTTTAACAAAAGACATTTATTGTGAATTGTCCATAAAACTCTGTAAGGAAATATCTGAAAAGTCCCAGCATCATAATTTCAGTGGTAAATGTTCCAAGTTCCAAAGTTATTCTTTCCCTCTTCTCTGGGTATTTAAAGTGCTGGTGGTAAAGTGGCCTAGTACACACTGGATCATTCTCTAAGTATAGACACCATTTCCACTCCCATGTCTTTTCAAAGGAAAAGAGCACAGTGGTAAATAAAATTTATTTGAGATTCCTAGTTTAATTTAGGAAGAAAGTATATTAGATAAAAATGGTATTTAGTATTTTATCAAAATTATTCTCTAAGATGGTGCATATACAATATTGTAGAATAAATCGATTTATAAGAATTGAAAAGAATTGCAAACCTATGCAAGTGGTCAGGTGAACTGAAGGTGTTTTACATCTTTCTCTAATTGTTCTATTTAAAGACAAAAGCAATACTAAGTATAATTCTATTTCATCCAAAATTGACCTAATGTTATGATCAATCACCTCTTTAGTAATCATCCTACAACCTTGTTCTAAAACTCTCATGTGTACTAAATGAATGAAATTTTTTTTCATCATTTCTGTGATTTTCCTTACACGTGTTCAAGTAGGAAAGTCATTACAAGGCAGTCATTTATTTTATTGTATACATGAAAGCTTATACAAACCTAGGTCTAGGTCCTATAATCAAATTCCTATTTGCTCTGAAATGCTGCCTCATCAAGGGGATTTAAAAAAAAAAAAACAAGATTCAAATATTCATTCATGGATAAACTGCCAAGATAATTAAGTAATAGAAGCACTGATTATTCAAATCCTCTCTCTCATATACTTACACTTACCTTATGGTTCATATTCTCTAAAGACAAGTATGATCTGCATTATAAATTCTTTACATCTCACTATACTGTTAGATCATTTTCAATTACATTTATAAATCTACCAATAAAGTGCTATAAAAAAAAATAAGACTGTATAGATTCTAACCCACTGCTATCACACCGTAATAGCAAACCACAGAAAAAGATGCTTTCTGGACAACGGTATCCAGGTAATATCAATATCCTGAACACCTTCCCAATAATATTATCAAAGACCGTTCTTAAATAGGACATTAATTTTCTATCATCCAGGGGCAGCAATAGATAACAGACTGCATAATGTTTATGTGGTATACAGTTATTGCTGCTATGTGCTCCTGTGCTGATTGAACTCAGGGTCTGAGCATGGTAGATAACCACTCTAAAACTGATCTGTATGCCCAGTCTGGCCCAATCTTTAAAAATGATATAATGTTACAATGATTAAAGGTCTATCAGCTCTTCCATTACTAGGCACTGTCACAAATTTTATCACCTGAACATTTACTGCTTTTGACATAAACTTTAATAACAAGACCACAGATAGAAAACTGTGTTTTGGATAATGTTTTATAGGTATTATGATTATTTTTTAAATATGGGGAATTAAGTAAACTTTTTTTCTTCTACATGGCATATCATAAAATTTAAAGGCATTTTCTTTGAATGACTACGTAGGTTAAGCTTGTTTATTAAGTTGATTAACAATTTTGGCTCAACAGATTTCCTGGAAAAATCACTGAGAATTTAAATAAGTTAACACTCATAAGTATTTAATTTCAACAATATATACTTAAATATGACTTTTAATTTTATATTCTTATTTTTCAGATTATTCTATATTCTGTATGAATATTTATCAACAAAAAGCTTATGAACTAATCAGATTTTAAGGGAGTTGAAGAAGGTATTTTATCGTCTCTTATAATACTGTGTGTTAGAGGGCATCAAATCGAGAAAATGAAAGACATTAAGAGCCTAAATTCACAAAATTTAAAGACACTCAAATGTCATTTTGGTCAAATTCATAGAAATACACATATTCTCTCTTAACATGAAATTCATCCTGCCAAATAAACAAACTGGACAAGGAAACAGAAGGTAAGGTGTGAGTGACATTTCCATCTGCATAAGCTTAGATCAGAAAAGAATGCACAAATTATCCATACACTGGCCTGCAACTAGAAACATTTTAAATCTCCCTTTCAACTTTGCTTAAAATCATTAGAACATCATTGTAACTGAGCTTTTTTGAAGCAAGTGCTAAAAATAAATGAATATATAAGCAAGGTTCATTCTCATGAGGTTTTGTAGCATGAAGCAATTAAGACCAAAAGCTCTGAAGTCAGACAGGTCTAAGTTTGACCCATTGTGTCACTATTTTGTTAAAAGTCTTATTGTATTTATGTGTACAAGCAACTGCTTGCTTGTACCATACTTGGGGTCTGCCCAGGCCAGAGGATCTGGATCCTCTGGAACTGAGATTGGATCTCCTGGAACTGGACTTTCAGGCTGTTGGAAACCCAGCAAGAAAATCAACCTCGATCCTCTGCTGTTACCCACTTAGCCCCCCCCCCACCCAAACACATAAAATTAAATGAATGGAATGGAGAGCACACACGTGCGTGCGCGCACACACACAAACACACACATGAAAAGTAAAAGGACTCTTCCTTCCCTTCCACCTCAGTCAGAACATGGCTGAGGGCAGAGGGTGACTGTCTGTAGAAGAAAGATGCACCTTCACAGCTCAGTTGCATAGACAAGTACATGGTTATTAAGGACCCAGAGTGTTCTCTTCTGATACTGAAGGTGTTAGCCTTATGTACTGGATAAATTCCAACTTAGGTAATTACATTCTGCTCACTTCACCTCCCCTAGCAATTTTTTCAAGTGAATCTAGTATTATTTTTCACTTCTTCCCTAACCTGCTATGTAGTGTCATATGAGCTGTTAAACAGCTGCCATGCTTTGCCCCATACTGGTGACTGCTTCACCATATAATTTCTAACCATACTCTGTGTGTGCTTTGGAATCTTTTAGGATAAAACTGCTACCCTAAAAATGCAAGAAATTATCATAATTTTTAAGTTACATTGGACAACTGTTTAGCTCAGTTAAATTCAGTTCAACATATTTAGAAAATACCTTATTTCGTGAAACACCATAAAACTAGGTTAAAATATCCATGAAACATGCTATGAGATTATATGAAAAGGTATTTAAAGAAAGCAAACTATTTATCAACTATATGAATATTCTGCCAAAGAAAGGAATAGTAGGAAGAACAAATGCTTCAGACATTTTTATTTGAAAATACATCTGTCTTCATCAGATGGTAAAAATTTCCAATGTCACCCAAGAAAAACAGTGAACAGAAAAACTTGAACATTAAGTCAATGGGAAATGGAGGAGTGCCAACATTTTCAGAGAAAGAGATCAGGGAAAAATACAATTTTAACTTTTTCTTATTTTCATTGGGATAGAGTACTGCACATGTTCATCAACACACAAGAATACAAGTATACCATAGATGGCCCAAGGATACTTGTAGATAAGAACATAATTTTGGCAATACTAAAAAAGGTACCATAGCAAGACCAGGAAAGTTTACTGTGTGTGTCCAGACTTTTGTAATTTATCGGTAGGGATATGTCCAGTCTATCACTGACGTCAGAGCAGAATGGGCAGAATGGGCAGAATGGGCAGAGCAAGCTAGTACTGTAACGCACTGAACCAGCACTGGCCTAGCACCTGAAGCCTGGGCTCCATCTCCAACACTGCCACAACAGCGACAACAAACAACCAGTGCTGAGCACAAAGGGAGTCAGGGCTTGGTTCTTCTCTCAGTTTTGGTGTGTGTCTGTGTGGATCTACTCACAGCCATTTAAAGGCCAGAAGGTGCTGTTGTGCCTCTTTCTGTACTGTTTTCTACCTCATTTTTTGAGACAGACCTCTCAGTAGGCCCAGAGCTCACTGACTGGCTCTAGGGACTGTAGAGAAAGCTCTAAGATCTTCCTTTCTCCGACCTACCCTCAGCAGTTGTATTACAAATACACACCATACTCTGCTTTTCTGCTAGTAGGGGATTCAAATGTTCACTCCATGTATGACTAACCAGCACTTTACCTACTAACCAGTCTACAGCTCGATTTCTCGTTTTTATAAACATATTCCTAGTTGAGTATAAAACTGCAGCCAAGACAGAAAAAGATCACATTTACCAACTCAGTTATAACTTTGGTTTGACTTGTCTTACTGTAAAAACAAAATGAAACAAAACTAGCTTTTATTCAAAGGGAAGATGCCCAATCATGTTATTTGTAGAGATGTGATTCAGCTTCATTTAGTAATCCAAGGTTGCATAATTAGACCCCAAAGATGTGTTTCATGATATAATTTTTCATCAACCCTGAAGTGACCATTTAAAGACTATACTTCTACAGTCCAAATTCCTTACCCATTTTTATGATCCTGTAGTATAAGGGCTTCTGAACTAGAAATAGAAACTAAATGTTCTTGAACATAATTTTAGCTCTGGGTATATTATCTGTGCTACACTTTTATTACAGTGAACCACAAAATCTTATACCAGCTTCTTTCCAAACATATACATCTGAGGTGCTCAGGTGTTCAGAAAACAACTATCCATTTGTACATCAAGGCTTACTCATCCCCTTCCTACAGAAAGAAGCATGTCCATTCAGGACACATGCAGGAAGCCCCAGGAGGAACACAACCCGGACTTCCGCAAGAGCCAAGAGTCAGGGAAAGCAGAATGCTGTGAAGGAATGGCTGTCTAGAAAGCAGCAAATTTCCCTCCCCCTCTCCCTCTCTCAGACAGGGTTTCCTACATAGCAGCCCTGGCTGTCCTGGAACTCACTCTGTAGAGTAGACCAGGCTAACCTTCAACTCACACACTTCTACCTGCCTCTGCCTCCTGAGTGCTGGGATTGCACAACCCCACTAGTGCCAACCCTGATAAACAGCTGTAAACCATAATATAAGAGAGAAACAAAACACAACAGGGAGAAGAGAACAATGAAAGACAGTAAAGGCTGTGGTATATTCTAAGAATTTTAGAAGTAACTGAGAACTTATATTACAAAATATTGCTGAAGTGAATAAACTTAGAACAAGAGAGGCTATGGGGAAAGCTGTCAAGTATTACATGGGGCTGTAGATAGGCGCATCAGATAAACTCAACTCCTCATATTTTAATAATTTTCTAAATCCTCCAGAGTTGAGGTGGCAAATTTAGATGCTTGTGCGTGGAAAGTAAGTTTAAGATATTAGATGCGATCTCATACAGAAGGAGGCAGAGAACACATAAAGGGTGTCAGCTGCACACTGCATCAAATACATTATGTTCTCTTTAAACAGTCCTTAGCACTCTGATTAAATGTTAGGGAATCCCAGGGACAAAAGAGAAGACGCTAGAGCCAGTAAAGCTTTTGACCCACCAGTACAAACGAGGTCTGCACCACATTTCTTAAAATAATTCTTAAAATACAGTTCTCGCTCACTCTCCTGCTCTCATTTGAACGGTATGTTATGGACTAGCTAGAATTTAATTTAGCCCTAGTGATGTCAGCCAGCTTCTACAGCAGGACTGAAAGTAGAAAAGGGAAATACATATATAATATTTTCAAAGAAGCAAAAGAAAATCTGATTGATCCACGTCGTACATAGAGACCTGAAAGCCCAGCACATGCAAGGAGGAGGATCACCCATAAGATTGAGGCCAGTGTGGTATAGGTTCCAGCCAGCCAAGGACTACACAGTGAGGTTCTATCTCAGGGGCTGGAGTGGAGGATTCTGACACTGAGTCCCAAGGAAAGGGACATGAAAAATGATAGGTTTTGAGTGTCAAATGCTGGCATTCCTATTCATAGAGTGAGTTTTAAAGAGTAGCCCAGTATTTACAGAGAACAAATATAAGCAAGTAGGTGGGCTGAGTCATCTCTATTTCTCCCTTAAAGCAGTAGTAGCTGCAGTTCAGAAAATGAGATACTTCCAGCAAAAGAGCAAGAAATCTAAGGCAGCTGAAATAACACACTGCTAAGAAACTTCAAGCATTACCTATTGCTCTAATAAACGGCTACGCTACCAATCATTGCTGGCTAATCCTATTTAGCAATAACTAATAGAATCAACAACCTTGGCTCCAGAGCTTTACTTATCTGTGTAACTTTTGAAAACTGATTTCTAAGTTCTGACCCAGTTCATTTAGTAAACAGTGGTCCCCAAGTGGTGGGGGGGGGGGCATTTTTTTTTTTTTCAGTTTTCCAAACTACATGATGAAGAAACTGGTCTAGAGTATTTTTTTTAACATTTTATCCCAGATTGTCTGTAAAATATAAAGAATTATGATTTGTTCTTTTATAAGCAAAATATATCAAAAGCTCAATCCGAAAGCAAAATGATTTGCCTACAATGGAAATGTGCTTGACCTTCTGAAATTTTACTATCTTAGTTAATAATACAATGATACAAAATAAACCTCACAAGCTGTTTATCCACTTTCCATCTTTATGCTTCCCTTTATGACTCTTGTTTGTCTTTTCATACTCATTCTCACAGGCTGAGACAGTTCCTCTCCGCAATGAGTTAGAGAGAACTGTAAGACACACTTAAGAATTTAGTGCTGTCAAACGAGATTGGCAGCAAAAACATGAATGCAGTGGCTTAGACTAGACCAGTCCTCTCCATAAGAATTATGCAAGCTTAGGGTGCCAGCACATACTTAGATGTGATTACACAAAGCAGATGCACTGGCTTTCTACATGTGTATGAATTTAGACTTCCAGCCCACACTGAGGAACTCTGAAGTCCATACTTGGATGGGAAGCAGGGGGCAAGAAACCAAGTGCTTCATAAGGAAGGTGTGCTCATGACTAGTGTACAGGAGAAAAGAGTTAGCCTGCACCAAGGAAACTTGCCTTTGCAACAGATGGAGACCATTACAGAAAGCCACAATAAAACACACAATTGTGGAGCCCTGTCTCAACAGATACATCGATAATATAATTTCAGCACTTAAGGGTCAGGGATCATTGCTAAAGCAAGGGCAGAATGATTGTTAAGATCCAGAAGATCAGACAGTTTGCTAAGTGACTATGTCTCAGTAATGTCAGAGGCAACATCCATAAAGTCTCACCAATATGACTGTTGTGAGCTTAACAATTAAGCAATCATAGATATTGTAATGTGGACGGGGGGTAGTGCAGGAGGCTTCACCATAAAGAATTATTTGCAATTAAGGAAGGCTGAAAGTGGAAATGGACTTCCCCAGGAAGAATGTTAGTTACCAGCAAATGGCCAAGCATAAAAACAAACATACATACAAGAAGCATCATGCAGGCTTTGCAGGCTATATTTCTGTATTCATATCGATTGTTATTGTATGTAACAAGAATAATGAAAAAAGAAGCCACGAATTGGAAAAGTGCCAAGAGGGCTATGACAGGACAGAGAGGAAAGCAGAGGAGGGAAATGAGGTAATCAAATTATACTCTCAAGAAATAAAAGAAATGTTTACTTTTATTTAAATATAAGAAGGAATACACTCAAGAAAAAAATTTAAAAAGAGAGGTGCCAAAATGCTATTTCTTGTTTTGAAAGCCATTTATTACATGAGATTTTAGTGAGCAGCTAAGAGGTAATTGAAGGCAAAACTTCTCATTTCATAGCTCCCAAAGAAATAGGACTAAACTTTCAGCAAGAAAATGTGGACTTATTGAATGTAGTACTTATATAACTACTAAACTTAACACTTATTAAGGAAAATTATGTTGTTCCCACATTATGTTCTCACTGTGGTCATAACTAAAATCTTTAAAGGATCATATTCAAGACTACTTGATGTGGGAATGCCTTTCTGTATGCTGTGAATGTCAATCTTTAAATAAAGGAGCTGTTTTGGGCCATGACAGGCACCATAGAAGAAGTAGGAGGAGGAATCAGAACAGGTAGGAAAGGAAGGGCGGAGTCAGAGGCAGATCAAGCAAGCCGCTAAATGAGCAACATGTGAAGAACACAGGTGAGCCACGGGCCACGTGGCAGACAGATTAATAGAAATGGGTTGAGTTAAGATGTAAGAGCTAGCAATGTGCCTGAGCCATAGGCCAAACAGCATAAAGTTAATATAAGCGTCTGAGTCATTTCTGGGGGCCTAAGTGGTGGGCGGCTGGGCGGCTAAGGGGTCTGGCACAGCAGATCTGTGGTTCTAGGACCCTGGCTGCCCGTGACCAAAGAAACTCTTCTACTACAAGTACTAATGCAAAAAATTTTAATCTTTCAAAAAATAAAGTGGCAATTAAAGAATAGAGTACAACTAGTTCCATTAAAAACACTTATTCATTAAAAAAAATGTTGGCTGAGGATATGTCTTAGTGAGAAAGTGTTTGTAGGGCAAGTATGAGAAACTGAATTTAGACCCCAAGTGTCTATGCAGAACTGGACTCTGTAGTGTGCATCTGTAATATCAACGCTCCTAGTGAGATGGAAGCCAAAGATAGGAGACAGAGCTGCAGACAGCTAGCCTGGCAAACATGGTAGTGGACAACAAGAGACCTTGTCTCAAACAAAATGAAGAGGAGAACCAACAACCAAAACAGTCTTTCTAACTACACACACACCAAACACACATGCAGCTATGCTGACACACAACTCCCCCCCCCACCCCACACACGAAATGTTAGTCAAAAAATCACCAAATGAAAAACTAAAGCTAAGTTGACTATGTCTACTCATCCACAAAGTCCTTTTATAGACAGTAATGTTACAATCTTTGTCAAGTAGAAGAAAAGCTTATGGTTTACCACATGAACCTAAATGTACAAAAGTTCAAAATGCAGAATGAGTGTTTGCATATATAATATTAACTGGATTTAATATTCCTGGCAAAATGCTTAAGTAGAATTTTGTTACCTGGTTTAGTGTAATAAACAGAAATTAGGATAGTAACAAACAAAACTCTAGCAGTCCAAGCTGCACAGATGTCTTGCTTATGCAGAGGGCCTAGTCCAGTCCCATGCAGGTTCCACAGCTGTCAGTCTAAAGTTCATGAGCCTCCATGAACGTGGTCCAGTTGTCTACGTTTTTCCCCATCACCATCTTGATCCCCACCCTACCGCCATGCCCATGTAATTTCTCTTCCTCTCACTAGACTCTGCATCTACTTTCATCAGTTACTGGATGAAGGCTCTATTATGACAGCTAGAATATTCAATAATCTAGATATGAAGGTCCACAAATTCTCAGAGAGAACACTGAACAATGAAACCCAACTAAAATTATGTATGTACTAATCATTCTATTCAATAGCAGCCATTAGTGAGAAAAATTTCAGACTGATGGGAACAGCATATGTGTGGCTTTCTCTGTCATCTAATGTAGAACTCACACTGCTAAACGATAAGTAATTACTTGATGGCTGTCACGTGAATTTTATAGAATTTTAGTTTCTACCTCTATTCTTTAAAGTACCAGTCAGCTTTAAACCTTTTTCCTTTCCAAGGACTTGTTGGTGTTTTTTGTTAGCCTTTATTTTTAATACTGGGGTCACATTAAACGGGTATACTTCTCAAAAAAGTCAATTAATAAATAACCAAGATGGTCTTATGTTTATAAACTTACTAATATCTATGTTAGGCCTGTTAGGTTTTTGGCACTATGGTCAAATTATATAAGAAGCATCTTGGTCCAAATACTAAGCCTAAGAGGTGGTTGCTATCCCAATTCCATGATAAAGTCCCTTAAATGGAACAGAGAATAGTATTAACCAGCAAAACCAAAGTTTAATCCCTGCATACCATACTGCTGACTCATATTTTGCTAAAAATTACCAAAAATAAAAGCACTGAAATAATGAACGGTTTATAAAATAAATAAGGATATTTCTTCAAAAATCAAAATGTATTTGGAAGCCCTCCCATATAATACACAACACTCATATGACATAACATAATTTGCCTTCATAGCGCTAGCTGATAAGCTCTTATGCCATGAGAAGTTAAGCAATGCCCTCTGGCCAGGATGAAGGGGAAGGCCTTATTCAGACTTTTCTCAGTTTCCATGAAGAGACATAGGAACTTATCAAAAGACTATCATTGTAGCCCTGTTCCTTTATTAACTGAGGCCAATGCCCGAAGCCTGGTATATTCTGGATTATTTGTGGGTCTGGGTCTCTCCTCCCAGATTTCTTAGCACAGGACCACAGAGAACTAGAAAGAAAATGAACAGCAAGTCTTTAACGTAAAGAGAAAAGGAATGGTAAATGAAGAGTTGATCATCATATAATGTAAAAAACTGCATTTGTTACTGCTTTTTCAGAACACTTTCTGGGGAGAGTGAGGTTACTTCTAGCTTGGAAAACTGCTGCAATTAGGCATTTATGATGACAATTTTACAAAGGTGTGCAATTTATGCAAATTTGGTCTATGGGTATTTATATATTTGAACAATGAAAGTAAGAGTCAGTGAGATGATTTGAATCTCATGCAACACCTAGGAGTTACATGGTTATAACAGAAATACTTAAGTATTATTTGTTAATTCTTTGAATTGTATTGATGAATATAATGCATTTTCATCATTCTACCTCCAATAACTGCCTGCAATTTCTCCTGCATACAAACATATCCATCCACATTTCATTGTCACATTAAAAAAAAACTTGAAAGTGTTGCACTATATTTACCAATAACTTATTTTCTATGTTTTGACTTTACAAAATCTTCAAATGATATACAATTTTAAATTAAGTTTCGAGAGGCAAAATAATTGTTAAAAATATAGATATTTCAATTTGTAAAGATAAAATTTTCTACTTGAGCCTTAACTCAAATGATGTCTGTATTTGGTACAGCACTTGTAAGTAGTTTTATTAATATGTTTAACATTAATCTTATCTCAAAGTATCTGAAAATTATGATCATATATGGAAAGGAGACAAAGATGTTTTCTTGCAACACCTCAAAAGCAAGATCTTGAAGACAGAGAAAAGGTTTTGGAGGGGAAGCTTTCTGTCCTATCTATCCACAAATGAGCACATTACGGATTTGCTGCTGTGTTCCATACATCTGATGTGCAATGTAAAATGCTGTTTTCTTTAATAAGAATTCTTCAAACAGTCCTTGGATTCCTCTCTTTTCTTTGCACAGCCTGGGAGTTTTCACTTAAAAGTTTTTGCACTGTTTAAAAATTCTTCATATTTGTTTCTAAATTATCTAGAAAACAATCATAAAATTTTGCTGGGCTTCACTGTTTTAGTGACACAGAAAAGGCAAAGCAAGAAACATATAAAGAAATTTCTAAGATGTCAAAAAATGTTATTATTCCATCTGAACAACATTTTTACTGTGTTGTTTTTTTTTTTAAAGCGTGAAGTAGGTAAAGCGCTCTTTGTATAGTCTGCATTCTAAGATGTAAATCTTACTATGACATGAAGAATCTTGCAGGTAACATTTCATCTTTATTTCATGGCAACGCAGACAATACAGTATGGCGAGAAACATGGGAGGCAGTGAGATAATCAGAGAAATAAATGAAACTTATCCTCCCCAATGGAATGAAAATGGCAAGTAGACAGATATTCTATGTGTTGTCTAAGGGAGACATGAAACTTACATAAGGAATATATTAATGAATCTAGAGTGCACGCTCTTCAGTTTGCTCAAAGAGGAAATTTAAACTTCTAAGCTTCCATTCATTTTTATCATGAAAACAAATGTACAGACAATTTGGAGGCCTGCATAGGAAACATACAGCTGATCCTCTTATATTGATTATGTAACCATCATGAGGAATATAAACTGCTTATTCACAGTATGATGAACCAGAGATATAATAAATGTTAAAAAGAATTTATACATGTATGCCATGGCCACCCAAGCTTCTCTCTATCTTAATCCAACTCAATGTTCTCCGAAGAAAATGACAGACACTATGACACTCCCTCGCCATGCCCTCTTGGTGCAATTTGTTGGCAGACACTGATCTAAAGATTTGGTCTGACATTTTGTAAATATTTTGTACATTTTTATATTATTTAATTTGTTAACAGCAATATCGAGCTAGTTAGATGAAAATCAAACACTCCCTCTAGAGTAAGAATGCAACCAATTGCTAAC
Source organism: Phyllotis vaccarum (assembly GCA_033318265.1). NCBI lineage: Eukaryota > Metazoa > Chordata > Mammalia > Rodentia > Cricetidae > Phyllotis > Phyllotis vaccarum. The sequence goes on along the minus strand of JARWLC010000002.1, from coordinate 40,618,182 downwards.
TTGCAAAGTAGTAACGTGGATGAACTGAAGGCCAGCCTAGGCTACACAGTGAGTCCCAGGCCATCTTGGATATTCAATTTTGAAACATTCTGGTTTTAAACAACCAACGCACAAATGTCTCATATGATCTCATCTGGTATGAGTTGGTATGAGTAAGAATTATAGAATGTCATGGATATTTAAAATACTCTTTTCTTTATTACAATTATTTGTCTAAATTGAAACTGACTGCGCTAATTTGAATGTAACTGACCTCCATAAGGTCATAGGGAGTGACACTGTTAGGAGGTGTGACCTTGGTGAGTGTACGTGGTTTTGCTGAAGGAAGTGTGTCACTATGGGGGTAGCCTTGAGGTCTCCTATTCTCAGTACCTCAGATACTTCCTTTGGCCTGGTGCAGGACGTACAACGCTCAGCTACCTCTTCTGTCCACCATGCTACACCATAAAGATAATAGACTCAACCTCTGAAACTATAAGTCAGCCCCAATTAAATTTGTTCTTTATATGAATTTGCCATAGTGTCTCTTCACAGCAAGAGAAACCTAAGACACTGAATTCCCACTGGTGCTATGGCATTCTTTCCTCTTACTGCTACACTGCACACCTACCCGCATCAAGGACAAATATACAATCTGGGAATGCAAAAAAAACTTATGATCTAATTAATATCCTTTGAAACAAACAATCTTTTGGAGCATATTCTTTTTAAATTTTTATTCAAGTTTTTATTTACTTTATGTATCAATTTTGTAACACCTAATGTGGATTTCATCTTATTAAATCCAAAAAGATATTTATTTTCTAGTATTAAATTGTAAAACAACTTTGTTGAGTAATAATCACTTGGCAGTCTTGGAAGCCTTCAATATCAAGAAGCCAAGGAATACACCCAACAGAAAAAGAAGAACTAACTGGTCAGTGACATGGTTCTTCTTGGAGGGAATCTGGCAAAGACACTTCACTGAAATGTTTTTGACCACCTAATTCTAAAGGCAATCACAATTATACCAAAGGCTCTAAGATGTCACCCTCCTTACTTTACTTAAAAAGTTCAGACATACCTTATAAGAAGGACATAATATTTCTCCCAATGTGTCTTCTTATATTCTTAAAAATGAACATCATCACTCGTCATTTAATTTCTCTTCATAAACTATGGTCGCTCTTTACCTGTACACACTGGCTATCATGGGAATATGTATGAGGGGTTATCTGGTATGGAGTTACCCTGTGTACCACAGAATGGCTCCAAACTGCCATGGTTTTTCTCTTCTCATGTATGTATCTATTTGTCTAGGAATGGATGGATGGGTGGGTGGGTGGGCGGGTAAGTATTCATGCACATGTTTAAAGTCTTATACCTCCCTCCTCCCTGGTTGTCAAGCTGTCAGTCAGTTGTCAGTGAGCCTGCCTTTCTCACACTGCTAGTTAGCTGTCAGCTGACACATCAGATAAACAAAACCTCTGAACTGAATTAGCAGTTGGTGCTGGGTATTGGTTAGGCTTGGAGATCTGAAATTTAGTTCTTCTTTAACTACATCCAGATATGTAATAACCACAACACACCAAACTTATTCCAAACACTAATGTGGTGTGTGTGTGCACACATGCGCATGCATGTGCAGGAAAGGGAGAGAAGATGTGAATGTGTGTACAGAAGGTGAAAGGGAGGGAGGGAAGTGGTGTGTAAGTGTGTATAAGTTACCTTTGTATTTAGAGGGAAAGGGGGAAGAGAGAGAAGGGGTGTGTGTGTGTGTGTGTGTGTGTGTGTGTGTAGAGGGAAAAGGAGAGAGAAAAGACGTGTGTTTGTATAGGGGGAGGAGGGAAGAGGAGAAGGGGTGTGTGTGTATGTATGTGTGTGTGTGTAGAGGGCGAAGCGGAGGAAGAGAAGAGATATGTAAGTGTTTGTGTATTTGTATTTGTATGTGTGTATGTGTGTGTGTGTGTCTGTGCATGAGGGAGGTATGTGGGTGTGTGTGTGCAAGAGGAAGGGAGAGGTGTGTGTATCTTTGTGTATGAGGGAGAGGTGTGTGTATGTGTGTGTGTGTGTCTGTGCATGAGGGAGGTATGTGGGTGTGTGTGCATGAGGAAGGGAGAGGTGTGTGTGTATCTTTGTGTATGAGGAAGAGGTGTGTGTATGTGTGTGTGTGTTTGTGTACGAGGAAAAGAGGTGTGTGTGTGTCTGTGCATGAGGGAGGTATGTTGGTGTGTGCATGTATGAGAGAGGTGTGTGTGTGTGCATGAGGAAGGGAGAGGTGTGTGTGTATCTTTGTGTATGAAGGAGAGGTGTATGTATGTGTGTGTGTTTGTGTATGAGGAAAAGAGGCGTGTGTGTGTCTGTGCATGAGGGAAGGAGAGGTGTGTGCACATGTGTATAGAGGGTAAAGAAGGAATGGAAAGGAGAGAGCAAGGGAGAGAGTAAGGGAGGGAGGGAGGGAGGGAGAGAGGGAGGGAGGGGAGGCCAGAAAAACAGAGAAAAAAGGATATTTCATCAAACTTGAATCTTAAGTTACTGTCTACCAGAAAAACACATATTGCCAGTCTTCAAGGTGGAGAATTTCTAGACCATTTAATTGTTAAACTCAAGTCACTTTTTAATCTTCAACTTACTTAAACTTCATTATCTCAATTATCTTCTGATCATCTTAAAGCCTCCTACTGTTCCATGGTATAGTTTTCCCATTGTGACCCTCCTGACTAATTTCAACTTGGTTCTTTCTTCACTAATCTTATTAAGAGTATGCCTTTTCCTCTTCTCTGATTAATATACACTATGCTACATTATAATTAGTATGTGATATTAATGATACAATGATATCTTATGCTTTGATTTTATTTAAATTCACTTTTCCTTGAATAAATCATTTGTATTAGAAGGATATAAACTTTCAACAACAGTTTTTAATCATCTTGGATATCTTACCATTGGTATAGCTAAATTGTTTTCAACATCTCAACAAAATAACACATTTTAAAACTGCAGACATCGGGATGATTATAATTCATGCAATAATGATTTATACTATATGAGTCTGAACTGTCTAGGGCAAATTACTGTCTTAAAATAATTCGAATAACACTCTGGGATAAGACCTGCTTAAATATTCTCTTGGTCACAACACTTCCTAATCTTCTTCTAGTTATCAAAATTTCTTTATAAGTCACTGGATTACCACAGCTGCATTAAATATATGATGTTTGGGACTATATGTGAAGCAAAAGAATTTGAAAATAAAGTATTTATTTGACAACCTAAAGCAATAATAATTGAGATGACTCTCTTACCACCCATATATATTCAAGTATGTAAATTTTTCTAAGTGTTATTTGAAAAACCAAAAACTATAAAATAATGCCCATATATAAAACTCCAAATATAACTTTGTTATCACTATAAGAGATTTAAACTATAACAATTAAATCTTTGAAAAGTTAATGCTTTGATTAAACCTAATAAATATGCATCTATAAAAATATATGTACATATATCCCACTTGCTTTTTCCTAAGTTTTTCATTCATACATCCATCAGATCAAAACATTCAGAGAGGGAAGTGTATACTTGCACTGAACTTATTGAGTTTTTTGTTACTATTCCCTAAACAATACCTTACAACTAATTATACAGCACTTCCATTTTATTAAAGCCTCTGAGTAACCTAGTATTAATTTAAAATATAAAGGAAAATGTACATAAGATAAATGCAAATACCATATCACTGTATACAAGAAGCTTCAGCATGTGCAAATTTTGATATTCCTGTGATGTCACAGAACTAAGTCTGTATGGGTAAAACATGACAGTGTGCACACACACACACACACACAAACACAAGAAAATGCACATATATATTTGAAAACTGAGTATGATCTGTTTCATTTAGCTATACAATTTTTAAATTATCAAACAAACTATCAACAGTAAGTTAAAAATTATCTATCATGGCAGGAAAAAAACTATAAACAGAAATTTGAATCAGAAGTCAGAATCAAAGACTTACTCCAGAAGCAATAAAAACACATGACTATGGAACTGGAGAGATGGCTCAGAGGTTAAGAGCACTAGCTGCTCTTCCAGAGAGGTCCTGAGTTGAATTCCAAGAACCAAATGGTAACTCACAACCATCTGTAATGAGATCTGGTGCTGTCTTCTGGAGTGCAGGCATACATGCAGATAGAACACTGTATATATAATCAATCTTTAGACAGATCCTATTTTTCTAAGCTCATTTTCAAGAGTCCATAAAGCAAGAACCGGGAATAGTAGTCTAACTTAAATTTTATGACACATTAACTTGATTTGATATGGGTCACTTGACTTAATATTTGATTTGATATTTTCTGTCAGTGAAATACTGACTGTAGAGACTAATAAATTAGCATCAAGATAACAGATAAAGTCTCTACCAGTCAGGGATCCATAGCTCCCACACCTGGCTGAGTCTCAGGTAAACTACTTTTATTCTCTTTCCCCTCCTCTATTCCCTCTGCAGAGTACTCTTAGACCTGTTGCTTACCTGCCTGAGCATCTCCTCAAAACCCACTTCCAAGCCATCGGGACAGGCTTCTTGGTTGAGGGTCCTCCTAGACTATCACACTTGCCAGTTACAGCCTTTCTTCTACACCTTCACATGCAGCTGGGTCTAGAATGGATCTTTAAAAGGGATCATACAGCCATGACAACTGGTTAGGACCTAACCATTCCTTTTAGCACATCACCATTTCCTTAGTGACTCCTAACACAGCTGCAGAAACAATCTCTATGTGGGAGATTATGTTGTTACATTGTAAATAATTGTCCCATCCACTGGTTTAATAAAAAGCACTAACTGGCCAAAGGCAGACAGGAAGTGTGGGTGGGGCTGCCAGACTAGGAGAACTCTGGGAACTGGAAGAACAGAGCAGAATGCCACAGAGAAGCTGGAAGAAGCAGAGGACAACTATGCTGCTCTAAGAAAAAGTACCCAGCCACATGGCTGAACAAGATAAGAGACATGGGTTAGTTTAAGGGTAAAGAGCTAGCAAGTTGTATTCCTGGGCCTTAGGCCGATCAGCTGAAAACTATCGAATGCATCTGTGTGTTTCTGTGCCTTTGTGGGTCTGCGGGCCTAAACCTTGAGGTTAGGCCCGAAAGTCTGGACCTAAAACCACATACTACATCTCTATTAAAGACCCCACAGCCAGTTGGCTGTAATTCATACTGGGCAACAACAACTAAATAATGAAACAACCACCTATCAGGGGCAATACCAGATATTAACAACAAGTATACCTCAAACGTTCAAACTTTAGATGCCTAGACTGCAGAGCAAAAATACAAACATGAAAAAGTAAGACACTATACCTCCTCCAACAACCAGGAACCTTAATAGAATAGGCCTTGAGAAAAGCAATTTAGCTGAAGCTAAATGTGTTCAAAACAGTAATTACAAATACCAACAATAAAAGAAACGGCAGAAAGTAAATAAAATCATGGAAAATGAACTAGTCACTAATGAATATCAGAAATCAAGAAGGAAATTTAAAACTTTTTAGAACTGAATGCAAATGAAATCACAGCATACCTAAACTTATGAGACACAATAAATGTTGTTCATAGCACTATATGTCTATATTAAGAAACTGGAGAGTTTTCATATTAATAATTGAATATTATTCTTGAAAGCACTATAAAAATAAAAAATATTTCCTGAAAAGAGTAGTTAAGAAGAAATAATGAAACTCAAGAATGAATTTAATAAAAAAGAAACAACTATAAAAATAATTATATAAAGAACAAATGAATGAAAGGGTTTTCTTTGATAAAATCAACAAAACTGACAAACATTTTATCATTAATCAAAAGAGAGAAAATACAAATCAATAAAATTAGAGATGAATGGGGAACTCACAACAGACACTAAAGGAATTCAGAGAACTGTAAGAACATTTTAAAATCTAAAATGAGAAAAATGGACAAATTTCTTGACATACATGACCTACCAAAGTGAGATCAAGATGTAATAAACAATTTAAATAGACTTATAAGCACTAGAGATGTATCAACAGTAATTTAAAATCTCCTAATCAACCCCCCCCCCAACAAACAAATCTACCAACTAACAATAACAAAAAAAGCCCAGGACCAGATGGATCCAGTGCAAAATTCAACCATGCCTGCAAAGAAAAACTAAAATGAATACTTGATAAAGTATTCTGCAAAATAGAAACTAAAGGTTTACTAATTTTTTTTTTCATGGAGCCTCTACTATGCTGATACTAAAACTACATGAACAAGTGAGAACAGGAAATAAAAAGTCAGAAAAGAAGAAAGAGAAAAAAGAAAATTATCGATAAGTATTTTTTATGAACATAAATGCAAACTCTCAATAAAATACTTGCAAACCAAATTTAAGAACAAATCAAAAAGATTAAACACCATGGTTAAGTCGGCTTCATTCCAAACACAACAATGGCTTGATATATGTAAATTAATAGATGTAATCCACCACATAAACAAACTAGAAGACAAAACTATACTGCCATCTCATTAAAAGCCAAAAAGGCCTTTTTTACAATCCAACATCTCTTCAAGATGAAAGCCCTGAAGAATTTAGAGATACAACTATATACAATAATATCAATATATAATATATATTATAAAATATATAATAACCAATATAATAAAGACAATCTACAGCAAACCCAGAGCCAATGTCAACCTAAATGAAGATAAACTCAAAGCATTTTCACTAAAATCAGGAATACAACAAAGATACTGACTCTGACCATAACTATGCAAAATAGTGTGTTACTTAGTTACAGTAGCAAGAGCACTGAAGGAGATTGAAAGGCTAAAAAGAGAAAAAAGAAGTCAATATATCTTTATTTGCAGATAATGATATGATACACCAAATACCCTAACAAGCAGGAAACTTCTACAGCTGTTACATACTTTCCGCAAAGAAGTGGAGTACTAATTAACTCGCAAAAATCAATAGCCTTTCTATATACAAATGATAAAGTGTAGGACGTACATACAATGGAGTACTAGTCGGCAGTTTAAAAAAAATGACATCATGAAATTTGCAGGCAAATGGATGATACTAGAAAAATATCATCTTGAGTGAAATAACCCAGACTTAGAAAGACAAACATGGTATATATTCACTCATAAGTGGATACTAGATGTAAAGCCAAGAATAACCAGATTACAACCCACAGCTCCAGAGAAGCTAGGTAACAAAGAAGACTCTAAGGGAGATGCATGGATCACTCTGGGAATGGGAAATAGATGAGATCTCCTGTACAAATTGAGGACAAGTAGGAGCAATAGTAGAGAGGAGATGGGGGATGAGAACATAAGGGAACAGGTTAGTTGGGCTGGAACAGGGATAGAGTAATGAAAGAGATATCTTGATAGAGGGAGACATCATAGCATTAGGGAGAAAACTGGTGCTCAGAAAGATTCTTGGAATCTACAAGGACAACCCCAGCTTAGACTACTAGCAATAGTGGAGAGGGTGCCTGAGCTGGTCTACCCTAACTGTCACCATAGAGCCTTCATTCAGTAACAGATGGAAGCAGATGCAGAGATCCATAGCCAAGCACCAGGCTGAGTTCCTGGAGTCCCAGTCTAAGAGACAAAAGAGACATTATTTGGGTAGGAGGAGGTGCCAAGAGCATAACGGAGAAATCTTCAGAGACAACTGAACCAAGCTCATGGGAACTCACGAACTTTAGACCAACAGCTGTAAAGCCTGCATGGGACTGGACTAGGCCCTATGCATAGGGGAGACAGCTGTATAGCCTGGCCTGTTTCAGGTGTCCCTGGTAGTGGGATCAGGATTTATCTCTGATGCATGAGCTGGCTTTATGGAACCCATTAGTTCTAGAGGGATACCTTACACAGCTGTGATTTAGGGGAGAGACCTGCCCCAGTTGAATGTATCAGGCTTAGCTGACTCTTATCTTTTCAGAGGAAGGGAGGGTGGGGAAGAGATGAAAGGAGATCTGTGGTTGGTATATAAAATGAATAAAAAAATTCTTAAATAAAAAAAAAAATCAATAGCCTTTCTCTATACAAATGACAGACTGAGGAAGAAATCAGAGAAGCAGTACCTTTAATAAGAGCCTCAAAAAATATTGTATTAACAGTAACCAAACAAGTGAAAGATTTGTATAATAAAAACCTTAAGACACTGAAGAAGTTGACGAAGACACCAAAAAAAGCCAAAGATCAACCAAACTCAAGCAATAGTAGAATTAACAAACACTGTCAAAAATGGTCGAGTATAAAAGACTGTTAAGCACGTACTCCACCTCCCTGTGAACTGCTCTTCTATTCTATAGGTAAAAGCACATGGTATCCTACCAAAAGCAACCTACAGATACAATGAAATCTCCATCAAAATTATAACACAACTTTTCATGAAAAAGTAATAATCCACCATCATAAGCAAACAAAATTCCAAGAATTAGAAAACAATTCTTAATAATAGATGAAATGTCTAGAGTATCACCATTCCAGATTTTTAAACTGTATTACAGAATTGTAGTTATTTAAAAAAAGAATGTTATTCACATAAAAGCAGACACATTGATCAATGGGAGAGAAATAAAGACCTAGACATACTTGCACAAACCTACAGAAACCCATTTCTTTCTTTCTTTTTTTTTTTTTTTTAACAAAGAAGCCAAAATACACAGTAGAAAGAAGATAGCATTTTCAACAAAGTTGCTGTTCAAACTAGACTATGCTTGTAGAAAATTGAAAACAGTCCATATCTATCACTGAACTCCAAATGAATTAGGGACCCCAGCATAACACCAGAAAACCCAAATCTAAGAGAAGAAAAGGTATGGAATCAGACTGAACTCACTGGCACAGGAAAGGACTTTCTGAAGAAGGCATTAATAGCAAAGATTAATACGATCAACAATTTTAGAGTGGAACTGCCAGAAGCAGTCTTTCTATATGGCAAAGGACACCCTCATTCCAACAAAGAGGCAGCCTATGGGACAGAACAAAAATCTTTATCAATACACTTGACAGAGAGCTAGTAGTAGAACATAAAAAGAACTAATAAAACAGCATCCCCCCCCAAAAAAAAACCCACCCCAATTTTAAAATGGGTTATAGAACTGAAGAGTAAGTTCAAAAATGATGAAACAGAAATGGTTGAGAAATATATAAATGTTCAAAATCACTGGATATCAGGGAAATATACTTTGAGGTTTCATCTTATCCTAGTCTGAATGGCCAAGATCAATAATACAAATATAAACATATGATGGTAAGGATGCAGGGAAGGGATTATTTATCCTTGTCAGTGGGAGTACAAACTAGTATAGTCAATATGGAAATAACTCTGAAGCTTTCTCAAAAAAGCTATACTACTATGGACATGCCCAATGAATTCTACATCTCATTTCAGAGATACGTACTCATCCATGTTCATTTCTACTCTATCCATAATAGCTAGAAACTATGAACAGCCTAAATCAACTGATGAGTGGATAACAAAAAATGTGGTACATCTACACAATGAAATATTATTTAGAAGTTAAGAAAAATGAAATTATAAAATTTGAAAGTAAATGGGTAGATAGAAAAGTAATCCTGAGTGAGGTAATCCAGACATCAAAAGACAAATATGTATATGTTGTCTTATAAGCTTTCATTATGTGTATTACAATCGAATAACCAGAGATTAGGCAGCTACTGAGGAAATGGTAAGATTGGAAGAGGATCTCCCAAGGAAGGGGAATAGAAAATAGCATTATAAAGAGATGAAGGGGAACTAGAACAGGAGCAGTTGATGTGAAGGGTGATGGGAGGGGAGGGTAAAGGAGAGAATCTGAGGGTCAACTAACATTAAAGGCCTTTTGAAATGCTATATGGAAGCCTATCACACTGTAGAAGCTTCCTAAAATATACGCATATTTGAAATGAATTAAAATGGAGTCATCATATAAAGGGGAAGACAATTCCCCAGTTAGATACCTCATGCCATCAAGAAATGCTCCCCCACCCTTGGTTGGAATGGGTTACACTTTCTTGAGTCATTAGCTAGAAAAGTAGACCACCCATCTACACTACCACCACCTACCTCACCACCTCTATGCACACACCCAGGTCTTAAACAATCCAACAAAAACTACTGCAAGCTATTGCCAAAGACTTTTGATTACCTTCTACAATTGCTGAAGACAGTTTTCTTATGTCATCAAACATTAAAAAAAAAAAAAAAAAGGAAAAAAGCAGGTTCCCAACTAGAAACTTCACCCTAACTGACTAGCATTCATGGTGCTGAAAGATACTTTGTATGCCACAGAAGGAATACGAAGTTATCATCCATATTACCATATTACCTATTTATAAGCACCACAATCAAGAACCATTACCTGCCTACAAGATATACTAGTACAATAGTGTCACAAATGTTATACCAATAATCAACAACTTTTGATTGGAGCCATGAATATGATAGTGGATAGGCCATGGAACCTACATTGTTCTGCTGAAGGAACACAGCAGTAAAATAAAACCCACAGATCAGTAGATTGCTCAGCCCTCATCACAGAATCAATGTAATCTTACAGTAGATGGTAATTAACACAGAGACCCACAACTATACAATGTTCAGGGAGTGAAAAGTCTTTGGAGCGCACAGCCCTAAATGAAATGTCTTTATCAAACCCTTTCCCTCAAAACTCAGGGGTCGATGTGGAAAAAGAGAAGAAAAGATTGTAAGAACCAGAGTTGGTGGATGACTTCAAGGAAGCAGAATCTTCTAGATACAACACAGTTGAGACATACATGGACTGAAGGATTTTGACAGCACATAGTTCAAGCCAAAATAAAATCCCAGCATGTAAAAGAGTAGACACAAAGTCTACCCATTACCAAAACACCTTTTCCAGTTGATAACCTGCTGGAAAAGATCAAATCAGTTTTCCTCGGTGCATTGACACTGAATAAATCAACTACACTTCATGGGCTCCACGCGTTCTTCATGCTTGTTTTGTGCGGGCATTTACTTATTTATATTTATTATTCACTCATTCATTTTTATCTTGTCGGGTTTTATCTGGTTCTTTCTTTTTAAGAAAGAGTGGCAGAGAAAGAACATGAAGTTCAGGAAAGATCTGAGAGAAGTAGGGGGAAGATAAAAAATGGGATAAAAATATTAGATAAAAGTATTTTTAAAGATAGAGTTTAAAAATTAGATAAGAAGTAATACCCTACAGTAAAATGTGGGTCAACTGAGGAGTGTAGATGTACTATGAATATTAAGTCAATTCCGTATAGAGCGGAAAAGCTTTTCTTTATGTTAAGTATTTTCTTTTATTTTTGATATTATAATATAATCATGATTGCTCCCACCTGTTTCTCTCCTTTAAGCCTTCCCTTATAGCATTCTTCACTATTTCAATTCTTGGCCTCTCTATCCATTAATTATTATTACATATAGATATATGTGTTTACTGAATAAACATGAATTGAACAAGAGCCATAGATATGCCCAAGTGAATGAGAGAAAGTCCTTGAGGCTTCAACACAACACAAATAATTGTAGACAGCTAAGGAATGCTGGGAGTGGGGGTAATCAATCGTCTTCCCCAGGAAAGAACACAACTGCTACCCATCGTTAATGATCAGCCCCTAAAACATACACACCGAGCAACACTGTAGAAGGCTATTTCTAAACACCTTCTAAGGATGCAGCTGCCTAGCACCAATGTTCTAAGCTATCACAAGTCCCAGTGAAGACAACTTTCTACTCACTAGGGAGAAATCCTCCTAGTGGTTGTAAATACAGTTTTTTTTTTCTTCTAGATTTAATTAAAAGTAACAAAGAATTCTAGACTGTTCCCTTTACACCGCATCATTCACTCTAATTCGAGGTGAGCCTGGTAACACGGGTTAGAAAAGTGTCCTGAATAACAAAGACAAAAGAACAGCTGGTACTTCTGCAACCTGGTGTGGAAGGCTTAAGATAACACAAACTGTGAAAATGAAAAAGAGAAAGAAGCCTACGAATCTAGAATGGGAAGTTAAAATCATTGAGAAAATGATATTTAATACTGACTTACTTAAAGGAGTTACTGTTATGCATTATAGATAGTGGACCAACACTGAATGCAGAAGTTAAGAAATATGCTTCTCAATTATGTCTATAATACAACAACCAAAACAAAAAAATTTAAACAGTAAGTGTTATAACTCAAAGCATCCTACTTCGGGAAATAAACAAGACTAAAAAAACAAAAATTTCAATATATAGACTAATAATTCACTGATAAGATGGGTATGTGATCATCAAAAGTTTTATAAATCACATTATGGGTAGAATTCAATTGTTTCTTTAACCATGCTTAAACTGAAAAGTCAAAGTTAGCATAAAGAATATCAAATTCTATACATGTGATTTAGGATCAAATGTCAAAACCACAGTCAAACACACTGACCTGCTCACATCAGGAAATTTGATGGGAAAATAAATAACTTGACACTTGGGTCTGATTATGCTTTCCAGATCCTTAGGTCTGTGATCTGGAATCAGTTTCAGGAATTTTCCAATGGAAGTAAGAAACGATTCCATATTAAAAATGGAATTGAATACCACCACATCAGCCACCAAACTGTAAAGAGAAAAGGCAAATGCAAATTCATTATAAGAGTTATTTTAAAAGCCTAATATCTAATAGGATTTTTTGTTTTACCTCAGGTTTGCAAAGAGCACTCTACATTAGAATATATGAAACTGCCACTAACAGAATGTTAGTTCTTAGTATTCTATCATAAATAATTGGGTTGGTGGCTTCACGGAAGACAGGCCAGAGAGAATTAGATATTTGAATGAAATCAAATAAGACTTCAAACTAATGTCTATTTCCCCATATGTCATAAGCTTTCCACATTGTTAGTACTAAGCACAGTAAACCCAACCATGTCCCTGTGTAATCTACTAGTCTACTATGGAGGACAGGTTTATAGGTTCCTTCCCATCTCTGGGAAAACTAGCTCCCATGAGACTTTTCCTATGAGGTCACGATACTTTTAGCATTATTCAGTTAAAATCCACTTCCAGTTTTAGTCTTTGTTTGAAAAAATGTTATTGCTTTTAAGTTCTGGTACTACGTGGAGGGATGGTATATCTAAGTAATGTATTTTAGTAGTATGGTATGCTTAGGACTGTCCTGGCAGTAGAAAATAGAGAAATACATGGAGATATCCACATTATTAGGATTTTTTTACACAGAAGAAATATATAGATGACCACCATCATTCATCTTTAGAAATAAGCAAAAGAAATAATATTAATGATTGATTTTGACAAATCCAATATCTTTCTTCAATATTTTAAATACAGCACATATTTTTTAAAGAAAATGTGAAAGGAGGTTTTAGATGACATAGATAAAGCAATAATTTTCTTAATGTCTGTTACATTGTCTTCAACACCAATAAACACCAATGCTAGCTGTGGAAATGTTGTGTAAAAACTAAAACTGTAATATGAACAAAAATTGATTTAATAATATTTGATTCTTGAAAGTGTCTATGATGGCTATCTTGGTTTTCAATTTTACACACCTGAAAAAAAAGAAATTTCAATTGAAGAATGCTTCCATCAGACTGGCCAAGAGCATTGTTTACATGGCATTTTCTTGATTACTAATTGATCTTAGAAGGGTGCAGCTCATTGAGGATGGTGTCCTCCCAAGGTAGGTAGGCCTGCACTCTGTAAAAGAGGGCCTGGGAGAGAGCCAGTGAGCAGCAAACCTCAGTTTCTACTAGATGATGAATTATGATTGCTAAGCCCTTTTCTCCCAGAGTAGCTTTGGTCATGATGGAACACCTTATTTGTTTCCTCGTGGACAATTCCATAAAGAGGATAATTCCATAAGAATATGACAAAGCAGCTTTATTTTATACTAAAAATAATACATCAATAAGACTGAAAAAGAAGCATGCATGTCCATAAGGCTATAAAAATCATCATAACAAGTAGATAGTATAAGTAAATATGTAAGCCACAGATAATCTTTGGCTGTTTAAAACATACTTACTAAAACAGGCAGGTTTGCCATCATTAGTACACGACAGCACAAAACCCAACAAAAGCCGCACTGACTTGCCATTCCTATGTTCCCCTCTGAAACTGCTCCTGCCTGTTTTTGTTTGTTTGTTTGTTTGTTTTCTTCCTCCAACTCCCACCTGGTGAAAATTTGGAGAATGGAGCCAACAACACCACAGATAACACAAGAAATATCACAGAAGTGCTGACACAAGCTAAGCAATAAGGAAGCCCACACAGTGATATACTGGAAGCTGGAGAAGCTTTACAGCTGGTCTGTTTGCACCATTTGTCATATATTGTAACAGTGGTCATCGGACCATAATATACAGTTACAGCAAGCGTTCACAAGTCAGAGGGTCAGGGGAGCCCCGTCTAAGGTGATTGCTTATGTCCGTCATCTTTAAAATCCTGACGTGCCACACAGCCCAGAAAGAAAGCTGACAGAGGCAGCAAAAGCAGCAGTCAGCAGGAAGGCTGAAGAGGTATGTGAAGAAGACACTGTACTTGGTGAGGAAACTGGAGCAGGACTGCTTTCTGACATTCTTACTGTTCCTCTGGACAACTGGGAAACACTATTTTTCCTAGTACAAAGCCAAATGGTGATGTATTCCAGTTATTTCTCCCAAGCTTTCCTATCAGCTTACCCTCTTAAAGGAGAAATGACAAAAAAAAAATCACATGCAAGCTTCAGTCTCTCTTCTTATGAGGAAAACAATTATTTGTAAAGGAGAAGAGGGTCAGTGACCTATTTTTTTAAAATTTCATATCTGCCTGAAACAGGCTTACCACCCAAGTAATAATAATCTAAACTATTTAGTCTATGTTGTCAAAGATTCACATTGGTCTCCAGAAATATACTTTTTCACATATTTCCTCTCTGATATGAATGGGTGTAACTTCCATTAAATTTAAGGCCACACATAAAGGGAAAAATGTTTAATTCTTCCCTCATGGTTTCTCAGGGTAATAAAACCATAGTGTCTGAAAATAAAATGGTACTAGTTCAAGAAATCACAATAATATTACCAATGTTTTACATTTCCATAAAAGTACAAGGAAACTTCATTTTTATATTTTTAAATATATAAAATTTACTTTTATTTTATGTTCATTCATGTTTGAGACAGGGTGTCAAGAGCCTTGGAAATGTAGTTACAGAATGATATGAGCTGCCATGTGGGTGTTGGGAATTGAACCTGGGTCCTCTGGAAGAGTGGCCAGTGCTTTCAACATACTAATCATCCTCCAGTCCCTCATTTTCATTTTGAAAACATATTTTCCTGTTGCCATTTTGTGAAATGGTTGCTTTTCCTGAGACATCTGAGGTCAGCAGTCCTACTGTCTTGATAGCAGTGCCATCATGATCCACACAGCCTGGTAACCAACTGCAGAGAACACTTACAGACACTCAAAATGATTAGACCCATTAGAGCTATGTCAACTATTCTATGTCAACTAAACTAAGGAAAAGACTAGAAAAGTTTCTCCAAGCACATTACCAGTCTCTTTAGCTAGTATCTAGTAATAAAGGTGTATGTAATCACTTCCAAATTGATTCCATGTGACTGGTGCAGCGATGCAACAGCATTCTGCAGAAAATCTGGCATGGAGTTGTTAACGAACGTCTTTCAGTAAGCATCAGGAAAAAAAAATGTATAGGAGTAACAATAGACAAGGCAGGTGTTTTCAGACTATCAATTCAGAAGACTCAATAGGAGAAAAGGATGAGAAACACTAAAACATTTACATTCCGTTTCCTACAGTTTCTGTCTTAAAAGCAACAAAATAAATAGGCCAAAAACAGAGATGGCTGCTCTTTCAGAGGTTCTGAGTTCAGTTCCCAGCAACCACATGGTAGCTCACAACCATCTGCAGTAAGGTCTGGTGCCCTCTTCTGGCCCATAGGCATACATGCAGATGGATTAGTATACATAATAAATAAATGTCTTCGATAAATAAACAATTAAGACAAACAAGAGATTAAAAAAAAAACTCTTGACCTATTGAATTTTTATCTATTAAAATTTTGCTGAATATGGTGAAAGTATTTGATAAAAAAAGAACTTGCTGTTTTTTCTAATTTAAATAGTTAAGTCAAGGAATCAAGGGATAAAGATCTTTGCCAATAGTTTAGATTCTGTTTTGAAAGTTATGTAAAACAGTAAGATAACTGACTGAAGGTATAGTTGGATGATTAGTCTATGTGTATATTTCATAAAATGAATAGCAATGTTATCATAAATTCTTCAGAAATACAAATAATAATATTATAGAATCTCTTTAAACACCTGATCTGCTTTAATATGCTTAAAGATTTATAGTGGTCTCCAGATGTACAACTAGCAATCTAAAAAGGAAAATATGGAGACTGAAAAGATCACTTATTAGCAAAAATAAATGGCCTCAAAATAATCAGGACCCAAGTTCAGACCCAAAGCACCCACACAGAAACGGGGCATGCAGCACCCTAGGAGGACAAAAGTACAAAGAACTATGGCACTTGCTAGGCTAGCAGAGGAAAACAGGAGCCTCCGATACGGGGAGACACTGTCTCAGAAACAGGAAGGGAATGAAAAAAGGCTCTCAGTGCTGCTGTGAGACTGTGCTCTTGGACACTGTAAATATCTGTCACTGTAAACACTGGT
Source organism: Phyllotis vaccarum (assembly GCA_033318265.1). NCBI lineage: Eukaryota > Metazoa > Chordata > Mammalia > Rodentia > Cricetidae > Phyllotis > Phyllotis vaccarum. The sequence continues at coordinate 40,601,466 of JARWLC010000002.1, read as the reverse complement.
TTAAAGCTAGACAGGATGTAGAGGTGGGGCGACCAGACTACGAGAATTCTGGGAAGTTGAAGAGCAGAGCAGCCGATGCCAGCCAGACACATAGAAAGGAAGATGAGATTGCTGCTCTGAGAAAAGGCACCAAGCCACATGGCTAGACACAGATAGAATCATGTATCAGATTAAGAGTAACAGTTAGCAAGTAACAATCCTGGGCCAAAGGCCCAACAGTTTATAATTAACATAAACCTTTTTGTGATTATTTAGGCTAAATGGCTGAGGACCAGCTGGGCAGGACAGAGAAACTTCTGACTACACATTGGCTTCTTCTGGCCTGTGTGTATTCATCCCTCACCCCTATAAACCAGTTTTGAGATAAGAAGAGGAGAGATGGCAACGATCAAATCTTATACAACTTATACCTACCATGAGAGAATCTGGTTGTATCCATATTGAAAATCTCTCTCCTGATACTTCTTGACAGGATATACCAACTGGTTTTCATGGAAGTACAAGATCTTTGTCAGTTTTCCCAGATCAGGGCGTAGGGCAACCAGTTCAGTCAGGTTAAGTACTGAGCTTGCAAAGAGGGTCCTAAGAAAGAAATCAAGGTTTATTATTCTAAATAGCCTTGAAGGGCCACCCGGCACCCTTCCCCCCCTTCTTCCCATCCCTGCATGGACATATCAAGGGAGGGAGGGAGGGAGAACTGATTGGCTGGGTTCCGAAAAGTTCTATCTAAAGAACAAAAGAACAAAGAAAAGGCTGGATGGGGAACACACTTGCTTGCCAATTTCACAACACTTGTCTTCTTTACGAAAGCAACAACTGAAATTCAATACTCAAGTACATGTTCGTATTTGACAAAATCCTCTTAGATTTGTGCAATAACCTTACGTAGCTTGATCTTTTCTTTTGGCATGCTTTCTCAGTGCCCTCTTTAAATTACTCTATAATACTTAGACAAAAAACAACCTTTTTCTTCTATTACTAGAGTATTAATGGCTCGTACTAGATATGTAAAAGCCCTTTAGAAACCAAATAAAATGATAAAAGGTTGATTGTAGAAAAAACTGGAAGTTTATTCACAAGTAAATCAAAATGCGTATTTACTCGTGCTCTCACTCCTCCATTACTTAAATGCCTACTGTGTGATAGAGGCAGGCTGAGAAGAACAGAAACGTTGATGAAGGCGATCCAGAAGGATCAATACTGACTTTCACGGAGTCATACACACAGCAATAGAGGAACAAACACAAAAAGAGTAATAAGAGATTTAGGCAGTCGGGAAATGACTCCCTGATGAGATATCTCCCACATACAGAGACAAAGGGACAGCACCTAGACAGCTGAGAACATTTAGATAACCCGTACAGCTTAATTCTCAAAGGCTGAGGTACAGAGAACCTCACTTCTCTCTACAGTCCCACTAGTAGTCAGTGCCAAAGCAGAGAGCACTGAAGTGTCTTCACTGCGCCACAGTTACTACTGCTGGAGGGCAACTTAGCATACAAATACTCTGCTGGTCTAGACTTACATATGAAATACCATCCTCGTTATCCAAATGATTACTATGACTGACTGTAAACCCTTGTTGACAAGCCAAATGGTTGACTTGATGTGCTTGTGTAACCTGCAACTCTAGCCCTTCACACAACAGGGATGATACTACTAAGTCTACGTAGCAGAAGTTGAGTCTGACTGGATCGGGTATGTACCACTCACTGTCCTCTTTCTGGTAAGTACTATATGCTGAAGTGTCAGATTTGGAGGAATACTATCAACTAAAAGAAAAAGTTCATTTAACATTCCATAAATAACAAGTCTACCATCTTAGATATTTTCCAAACAAAATCCTCAGCATGGATCAGTACATACAGAAGAAAAACGCCAATGAGTTTTCAGTCTTAACAATTTGACATTGCCACACCAACACTTCCCTTACTGTACTTAACCAAGTAGTGTAAGTGCCCCAAATAAATAAATAAATAAAAAACTTTAAAAATGCAGCCAGCTATAATCCACGGAACTTTTTTTTTACTTTGGCTCTACCCATTTTTAAAAGTTGACCATTACACAACAGAAGGCATCATTCAGTCAGGAGCTAACCCTCAGCTACCAATGCTCATCTTGCCTTAGGTACCATTTAAGCAATAAAGCCTCCTCAGATATACTTTATCATCCCACAGTGGGACTCTGGCAGGGAAGGGCAGAAGGTGAGAACAAAAACCACTAGAACAAGATAATTTCTGACAGCTGCTGCTTGAGCACAAGTTAAACTGAACAGTTTATCTCAGCAGGAAGATCTTATAAGGTTTTATGCTTAATATTTTTAAATTAACATAAAGCCCAGAGAAAGCAGTTGGGCAATCGTTCATAAACATGACATACTACAATCACTTTATAAGCTGGATTAGTACTTATTACAATGCTACTACAGAATTAAGCTGTTTTTAGACCACCAAAGAGCTTTAAATTGCAACTTTTATCTCTGTAAAAGAAACCTATATTTAAAATGTCTACTAAATTCAAATTAACGGCTACATCATTAGCTTACCACTTTGCCCAAGTACAAGTAAGTTGCTATTATAATTGTTTAACAAAAATGGCTCAATGCTGTAAGCACATTAACATTAGATTTGGAATTGTGTCCATATACATGCTTTCATTGTTTAATACCTGCAAGAAAATTTAAAATTCAAGAATTTATTCTTTTTGGCTCAGTTTGAATAAGAGCCATATAGTTGTCCTTCTCTTTGCTTAATGTATAAAGAAAACGCTGAAATTTACCTCTAAGCATGATCTCTGAGATGCGATTTTTACATCTTGGATAGTGCATACATGCACTGACGGACAGAACATAGGCTTACACTCATTGTCATGACCACCACACGTGAACTCTAGTGAACTTTTTTTTCTCTAGCTTGATCTGTACAATCTTCTCAGCAGGCTTCTCTATACTTGCAATCACTGACCACATAATAGCAAACAAGACTGAATGGAAATACCAGCCTCACTGTGCCATTCCTTCTACTTCTTCTTTTAATAAGCAAGGCTTCAACTGATGGAGTATGCAACCCAGAACATTTGATTTGCCAGGACTAAGTTTACTTTCATTATTTTTGATTTTTTAAGAAGATTTTAACATAATTCCATCATTCCTTCCTGTTTCCTCCCTCCAAATCCTACGGTAAACTCCTATCCCTGCTCTTTCAAGTTCATGTCCCCCTTTTTGTGTTGTTACATACATATGTGTATACAGACATGCATATTCCTAAATGCATCCTTAAACAAAATTCATACAGTGTCAGTAGATCTTTGACAAAAGGCAAACTGTTCATCTGTGTAATTTTAGTAAACACCTAACTCTCAGATGGGATTCCTAACTTGTATCGTTACTCTAATGTTTATTCTTTTCTCTCATCTTTTAGGCCACTTGACAGCTACTCCTCAGCATTATGCATTTTTAGTTCCAAGTATTTTTCTGTAGTGATAGAGAAGAATTAAAACTGTACAGTCAACATAGGATCAGCCATATAGAGTGCTGAGTACTTATCAGCATATAAAATTGTTTGATTTGATCTGACTGAGTTGAGTATCTGCTTTACTTGTCTGTTGGCTATATTGTCTAAATAGAGCATCTTTCTCTAAAGTAACACTCTTTCACTCATGGGTACCTACATATAACTGCTTACCTAGTTGACTTTCCTAAAGAACCTCTTGACTTTCATGGTGAAAATGTAATTTCTGAGTTCAGATTAATTCAATTTCAGCTGTCTAATTTTGGAATGGGACAATGTGGGGTTTTCTCCATTCTTGATGATTAAGAAGATACATCCCAGGCAAGAATTATTTAAAATACTTAATTACAAATATCAACTATTATCATTCCAAACAGAGCTGCTTGCACCAAGTGTCATCAATCTATTTTTTTGCATGGTTGCAAAGGCAATGACGAATTACAACCAAGAATAAAAGTAGAGCAAGAAGAAAAATGAGTAGCTTGACCATGCAGTACTTTGTTCAGTGTAAACCAAGGGAGAGCAAACGAGTGCATGGTTCTCTGAAAGAAACAGAACACAATCCCACATCTTAAGCAGAGAACAAGAAACTCAAAGATTTTAAGAATGAAAAATAATTTGGGTCTTTCATTCTTTTTAATAAGTATAAATAACTTTTTTCAGTTTTACTTTATGCTTTAACCCTTAGCAGCACATTGATTTACCATATTACAAAGTAGTTCTAGACACGGATAGCACTGCATGACTGCATCCTAGCAGTCAGGAGGCAGGAGCAGGGGTACAAGTCTGACGGCACCTTGGGCTCCTGAGTGAGTCTGAAGCAGCCTAGGCAATACAGAGAGAAAGTATCCTTCCACGTGCAAACAAAAATGTTTACAGTATGACTTTTAGTTATGTTTATTATCAGGAACACCATAGTAACTTTAAATAGAGCAAGGTTTTTTATATTCAGGTATAACAAAAATAAATATTGAGATTTATTATCAGTTGTACTTGTATTGCTTTAATTTACATATTTTACAAAAAAAAATTAAGATTACTTTATACACCAGACACTTTAGGAAACCCTGGGAGGACAGGAGCCCAGACACTGTGGGAAGATATCACATGGTGAGCATGGCGAGAGAAAATGGAAGGGAGGGAGCTACCATCACATGACAAGTAAAGGGCAGTGTGGAAAAGGATAGGGTGAGTGCCTTCAAGTTCATGGTGTTCTGGACCTGAGACTTTTCACCTTGTCAATGCTGATTGTTGTACATCTCAAGCTAGAATGAACTCGGGATTTTGTATGTCAATGGTACCCTTTACAATCTATGCTGAGAAACAGAAGCTAAGTTCTATAAAGAAGCACGTTAATATAAAAACCTTTGTTTCTGTCATTCATCACATTTCTCGAGTGACTGGACTAGAGTAATGCTGGCAAGGATTGCCCAAGGACATGCGTCCAGCTGCCCCTAATTCTAGTGAGGATGTCGATCTACTGAAAGCCCAAGAAAGTGAACAGAGCATGGGGCTAGACATTGAGAATGGTAAGGAAATGTGCCTGGCTTAGTTACTGAAGACAAAAGCCCCTACAACCCAAAGCATTATGGGTAGTGATCACACTACTGAACACAAGGATAAAAACAAATTTAGGGTGCATTAGTACAGAAGTAAAGAAACTGTCTATAGCAATACCAAATATAAGCAGATGCCAGCTTATAAGTAAGACCATATAATAGAAAGTTGAGAATTTAGTCAAAGAACCTAAGTTATCAAATACATCTCTTAAAGAATGTATGTTCTGGTTTACTAAATACATTCTGTAACGTTTCTCCAATATTTTAAGTTAGCTTGCTTCTTCCATTTACATATATATACTCTTGTTATTATTTACTCTAGTATCCTGTGGTTTCCCTAATATGGCACACCTTGAATACTTCTTGTTCTCTCTTTTTAACAGTTCATAATATTTATCTTTGAATAAGCCAACCATTCATTCCCTTGGTGACAATGAAAAAAATAAACAAAAACAGTTGACTCTTTGTTCAAAGTGCTCAATGTAACCATCACTCTTACTATTAAAGAAATAAAATTGAAAACCTCCATGCCCATCATCCTTAAAAACCACAAAAGATACCCTCTAAAATGTGCTATTTGATATTAGTTTTCAATGAGTCTATTACTTTCTTGTTAGAGTTCTGAATGATAATTCAGGTATTTTGTTTTTCGACATTCTAATATATCAAGTATTTAAGAAGTAATACCCGCCCCTAAAAAAGCAGCTCACAGGGAAAGCTGGGTGTCAATTTGGTATAAAGATAAGGAATATATAATAACTTAATAATAATTTTTGTCATCTTCCGGGAATTAGGATTGTCGGTCTTAAAGAAAAAAGTCAGTTAACATGCAAAGACATCTAACTTAGGGAATGCTCGGGGAACACTTCATATAGTGTTTTAGTTCCATAAATTAATATAATTAATATGTGAAATATTTGTAATTCAAATCTTGTTTAATTTATGGTTCATGACTATTCCTTAAGACATAAAATATTTTATATTAGGACGTTTGTTGCTCCTTAGTTCATTCTATTTAAAGAGTCTCTGGTGTTCCTTTCTAAACACTATAACTTAGAACACTGGAGATCCAAGTTAATGGATGCCAAGTCCTGCATAGTGTTGTCTGCATTTACTCATATCTAAGGAAACACTGACTAGTAAAGCCAGAGCAATCTGTAAAGATCATTGTGCACAGATAAGAAAGCTCAAAACTATATATGCCTGAGGAAATGCTGAAAAATTAGGAGGGTATGAGTATCCACTAGGTAGAAAACGTAACCTTAGCTCATGTATGTCTACTTTCTATCAATGAGTGAATATTTAGAGAGCATAAACATATTTATGCATAGCATAGATGTGACCATATGCACATGTACACACACATACATGTAGTCTATAAGTCTGTGTAGTTAATAAAGAAAAGAAGTCAAACTCTAGCAGCATGCTGCTCTTTTTCTTTGCCTTCTGGAACCCGAAATATGTTGACAGCAAACATTTAATATTTTAAATGGTGAAAGTGAAAGGTGCCCAAATTTGTTTGGTCCCCAAATTTACATACAGTCCTGTTACTCATTTTAAACATGACACTGAGTCCTTGAATGATAAAGTGCTCCTTCGGTAAGTCCCCAAAGTTCATACACTCCAGAGGGACAGTCTAGTAGCTGTTTCATAATAGTAATTCTTTGCTTTGAAAAACACTTTCAAATAAATGTTCATATTTTCTACTCCACAGGAATCAGCAACACGGCGAGATTCTCCCAAGAACAGTCCTTGAAAAACTAAGACTGTCACAAAACCTGAGCATCTGGCTACTCTGCCACCATGAAGTATCCATATGGAAGAGACAAAAATGTGTCAAAGTACCCCAAAAGATTTTAGATAGAGCAGAAGAAGAAAAAATAAATAATTCAGTATCTTCAACACTGTAAACAGCAGGTAGTGGTATGATACCTGCTTCTATAATGTGCCAGTGTGTGAGATGTGTTTGTATGTGTGCAGGTGGGGGGGGGGGTACCAGAACAATATCAACACACATGAAGCTAAAAACTACGTTTTTACAGACGTATTCCTTTGATACTTTTCTTTATAGAGAAAGCAGATCTGAGTACAGTTTTATAGACATACAAAAGAAAAAAATATGAAGCAAACCAAAACTCTATATTTAAGATAAACATAGCAACAAATATATTACCTTAGAGTCAATGAAGAAAATTCACTAACTTAAAATTATGGCTGAAACTATATGTGCAAGAAAGTCGGAAAATGCAAAATTATGGTTCCCTCAACAACTATAACTATATCCTCATGCATGTATAAGTATCTTGCATTATTGTAATGATGATACATTTCAGCTTTAATATCAGTTTATACAATTTGACTGAAATAGGGTTCTTCTGGGAACTATAACTTTAAATGTCTGTAGTTCTATGACATAAAATGTTAACTATAAAATTACATTAATATAGGGAGGGGTTTTGCACTTCTGGCATTTAAAAATGAAGAATTAATGGTTAATAAAATTAAAGCTTAAGAAGGAGAAACAATTTCTGATGATACAGAGAAGAGAAATAACACAAAATTAAGACAACTAAAGAGAAATTTACCTACAAAGGTTAACATAAAAATCAAAAACAGGAAAGACATCCATTTAGGAATAAATAATCTCACTTTTATATAAATATCAGCTTGTGATTAGAGGATAATTTTTTCAACTATATTTGGATCTTGTTATAAATTAAAATAATTAAAATAACTCAATCCACACATATTCCTTCAGCTCATCAAAGAAAAAGGGGTCGGACTGGACAGGAGAGATGGATGGTGATGGATGGTGAATGTAGGAGCCGCTTTTCCCCGTGCGCATGTCACAAATGTTAAAATGAAATGGCATCACTATAACCAGCAACTCCTCATCCTGAAGCTGAACTCATTCCAATGTGGTGCCTGATGTGCAGCAGTGGAGTGGACAACACAGATCAAGTGGTGCGGTAACAGCCACCTATGCTCACACTCACTGACGTACTGGGTAGCAAGGGAAAGTCAAGAGACAAAGAACATACAAGAGAAGACTCCAACGAGAAGGGTTACTAAGATACTTGTTCTTCGGAGGGTCGAAGGAGAACTCACAAATCCTTCCACGAAAGGGCCCTTTTCCATGGCCTCACTGCAACAATGGTTCCTTACAATGAGGACAGAAGAGCCTGTTGAAAGTGTAGGTAGAAAGGTGATCCAGACCCCTTGAGGTCCGGGATGAAGGACAGAGGGTTCAAGGGGAAAATGAAAGGAAAAGGGCATGTTAAGCACAGACTGCAGAGCATCTTCAATGCAAGGCTCACAAATTTTACAACAACTGAGGGTCAGATGTTGAAGTTTTAAACCATTATGTATTTCAGAAGGTTTAAAAGCAAACTCCAAAATTAATTTTTAAGAAACTATAACAGCAAAACACGAGACATTCTTTAATTTTTTTTTTTTTTTAACATCTTGCCTATAGTTTTCCCTTCCTCTTCTCCTCCCAGTCCTGGGTACCACTTCCCCTCTCCCCTACCCCATCTACTGCTCCTTTTCTATTCAGCCAGGTCAGGATTTCCATGGCCATCAACGAAACATGGTATATCAAAGGGCAGTAAGAGTAGGCACCTCCTCTCCTCCTAAGGCTGAACAGGATGATCCAGTATGAGAAAAGGGTCCCAAAAGCCAGCAAAAGAATTAGTCACCTCTGGTCCCACTGTTAAAGAGTCCCATAAGAAGACCAAACTGTACAATCGTAAAATACGCACAGAGGACTTAGGTCAGTCCCATGCAGGCTCCCTTGTTGGTAGTTCAGTCTCTGTGAGACCCTATGAGCCCAGGTGAATTGATCTGGGTTGTCTTGTTGTGTTCTTGACCCCTATGGCTCCTATAATCCCTCCTCCACCTCTTCTACAGGATTCCCCAAGCTCTTGCCAAACATGAGACATTCAAAAGGAGCAAAGACTGAACACAGGGCTATTAATTATAAAAAAGTATGATAATTCTGACAAGAAACAATATAAAACAAAGAAACTAAATGACATCCATACATAAAAGAGAATTAGAGGCTAAATGTCTTTGCAGGTTTTAAAAAATGTTACTAGCATTGTGTGTATGATTTTTAGAAGGAAGTACATGTGCCAAAGTATGCGTGTGAGGACAGAGACAACTTGGCATCCGTTCTCTTCCTTTCTCTTTATGTAGGTCCTGGGATCAAACTCATGCCTCCTTGCTTACATGGTAATCATGTCTATCTACTGAGCCATCTCATAGGTCCCAGTTTTTGATTTTGAAATGTAATGCAATTGGACAAACTGTGACACTGGTAAAAATATAACATTAATACTGATGTCTTAGGTGAAGCAGAGAAATAATTACTGTTTAGTAAATTATTAAGTAAAGGAACCAGATGCTATAGAAACATGCACTTTCTTTTATAATACTAAATGTAATAAAATACACCAAAAAGTAGAATAAATGAGGCAACTCAAAGAAACCACACCACTGATCCTATGTATGCAACTCTACTTTTAATTTAGTTTACATCTGTGGACTATCTCATGTGTTAGTTAAATCAAACCTACATACAACACTCATCGAAACAAGTCTTCACAGAACAAAGATGTATGGACATATCACAAATATTTCTTTTAACTCAAATGATAAACAGTTCATTTGAATAAAAGATCTGAAATAATTAATAAAAATCAGTGAATTAACAGTAAGTAATTAAATAAATACTAATTTCCATTTTATTCTCAGGTTTACACAGAATTCTCAAGAATAAAAAACCAAAAATCTTGATATTGCTATCAGGCTTCTCAAAAAGGATCAAGGAAAAAGCAGTAGACACTGTCCCAGGGAAAACTATCCACCAACAGAAACGAACCGACGAGGGCTGTGACGTGAAAAAGTGGGCCAAATAAAGAAACTGGATTCAACAATTTTAACTTGAGTAAGATGCTAAGTCAATCAGTGAATAAAACTTGAAAAATAAGTTAAAACCTCTTTACATGACCTCTTCAGTCTTGGGCCTTCCACTGCCACTGAGGCTGTACCTTCACCAAAGGCCTCTCCTGGCCTCTCACAGGGACAGAGCACCAGCTGCTCTCCATGACTACTTAATGCCTCCAAAACCAGCACTACCTGAGTGACTGTTACACATTACCAAGTCCAGCTGCCAGCACAAGTTACAACCTTGGCTGCCCCTGGAACACAGCTTCTCTGTGCTCTCAGGAAACACTTCTGAGAGGATTTCACCAGTGATGCTGGTCTCTTTTTAATCACTGCTAATTCTGTAGCTCCTACTGACCAGCACCAGGTATCCCATCAAAGCAAAGTTTTGCATTAGTAGTTCTGGTACATTCTTAATCAGAGCTGATACTTCAACCTCACCAAACCAAAACCACAGAATCTTAATCGAAAATACAATAAATGGCCCAGATTCAGTCTTTAAATTTTCCTGATACTTTGAATGCCAAGCCCCCAAACTCTGCACTGCTCTCAACATTCTTACCTATCAAGCTCACACAGAACATCCTACTGAGGACTCAACACTCAATCGCTATTCTAGCCCCAGGTTCCAAAAACATTCCAAAGATCTGTCAAAGTAATATCTCACTATGATGGTACCAATTTGTCTTAGTTATGGTTTCTATTGCTGCAAGAAAACACCTTGATCAAAAAACAAATTAGGGCAGAAAGAGTTACTTGGTTTATACTTCCACACTGCTAATGGAAGTCAGGACTGTTACTCAAAGTAGCAAGATCTTGGAGGCAGGAGCTGAGGCAGAGGCCACGAGGGGGATCTGCTTACTGGCTTACTTGCTCTGGCTTGCTCAGACTAGAACTAAGAACCACCAGCCCAGGGATGGCACCACCATGGGCTGGGTCCTGCCTTATAGATTACTAATTGAGAAAATGCCTTACAGCTGGTTCTCTTGGAGGCATTTCCTCAATTGAGGTTCCTTCTCTGATGACTCCAGCTTTCACCAAATTCATATAAATCAATCAATCAAACAAACAAACAAACACACAAACAAGCAACAAGGCAGCACACCCAGCCAGCTATCTTATAGAACTCAGAACCACCAGCCCAGAGGTGGCACCACCCACAATAGGCTGGGCCCTCCCACAACAATTACTATTTAAGAAAATTCCCTACATGCTTACTACAGGCATTGCTCAATTTAGATTTCCTCTAAATTGACTCTAGTTCCAGACAAGTTGACATAAAACTAGCCAGAACATCTCCAAAGAGTAAAAATAAATACAGTATATATTTACAGTATATAAATACACAATCTAAAAACTGCATTAATCAATCTTTAAACTAAGATTTCAGTTGAAATATGAAGGCAGACTACCTGAGGAGAATTGACTTTTAGGGCAGACAGAATTTTCAGATCCATGATAGAACCAAGTGGTATCCTTTTTATGCCCACCTCAAATGATGAAAACCACTGGTGGAGTATAAAGCAAAAGCTCAAGTGGATTCTGTGGTTAATCTTGATTGGCAACTGATGGAATTTGAAATCATAGGTACTTGGTCTGTAAGAGCATTTTCAAAGAGAGATAAGATAACTAAGGTAGGAAAAGAGGAAATAGGCAGTGATATCCCATGGGCTCAGACACTAGACTTAAGAGGGAGAGGGAGGAAATGCTTATCCCCATTTGCTTCCTGCAGATGTAACGTGAGCAGCTGCATCATCCTCCTGTCTCCATACCTTCTCTGCCTTGACAGACTGTAAAATCAAACAATATCGGCCCAAATAAACTATTCTTTGGTTGCTCTTCTCAGGTATTTTGCTGCAACAGTAACAAAAGGAACTAACACACAAAACTGATGCCAAGAATGGGGGTGACTGCTGTGATAAACCTGACCATGGTGAGGCAGCTTTGAACTTTGGCCTTTAAAAAAAATTCCTACAATGTTATAACCAAAGACGGATGCCCCACTTTAGTGATAATTTGGAAAAACAGAATGTTAGCATTTCCAGAATCCTCTAGTCACTTCCTGGGTCCCACAGCCAAGCACAGACTGGAGCATTCAAGCAAAATGCTTAGTCTCCCCACGGCCTAAAGTCCTATGTAATCTACATGCATGCATGATGTAGCTATATAAGGCCAATAGGCATGAGCTGAGCTACCTTTAAAAGGCAGACTTCCCTGTTCCACTCTCTCTCCATCACTTCTCTTCCAGACAGGCCTGTGTACTACCCCCCTTCCCTCCACTATCAATAAACTCCTACAGTGGATTTCCTTCTATCTTGTGGTCTGTTCTCATACTCGCTAACTACAACACAGAAAGCTGAAGGAAATGTAGACAGCAGACCCCTGACTCATGAAGTTTCAGAGGGGAACAAGTACTCTATTGGAAATGGTTCTACAGGCCGTTTGCAATTTACTCTGCCAAAGAAGACTGGCTGCATTCAGTAATAATGCAGCCAGTAATAATAAGTCCATGAGGATACTATAGCCAATAAGATTTATCATGTTTATTCCAATACAGAGCTGTTCCTATATAGAAAGATCAACAAAGACATCATCTGTCCTGTAGTTTTTTTGGTTTCTTCCTTTATGTATTCAAGTCCCCTGAGTCAAATCTGAAAACCTGACTGTGGTTGAATAAAAAAGTGATGGGTTGCTTTGTTTACTGAAGGAAACTCCAAGGCAGGATAGCAATGGGACTACATTAAGGTTACTGCTTACGGCTCTCATCCATTTGATCCAAAGAAGCCATCTGAGTTAAAGCTACAGGCGAGGTAGATTCAAATGAAGTTCTACTAAAGAAATTGGCACTATTATAATGAATCTGAGAGGAAGACAAGAAAGATGGCCTATGAGAAAGATCCCACCCAACAAATCTCTATCTTTTGAAATTACAAATTCAAAAGAAGCCTAAACCAATAGTACCTCAAAACAGCCATCTAAGAAAGTATTTCCCAGTAAATGGGCTCTTATAAGGGCACATAAATGAGAGCCTCCGAGACCTAACTCAATTCTCATCTAGAAGCATAATTTGGCAGCACTGTCTCATGGGACTAATTTTCTAGGCTTGAAACATGTAAAAGTTGGGGTGTCAAAGAGTCTGGGCTAAGATCTAGCAGTGTATAGCAAGGTCTCAGTCCCTCCCTGAAAGGAAGGTCCAAAAGGACACAGTCTGAGGCTGGGAAAGTGAAACCTGAGTTGGACTGGAGACCTCAAGACACTGGAGAGTATCCTAACTAAAAAGGTTTGCTGAGTAAAGGAAACTGCAGTCATAGAGTGGAATTGGCCCGGGAGGGAGGCTATGTGTGTCCTTCGGGAAGCAGGACTAGAGAGGCTACAAAGAGATTCCATCACAAGTCTTGGATATCTGACAAGAAGCTGCAGTTTCGTGACTGCACTCTAGGGTAAAAACCCTTCCTTCAATCTAATCATACCTCACTATCCCCATTATTCCCTTTCAGAATGAGAAAGCTTATTTCGTGCTGTTTTATGCTAGAAATATGCCATTTGTTTCCTGGGTTGTACAGGAGCAAAGAGTTCCTGGAGTCTTGAAGGAGACTTGGAACTTATCTTTACAGCAATTGTGAGCCTTAAATCTAAAGTTTGGACTGAATTCATTTTGCATTAAAAAGCTGTCCATTAGCCTGTGGAGATCAGAAATAGAGGCTATGGCTTTAAAATTATGTGTTTGAAGTACAAGTGGACTTGCCATGGTTAATACTGTCAACTATGAAGAATTTTAAAATACCCTGGAAACCAACCTCCAAACATGTACATGACAGATGTTCTAGATTCACTTAGCTGAGGTGATGAGAGCCATCTAAATATAGGCAGCGCTCTTCTGTGGGCTGAGATCCAGGACTGGAGAGAAAGAAAAGACCTGTACAAGGGCAGCCTTCATCTCACGCTACTTCCGGACTGCAGATGTAAAACGACAAGCTGACTCACTCTCCTTTCCCTAACACTCAAAAATAGGTTACCTTTTGCAATTATTAGTTGGATTGTTCGCTTTTGCTTTTTTAGCCTCTGTTTAGTTCTGTATATATTTTAAATACAAATTTTGTCAGTTGTATAGAAGGTAAAGATTTTTTTCATTCTATAATCTGCCTGTACCTCAAATGACAGCAGCCTTTACTGTATAGAACATTTTATCTTCGTGCACTTATTACCTGTTGGTCATGAAAACTGTAAGCTTGTTCCCTTCTTTGACTTCTACATTCTAAATACTAGGCTGCTATATTTTTCAGTGAAAAATGAAATTGTAGAAATCTTCTACTTTATTCATTAGATTTATGCCAAGATTTTTACATATATATTCATTGTAAGGCTCCTGTGAATGGTACTGTACCCTTGGTCTCCATTTCGGTGTGTCTGTCATTTGTATATGTAAAAAATAAACTAATATATGCATGCAACAACTATTAACATTAATAAAAGGCCAAGAATTTGAAGGAAAGTGACAAATGTGTGCATAGGAGGGTTTGGGGAAATGAAGAAGAAAGGAAAACGATTTTAATTGATTTAAAATCTCAAAAATAAAAGCATATACTCAAAGAAAAGGGAAAAGACTGACCTTTTTGTGTTAGTTCTGTATTCTGCTACTTTGCTGGATATGCTTAACAGTTCTAAGAGAATTCTAGTAGAGTCTTCACAGTCTTTTGTGTACAGAATATCACACACACACACAAGCATACTTTGACTTCTTTTAGTATTTGTACCCTCTTTATCTCCATGGTATCCTTTTGGGCCCTAAATAAAACTGTAGTACTAAAGTGCATAAGAAGGAGGGTGGACTTCCTTTTCTTATTTGTGATTTGAGTGAAAATACTTTGGGTTTTCTCCATTTAGAAAGATGGTGGCTGTGGGTTTGCTGTATATTGCTTTTATTGTATCAAGATATGTCCTCTGTATTCCTAAATTCCATAGAGCTTCTATCATAAAGAAATGTTGAATTTTTTCAAAGGTTTTTTTCTGCAAGTAATAGGGTGATAGTTTCTCTTCTTGAGTCTATGAGGTAGATCAGATTTGTTGAACCATTTCTGCATCTTTGAAATACAGCTGAACTGATCATGGTGAATAATTTATGTATTCCTGAGTTAGCATGCAAATATTTTATTAAAAATTTTTGCATCCATGGTCATCACAGTGTGTGTGTGTGTGTGTGTGTGTGTGTGTGTGTGTGTGTGTGTGTGTGTGTGTGTGTGTGTGTGTTGGATCTTTGTATAGTTTTGGTATCAAAGTGATAATTAGCTTTGTACAAAGAATTTGGAAAGGATCCTTCAACTTGAACACTTGATTGTTTTTGAAGCAGGATCTCATTTTGATGCTGTGTCGTGTCTAGAAATTGTTATGCTAACCAGATCTGCCCGGAACTCACAAAAATCTGCCTCTGTCTCTGTCCCTCTGTCCTGCTGCCCCTCTCTGCCTCCGCAAGGCTGGGATTAAAGGCTTTCACAAACAGAGCTTAATTAAGATATTTTTAGTTAATTCTTCCATATTATTTGATAGTACAGGTTTCCTTGTTCACTTTATCTTAGTTTAATTTTGGTAAACCACATATATCTAGAAATGTATCCTTCTTTTTTATATTTTCTAGTTTAGTGAAATAAATATTTTTAAAATACATGGTTAGGATTCTCTGAATTTCATCAATGTCTGTTGCAATGCCTCTATTTTCATCTTTAATTTTATTAATTTGAGTGTTCCTTTCTTGTTCTTAATTTATTTAAGGGGCTTTCAATATTTTTTTATCTATTCAACAGACAAATTCATTTCATTGATTACTAAAGCCGATTTGTTTCTATTACATAAATTTCAGCAATTTTTATTACCTCTTCCTGCCTACATTTTGGATCTTGTATTTCTGTTTTTCCGAGATTTTTGCATGCTTCATTAATTTGTTTACTTGAGAGTTCTAGAAGTTTTCTGGATAGATACTCTTACAGGATAAACTTTCTTCTTGGGACTGCTTTTACTGTCTCATAGATTTGAGTGCGTTGTGTTTTCATTTCATTCAATTCTACAAATTTTTTTACTTTCTTTCTTCATTCATCCTTGACTAAATTATCATTCATCAATGTGGTTATGATGAATTTGTGCACTTCCAGCAGTATCTAGTACAACCACTGTGACTAGAAAAATACAAGGTGTGATTTCAATGTTCCTTTATTTGTCAAGTCCTGTTTTATGTCCTAATATGGGGTCATTTTTGAAGAAAGATCCACGGACTGCTGAAAATAATATGTATTATTTGGTGTTTAAGTGGAATGTTCTGTAGATATCTGTTAGGTCCATTCAATTTAAGATGTAATTTAATTCCACTATTTCTCTGTTTAGCTTGTTTCTTCTATTAGTGAAGTAGGGTATTGAAATTATCCTCTATAACTATGTTGGATGCAATCTGTAGTTTTAGATCAAATAGTGTTTTTTTCATGAAACTGGTTGCTCCTGTTTGCTGCAAAAATGTTAAGGATTATAACGTCCTATTGGTGGATGTTTTCTTTGATTATAGTTATCTTTCTCTACCTCTTCCAACTTCAGTTTAACATAATTTTGCAATTATTAGGATAGAAACACCTGCTTGTATTTTAGTTTATTTGTGTGGAATGCCACTGTTCTTTTACTAGGTTGTCTATTTGTGAGAGTGGGTTCTTTGGAGGCTTAAAAAAAAAGGAGAAGAAAATGGGTCCTGTTTCTAACTCAATCTCTTTGTCTTTTTATTGTGAAACTGAAACTACTAACAAAAAAGTTATTAGCAAAACATGTTTAATCATTCTTGTCATTTTGCTAACTTTCATAGTGTTTCCTCAGAGCTTGTTCAGATGACCTGAGCTGGTACTGTTTGTTCCCTTTGGTCTCTTTGGTAGGTTTATCCTTCTCTTTAAATAAATGTATGCCAGTATTCTATAATCTCTGTGGATTTGCTGCCGGCCAGGAGAGAATGTACCTAGTGTGGGCTTTTGGTCACACCTTCCAATCTGTATAATCCTCTCAAACAGTTCCACTCCCTGGTGACCAAGCACTCAAATATATAAGCTCTTGCAAACCATTCTCATTTAAATTATAACAAATGTTTTAACAATAATATGTGTGGTACAATTTTCTGGTATTGTCTTCTTGGTGGGATGGAGGCCACTTGAAACCTGATAGTCAACTCTTTCTCAACCTTTAGGGAGTTTTTCTCTATTTCACTAAAAACATTTCCTATACTTTTGGTATAATTAATATCTTATTCCATGCCCATATTTCAGAGGTTAGATCTTTTCATGGTACCCCCAAACTCACCAGCGATGTATATAAATTTTATAATTTGTCATACCAATTCCTTTATTTTGTATTCTATCCCTAGTATCTGTTTTTGATATGATCCATTCTGTTGAGGGGCTTTCACTGACTTTATAAACGGTTACTGGGCTTTTCACTGCCAGCATCATTTCAATTTGGATTTACTTAGATATCTCAAACTCTTTATTATTACTTTTTAAAAATGTTTGGTTGTCTGCATTTTTATTCCTGCATTGAAATTTGCACATCTGGAGTTATTTTGCTGCCTTTCTTTTCTATTCAAGCCATTTTCATTCTCTCAGCAAATGTTTACAATGTTCAACATGGAGTTAATTCATCACAAGGCTGAGATCTGGAATTTAGAGATACAGCCTTTGTACGTCTTCATTTTTCCGTGTATTAGTGACGTTTCTACTGATATGGTAAGACAACATGACAAAGACACTTTAGAGAAGCCAAAGTTTATCTCAGACATAGGATGTAAGAGTGTTAAAGTACAAGCCCATCATGGCAGGGAGCATGGCAGCAAGCACGGCAGGAGCAGCAGCGGAGAGCTAACATCCCTAAGAACAAGACATGAGTTTGATTCCCAGCACCCATTGGCAGCTCACAGTTCCAGAGGACATGATGCCCTCTTCTGGCCTCTGCAGGCATACATGCTACATAGACATATATGTGGGCAAAACACCCAAATACATAGAAAAATGTTTTTAAAAATTTTAAGCGGAAGAGGACTATAGCAACAGCTCTGCACCATGCCGAGTGCAGCTCAAGGTCTCTGTCCCAGGACCCACAGGGGCACTCCAGAAGCAGCTCAGTACTAATCAGGAGCCCTCCCAGGGGCGTCAGGTTCCATTATGGTGAGCACAGGGTGTGGAGGTAGGAGAGGCAGAACAATTCATGGAAAAAGATGAAACGTAGATCTGAGGAGGCGAGGGTGCTGAGAAGGCTAACATGAATGACCGATTTACCAGCCAAGTTCACAATGATATCTTGGCTGGGATTATAGCCAAGGCCCTGAAGCAGCTGAGGGAGACTGCAATGATGTCTGTGGCTCTTGTCTCTACTGAAAGCTATGCAGAGGGCTATAGTCCACGCCTTCACTTGATGCCATGTTGGAATCCAAGAGCCCTGCTGCCATGGGGGCCATGTCGATCCAGGTGCCCTGCAATGCCACTTGGCCTCAAGCTGTTGCCAAGGACCATGTCTGGGTTTGTAGTCCTAACAGAATCAGAGTCAATGGCCCTTGTTGCCACCAAAGGCCACACAGATGTTCAGGGTCTAGCAGTTGTCTGTGAGTATGTTGGTGTCTGAGAGCCGTGACACTGCTAGGACCACATAGGTGGTCTATGCTGCAACTTGGGGCCATAGAGACTTCAGGCAGGGATGTTGCCTGGTATCCATGTCTTGATCTGGTCATGAATTCTGTTAACACTAAGGGCTTTGCAGATGCCCAGGGTCTAGCCAGACACCTGAGACCATGTTGGTGTCCAAGGATTACACTAATTTGGGTGACCTATGATGCCACCAGGGCCATGTTAACATACAGGCTCAAACTGCTGCTGAGGGCCATGTCTGTGTCCATGGTCCTGCTGCAGCTATGGTCTGTGCTGATGTTGATGGCCCCTGTTACCACCAGGGATCCTAAAAACCAAATGTGTTGGGGTCAGAGGGCCAAGCTGAGCTAGCCCTGGCCCTCACTAGATACTACAGAAGGAAGCTGAGCTCCCTTCTTAGGAGAGATGATTCCACTCCTCAGGACAGGTTTGCACCTCACCGGGGCAGCACATTAGAGCTGACCTCTTGCTCAAATCCTTATAATAAAGGATTCCACAAATTGGTCTTATCTTAAAACCCAGAGCCAAATATTAAGGTAAAGCTGAAAGATCAGAAAGAACAAACCACAACCACTTCTCACCACCACTGACTCCTCAGGCTGAAAGGGAAGGGAAACAGACAGGGTGAAGGCCCAAATTCCAGATCCTCCTGCCTTATATCCCTTTCTCTGCCCAGCCATATGACTCCTGTCTCAAGTTTCCTAGTACGGGATTTAAAGGTGTGTGATCCCAAATGCTGGAATTAAAGGAGTATGCCACCACTATCTGGCTCTGTTTCTCTTTGAGACTAAATTAATCTCCTGTAGTCCAGGTTGGCTTTGAACTCAGAGAGATCCAGCATGTTAAGATTAAAGGTGTGTCCTAACACTGCCTGGCATCTATGGCTAACTCTGGAGTTTGCTCTATCCTCTCTGCTCTTCAGGCAAATCTTATTTCTTAAAGGATATACAAAATATCACCACACTGACACCATTATCTAGGACTTAGGTAAGCCAGCACTGACAGTCTTGAATACAAAAGAGCTCACCTTCAGCTATGTGGTAGCATGGGTGAGAGAATGATATGGTGCCCCTCCCTCAGCCCTTGCTACCAGAGTGGGCTAGAAAACTAGACCTGTCTCTCACCAGCTACAGCCCTGCATCCCACCTGGGTAGTCAGTACCTTAGAGCTGACCCTGTTGGTGGTGATGCAGATGAGACCACCCAGAGGGCAGGAGAGCTGACCCTGCCTCACTTCATCTGCCATATGGTGGCATAGGTGAGGGAAAGATGCACCCCCTACACACACCCACATACACACCCTTTTCTACCTGTGGCAGGCTAGAGCTGGTCCTGAGATTAGGAGAGTGAGAGAATCCTGCCCCTCACCAGCGGTAGCACACAAGAGAGCAGACTCTGAAACTCACCAAGGTAGCACACTAGAGCTGACTCTGTTGTCAGAGGCACAGGTAAGCTAGCCCAGAGGGCATGAGAACAAGAAAGCTGAGCCTGCGTCCTCTCATAACCCCCCTATAGCAGGGAGAGAAAGGGCACTGTACCTAGCCTGAGATGACAGTGGAGCTGGCCCTGGTGGCGAGCGTGAGAGAGACAGACCAAGGGACTGAGTAGGAGAACCGGCCTGCACCTTGCAGAAAGCTACCTTGCTGCAGGCTGCAATGGATGAACTGGCCAAGGCTAGTAGAGCATACCCATGACGAGAAAGAGGTAGGCAATAGGAGAAAGCTTGCAAGCTGACCAGTCCAACTGATACCCAAGGCCAGGACTGGGGTATAAGTTGGCCCATCCCTATATCCACTTCATCAGTGAACTCTTAGAGCAGAAACAGAGTAAAAAGAAACTACAGATGCAAAACTGAAGAATTCAAATGACACAAGACAATGGGTGGAATTGGGGGTGGAGGGTAGCCTGTGGCCAGAGCCATTTGTCAGTGGAGTGACAGAGGACAAAGGCCTCAAATCAAACCTAGGAATCACAGCAATGAACACTTGCAAATGAAGATGAAGGATTAAAGCCATTCCCCAGCTTCCACAACAAAAATTCTTCTACTCCTTACTTCTTTCTTCTTTGGCTTTGTTGGTCTGGTTTGGTTTTTGGTTTTCCTTTTAAATTTTGTTTTGTTTTGGGAGAGATGTTGCAAGGCGGATGGGCGGAATCAGGATGTATGATGAAAAAATTGCAAGAAATAAATAAAAGTTAATCTAAAATACTTTGAAGTGGTGTATTTTTAAATGAATAATAATTCAGAAATGAAAGCAAATGATATCACATATAATTCTATATTCTAAAAATAAGACAAGTGTTTTCTGCATTTTAGATAGCTTGCCCTTCCTTTCCAACATGTAAATATATTTTATAAAATGTAAATTATACTATGTCATTTTCAGAATAGAATTTTCACTTAACATTCTTGAGTATATAATCAAATCTTTTAAACTTTTAATAGCATCATTGTAAAGGCCATGAAAATGATGTCCTACTATATAAAAATTCTAATGTATAAAACTGATTTCTAGTTATTTGATAGTTGAACCGCTTTCCAATTTTTACACAAAATGTTTTATAGATAAGTTTAATCATTCAGTTATCAAGAATGGTGAAAATTCTCAGATTCTGCCATATTTGCAAACTACTACTTTTGCTCACCCGTGTCCCAGATATTAGCAGGAGAGAAGACACTCACTGCTACTCCACAGACAAAGCAGAATAAGCCTCAAACAAGGTTACTTTTGCAAGGTCCCTGAGACTACACAACACAAAGTGGCTGAGACAGAATATGATTAGATAGTGGGTTTATATCATAGCTGAGGAACCCTGTGCTTAGGAAACCAAACCCTTTATCATTAGCTACATAGGACCTTCCTTATACTGGGTAGGAACTAAACCAGGTGTCACATCTGAAAGGACATACTATCTCTATACCCAATGCTGTGTTACACTTCTTTGACAGGTTTAGAACAAAACTCATTCAGTGTTTCTGTGTGCAAGACATAAAATATAAAAAACTCAGGGAAAATAATTTCCCTACATTATTAACATAAATATGTAAAATATGAAAATTGAACTTCTGGATACAGGATACTTTTTCTTTTTTGGAGAAAACCTGAAGCATTTCTGTTTCTATGGAGAAAGATGAATCTTGTCTCTAAGTTTGAAATCGTTCTCCTTGGTGAACCTTTTAGTTCCCTCCTATGTTCAGAAGTCTGAACTGACTGTTTTTAATTTTCACATTAATGGCTATCTTACAATACTACCTAGCATTTACAAAACTTACAATTTTCTTTACCTCACCAGTATCAAAATAATGCTGCTCAAACACAGAAAATAGCAAATACAAATATTTACGTATCATTTCTTGATAATAAAAGCAAACAATAACAAAAAAACATCTGAAGAGATTTTCTTCAGGGGAAAAAAAATCACTAATTTTATGTTTAGAGTCAAGTCAACATAAGAATTCTAGACATTTCAATACTTGTGTAAAATACCTTTTAACATAATATTTTCTATAACCTGTATATCAAAGTTATAGAAATGACAGCCATTCAGACAAACAGAACAATAATGAACTTTACTATGATAAGTAAAAGGGGCACCAAATGATCCAGAACTGAATTTAACAAACAGGAGCACAAATAACTGGAACAACGGAATTTGGCTAAAATGTTGCAAATACTTAAAATTTTCAAACTGCCTGAATACAAACATGTATTTCAAGACATTTTCATAGTAGAGAACATTTTGAAAATCAGAATAACATTACATGTAGCACAAAGATAAAAATTACATCTGAACCTCTACCAGTAATCAGAACACTCAGTAGGCTGTTGGGCGAACGGGCCTAGGTCATATTGTGAGGGTACACTGGACTGCGCTAAAGAGAAAAATTCTGTCTCAAAAGTCTCCCCATTGGGGAAAAACTAAAAGTATCAGGATTCTAAATAATATACTTTCCAATGTTATAACTGGGTGTATCCTCCCAGTTTTTAAAAGTTATTTCCATGTATACAAATAAAATGAATGATCCTAAGATCTTACGAGATGATATGCATAGATATGATCTATTCCATAGGTAGTCTGGTAAGAAAATGAGCTGGAACTCAGCACAGCAAAATAAAAATATTCTTGTGACTAAACCATAGCTAAATTTAGAAATTTTAAAACCATAGTGCTAAATATCATTTTAAATAATTTATATCATTGAAATTCAATTTAAGCAATTTTAATTTGAGGTATTAAAATTTAAATAATTTAAATATTTTAGTATAGTATTCTCAATTAAATATGTCACTGAGAAATTACTATGTAGACAAAGGATTTTTTAAGAAGCTCAACTTAGAAAGCTTATTACCATTTGAAAATTATTGCATAAAGAAGGGTATTAGATAAAATTATTCAGAAGTTTGAAATCTAATTGCCATTAGGTTCAGGTAACACATAACTGCACAAATGTCCAGGTGATCACCCCAAAACTTAGAGGACTTTAACACAAAAATGTAAGCTCTGGCCTGTCTTAAGACCATGAATGGCAGGGTGTGATGGCACATGCCTTCAATCCCAGGACTTGAGAGGCAGATCCCTGAGTTGAGACCAGTCTGATCTACAGACAAGGTCCAGGACAGACAGCAATTCACAGAGAAACCCTGTCAAGAAAAACAAAACAGAGATGGAGAGCATTAGCAAGCAGAATCCAAGGTTGGAAGGGCAATGTAGGAGGCTGGTATACAGTGCTGGGAGGGAGACCTAATGAAGTTATCTGCTTCCTGCTCCCCATGTTCCTTGCTTTCTCCCTTCATCACAACACTTGTACTTCCCTTTGTTTCTGAGTGGTAATTTCATGAAATATAAAATTCTAGGTGAACATTTTTTCATTTTTTGAACACCTAGTCTTCTTATACAGCATAAGATCAATGTTCAGGTTTTCTGTGAATTTTTGGTTGTTTTCAGGCAGGAAAATAAATTCAGTTCCTGTTACTTCTTATTGTTTAGAAGAAGCTAACATTTTCCAACAAATACATTTAACCACAAATGAAAACACAAATCCAATATGGGCATTAGGGTGGCAAAACAGAAACTAAAACATACTTGCTTTGTCTACATTGGCAAAATATGACTCCAGCGGGAAAAGTAACATAAATTTTGGACAGGGAATAGAATTACCTACTATCTTAACCATAACAACTAGGCTGTCTAGACAATATTTTCAAGCAATGGAATATATATTTAAAAAGCATATAGGCAAAAACATGAAGAATGAATATTGTTAATTAAGATAAGATAGTAAAGAAAACGTAAAGTCAAAGGGTGAGAAAACCTGCATCTGATTTTGTTCCTTATATGGTTTAAGACAGAGATATCTGGCAGTTCAGACCTATAATTTTAGTCACTCAGGAGACTAAGGCAGGAGAGCAGCAAGTTCAAAGCCTGCCCGGGCTATACAGTATAGTGTCTCAAAACAAAAAGCAAGAAGTTGTAGGTTAGGGATATAGCTCAGTGCTTGAGTGCTTGCCTAGAATGTACAGGCCCTATAGTCAGTTCTTAATGTTACAAACATAAACATCAACCTAGGTCATCTAAAAAGAATAATTAGAGTGGTAAACAATGGAGGGGTTTATAAAATATTTACAAACACATGGAGAGTTTTGTTAATTCGAGGAATCAAAACAAAAACTGTTTAACACATTAAGACATAAAATCTTGCCATAGGACATTTTTAAAAACTGCCCTAAAAAAATCAACGCATCATCATAAACAGCCCAAACTATAAATAAATCATTAAGCTCTCAAATAAAAGATGAGAAATTCAGTAAATGTTACTGAGTTAACTTGATAACATCTACCAAAAAAAAGATAAAAAACTGATTTAGAACAACACACACCAAAATACATTTCAAATGATCCAGATGTTTTAGTATTAAAAATACAAAAGATCCATAGATATAGAGGCAATAACAGTCTGATGAACCCTAAAAATCTAATTTCCTCAGATGCTAGGGTTTGTTCTCCAATGGAAGTTTATCAGTCTCAAAATGTAAAACATAACATTTAAAATTTTCTGGTAGCCACTAAAATTTTCTAATATATGTGGGTTTCCATTCCTGACCAAGAAGTCATCTACAATTGCTGTCCACTAGAAAGGGAAAGTCATTTTTCTCCAAGCAAATAAAAATACCCAAAGGGTATGATTACCACACTTCAGGGAAAGCTCCATGCCCAGGAGCAGTTGTCCAACACAAAATGAAAGTCTATCTTCATAGACTTTTTTTAGTTTTTGTCTCATTTTACTTTGTTTGAACTTTCTTTTGTCTCACTGGTCTTTTTTATTTTTATTTCCAGAAGAGGGGAGATTGTATATGTGGTTCCTGTTTCTCTTCTATTCTTTTTTTCTGTCTTTCCTTCTTTGCTTCTTTCTTTCTCTCTTACTTGGGGTGGGGGCTGTAATTTTGTTTTTAAAATACAAGAGAAGGAAAAGAACCTAAAGTTTGGTGAGTAGGGAGGAAACAATATCTGGAAGGGGCCAAGGAAGGGAAAATATGAACAAATATACTGAATAAAAATTTTCAATAGAAAAGAAAACAGATGAAACTTATTTTAATATTTTTAACTCAATGTAGACTAGATACTATAAACATATAATCAGTATAAAAATCATAGAAAATCATCATAGTAATTATGACATACTTTATACTCTTTCTTTGAACTGCATCATTTCGTGAGATCATTGTAGTTACAAAGCACCTCAATTCTGAGTATTTAAGGTTTACGTTCTCAGTAGACAATAAGCTGTTTCTTGCCAACTAATCAGTACTTTCCAAGGAGCAGTATAGACGAAGCTCCAACTTTTCTGAAAATAATCTGTCAAAGGATTATTACTTCATGTTATGAGCATCAGATGAGATTATAGCGACACTGGGAGTCTTCGAAGGCCAGGAACTTATCCCTATTTATAGGAAGAGCTCTGTCCGTTTGATCCCTTGGAGATACCATCTTCCTTGCTACATTACTCTCCCAGACTGTTCTCTACTTCCGGACATGCAGCTGATGCTCTCTAGTATGTCATTCCACACGCCAACCCTGGAATACTGCTGCCCTTTTTATTTAAAAATTGGTGTTCAATACCTTGTACATTTGAGCTCCCTCCAGATTGGAGTCTTTCCCCTGTATCTACAGAAGAAAAGCCTAGGCACTTACTTGCTTTGTAGTATCTACTCTGAAATTGCATACTACACTTTCAGGGTCAGAAACTAGTTGCAAAGGAATTCAGAATAGGAATGGAATTTCAAAATCTAAGGGGTTCCTCTAAGGCTGTAGAAGAACTGAAAAGAAATTTGAACTTAAAGTACTAGACTAAGAATAGTCACTGTATTTCTTTCTTAACTGGAATCCTACCCTGGAGCTTAGTGCTCAGTTCACATCTCTCCCTCTTCCCAAGTACTAATTACTAGTGCATAGTAAAAAGGAAAAAATAGTCAGAGGAATTTATCACAAAGATACTTTGTGATATCTTCAAAACCTGCATTTAGTATATGCAAATTAGAATAATAGAGAAACATAAGCATAGACCTGAACTAAAATTAGAACATTAGCAGTAAGAACTTTTATTGTAGTTGTTGCTTAAAAGAGAGGGATACCTATGTAACTTCTGAGAAAAATAATCCTCTCATTTTCAGATAGAATATTCTTTTATTGATAATACAGTACAAAGAACATACAACAGAAAACTTAGTTTTGTTTCTGTCTATGATTTAAAATTGGCCAAGCCTCACATAACTGATTTACCTTGATACTTTTCCAAATGTTAGCTAAATGAGATTAGGCTTTGCTGACTCAGCTGTTGTGGAACATTCCCTAACAGTGTACTTGGGTAATGTGATAGTTTGGAAAGGTAACCCCAAAGATTAGAGGTTTTGCCACCAGCCTGTGGTACCAGGGAGAAATGCTGGAACCTTAGAGGAAAAACTGGTAAATGGGAGCATGCTAGCTAATATAGTAGACACCAATATTAACCTATCTTCCCACCATGAGGTAAACTGACTCTAGTCTGCACCAAGACAAAAACTGTTTCACAGCCTATTAACTAAACAAGCCTCTCCTCCTTACAGACTCAGCAGTTTCCCACGTATATTGTCATAGCCATGAAGGCAACCAAGGTGCATACAGTGCTTATGGGTGACAAGAGTGCTGTTATTAGCAGGATCTCTAGCATGAAATGATTCATAAGTATTTTATAAGATATTGGTGGTATTTTTACTAAGAATTATTTCTATTATAAAATATATGCTTTTATATAAAACTGTATACACAGGAGCACAAAACAACAACATTCTGTTTGACCTAGATTTTCCAATGTACCTTTTACTTCACCAGATGCATAACACAACTAACTTAAGTTGAAAGTTCCTAAAGATACCTAACGTACAAACAGAGCCAGCTCTTCTGCTATGTGGGAAAGAAACCTGGATTTCAACATCCTCATGAGGTGTAGCCAGAATGCACACCACTCACTACACAGAGTTCAAAATGACTTGAGATCCAGGAGAGAAGACCACATACAGAATTCAGGGAGTACAGCCAGACAAAAGCTACTTACTATCTCATATGGGGGGGGGAGGGGGGAGGGGGGAGAGAGAGAGAGGGAGAGATGGGAAGGGGGGAGAGAGGGAGAGAGAGGGAGAGAGGAAGAGTGAGAGGGAGAGAGAAGACAGACATGTCTGGTGGAACTAAGAAGCAAAATAAAGTCTTGCGGTCATAAGTACCACACAATAGAGCAGTAAGACCTCCTTAGGAAAATAGGCACACACTAGCTGTCCCCTTTTTCTCTTTTAAGACAGAAGATAAACTATTTAATTGATGTTTTATTCCACACTGATACATTGTAAATGAAAACCATGTTTGGAGGGAAATGGTTCTAACAGCTCAATGAA
The DNA here is from genome assembly GCA_033318265.1 of Phyllotis vaccarum. Lineage (NCBI taxonomy): Eukaryota > Metazoa > Chordata > Mammalia > Rodentia > Cricetidae > Phyllotis > Phyllotis vaccarum. The sequence continues at coordinate 40,573,874 of JARWLC010000002.1, read as the reverse complement.
ATCTTCCTCGTGTACTAAAATATTTCATTAATGAAAGCCAAATAACATTCCTGCCTTTTAAAAATATTTTTCTAAAACTGCCTTCTAATCTCCAAAAAAAAAAAAAAAAAAAAAAAAGATACTCAGAGACAGGCTACAAATAAACAGGTTACACTATTAAATGTTCTATGCCTGTTTCTTTAAAGTAAACAGTAAGATGCTATGATGTAATGACGTCAGATGTAAAATTCTCAAAGTGTTTTGCATCAAACAGTTGCCATTTTTAAATCTGAGGAGCTTTAGGTATGATATCTATAAAACTTAACATGTGATGATCAGTGTGAATTCATTTTTATGCTGCATACTGGTTTTCCTGGTTGAAATAAAGAACTAGTTCCTGTATGGCTTGTTTGATTAGCGATGACAAAACCGTGTATGAGATTTAGAAGTAGGAAAATTGCTTTTCATTCAACAGAAAATGATCTATTTGATATTAAAGAACAAAAGTACAGTGATGCTCTGAGTGGAACATAGGGAAACCCTAACTAAATTAGAAGGAAATTTCCATAACAGAGTCACCAATAATGCTGATCTAATAACAGGTTCCTGTCATGAACTATATTTATCACACATTGCCTTGCTAAGATGACATTGTATTTAATGTTTTTGAGATTCATATTTTAATCAGATTAAATTCAAAGAAACTGAGAGGTATCTGTTTGGCTCATAACTTTAGCTTCTGTTTCTTATTTAGACTATTATTGCTTGAATCTTCATAAACACATTTGCTAGGATTGCAACAGGAATACAGGCCTATGTTGTAAGGTCATAAAAATGTGTGCCAGTGGTGTTCATGATCTGTGTACAAGTTTCAGTATAGAAATGTTTAATAAATAAAACTAATGCAAAATGTGTTCTTCTCTCCCATGGTATTAGCAACTAAGAATGCAGTTTATTTTGGATTGAATAATAGTCACTTCTAAATGAAGTAACTGTATTAATCAGAGTTCTCTAGAGGAAGAAAACTTATGTAATATATACATATTCATATACACACATATAAAGGGTATTTATAAGAATGGCTTACAGGCTGTTTTCCAGATAATCCAACAATGACTGTTTACAAACAAAGGGGCCAAGAATCAATAGTTGTTCAATTCATGAGGCTAGAACTGTCAGCTGGTCTTCAGTATATGCCGAAATCTGAAAGAAATAGGCTCTAATGTCAGTGAAGGAATGGACTTGCCAGTGAGGGCAAGCAGGCAAGGATGAAAGCCTCTTTCTTCCACACTCTTAATATATGCTGCCATCAGAAGTAATGCCCATATTAAAGGTAGGTCTTCTTACCTCAAAATAACTAGATTAACAGTAGGTCATGCAGCTTCAAATAATCCAGTTCAAGAAAAATTCTTCATAGGTGTACCTAGATGCTCAAATTTTAGTTAATTCCAGATATAGTCAGGTTGATATTCAAGAACATCCATCCTAGTGACAAAGAAAAATACTCAAAAGAAAAGCTGTTCTAATGTTCTAATATTATTACTTCTTTTCAAATGTATTTACATAAGACCCAAATATATAAAATTTATTGTAACGTTTGTAAATGTGAATTTCCAGAAAGAAGCTGTGTCTGCAAGGACTGATTGATTAAAACAGCAATAGTGAAGAAAGGTTGGAATGTTGCAGGTACAGGGCCTGATTATAATTTACTTTGGGTTAGCTTTAACCCTTTGCCCACCTCTGTGTTGGGCCTAACATCCTGTGGTTAACATATACAGACCTTTAGTAACTTAGTTGACCATTAACTTTCACCAACTCAATATAAGAATGGTATCAGATGGTATCTGTAGCATAAGGAGAGCTTCCCCCATCTTGTTATGATTGCCTCCTTTGCAGGGCACAGCACTGCACATCTGTTTCTGACAATGTGTTTTTAAAATGCCTTGATTTATATAACTTTCTTTGTTCTGTTACTATAAAAACTCCAGAAAACTGCTTCTTTGTTGGATCATTATGTTTAGGGAGACCTAATGATGTATGTTCCCAGGCTACAGTTGCTCATACTTTGCTCCACAATAAACCAAGCCTTTTATTTCCTTAAGTGAGAAAGGGCTATGTTGATGACATGTTCTGATGGCCTGATTACCTACCAGGAAACAATAATCTCAATACCTACAGGACATTTGTACTATCACTCTGAAACCAGAACCAGTGAACACAGCAAGCTGAGTATGTGAGAAAGATAAGGCAAATATCACTGTGTTCAAATTGAAAAAAATTACTACCTAGAGGAAAATTTCCATGGCAGATAATCTAAGAATAGCCCAATAGTGCCAAATTAAGCATTAGGTAAAATCCATATTAAAGTTAGATTTCTATTAAAATTGTAAAAGAAAATATAAATTTTAAAAAATACTTCCCATAACTAGACCAGTAACTATCCAAACAAATAAACAAAAAATAGGTCCTTAGGTTTATACATAATGCATGCAACATGTAAAACCACATTAGGGTAGTTGTAGTAATGTATATTTTATTTTTTTAATATGCAATTTTATAATAACTTCTTCTGTAAGTACCCGTCACTTAAAACTTCATCAGTATACTGTGTCTAACATGCATAAACAGGCAGTGATTAGTCAGTAAATATAATCAAATCAACTATAAGAATCCACAACTAGTTTATCAGGTCTATTTTTATAAGCATAAGAAGTCTTCAACTATTTTTACACAGAAGAGGAAAACTCTGAGACCATTATCAATCAACACTTAGCAAGATCTCTACTAAAATCTTCTAAGCACTGTAACGTTACATCTGAGTCTTAAATGACTAAGAAAGAATATTCAATGCTAACACTGAAGTTCATTTTAATATTTCTGAGCTATGTATAGGTTTAGGTCTACATTGTTTTTTAATATTGATAAAATATTTCAATAACAATTTAGAGGTTAGGTTTCAGGTGAACAGAATAACTACACCATATTTATAAGCATATGATATACTTTGAAACCAACTTTTAAATTTTTTATGGCTCTTTCAACATTTGTGCAAAACCCTTACAAGTTATTCATCTATTTGTGGCATCATATAGGTCTGTCTCCCATCTGTCTATGTTTTTTATATCTGGAGCATGTTTCTTTTTGCTTCCTCATATTAGTAGCTGTTCACAGGCCCATTACTATGCCATTTTTGTATTACTTTTTGGTCAGCTTTTATCGATCGTGTTTTAATAGAATATAAGCTTTCTGTTGGAGAACAAGGGGACAAGTAATCAATGTATATAATTTAATTCCAACCAAATTTCATTCTGTATGGTTAGGAAATTAATATCACTAAAATCTATTATTGTCACAATAAAAAATTACATTGGCAGTATGACATAATACTAAAACATAAAACTAAATTTTGAAAGAATAACATACACATAGTTATTTATTTCAAATCATTTGCTTAATATACTAAGTGTAACCTGCTTCCACTGCAGGGCAGATTTGTGTAGGAGCTTACATCTTGCATGTGCGGACATCTTGAAGTATCCCTTTTTAACAGGATATCCTGACAACACCTCCCAACCCCCAACTGACTTAGTAGCCTGACTTTGGTACAAGCTCATCTGGTTTGACTAAAATCATTGCAATATTTGGCAGTGGTTTCTTCTACGTGGCGCTTAGAGCTCATTGAAGCTCAAACAGCACAGGAAATGCAAATCATGCAAACCACCCTCATGATGGCAACGTACAGTGGCGTGATTGAACGGCAGTACGCACGGCTCGTGGGCCAACCACATGAAAGGAGCCATTTAAAGACCAGATGAGCGAAAGCTGGGATAAGTTAGAGAGTATGTGCAAGCTTCAAAGCTGGGAGAATAGCATCCTTATTTAAAATAGAAGAGTTTTTATTATTACTTTTTATTAAGAACACCTGTTGAAGTCCTTTACATTGGAGGAAGTGATGGAGGTAGACTAAGCTGAGCACACATTTTAGAGAATTTTTACGTGAGCCAACATTTCTTATCCTCACATCCAGGTGTGGTACAGGAGTGGAACACTTTCCATGTCTTTTCCACAGGATTTTTATGATTGCTAACAATTATTGGAAAGACTTTTTTTAAACAGCTTTTAAAAAAAGATTATCTAGCACTATGCTACAATATTATAATATCTAAAATGTCAGATTCACCACCATATGTTAATAAAATTAGTTCGTCCAGCAAAAACTAAGGTGCGATATACACTTAGGAATTCTAACACAAAATCCTCAGGAGCAGAACAGAATGTGCTGCTAAGGACATCTTTGAAATGAAGCTCCCACAACAACTAGAGAAGAAAAAATAGTTCACAAAGTTCTTACTTTCCTTTTTAGAAATGATTATTTTTTAAGAACTTTCTAGTTTACCAAAGAATATGTGACTGTTAAGAAGTTGTAATTTAATAATAAAAAGAAAATATTCAACTTAATGTTTGCTTATCATTTTAAATTATTTTCCAAAGCTTTTAAATATCTGTTATTTCATCTGCCTACAAGCTTCACTAAAGCACTTGTTCCCTAACCCCTAACACTAAGGACTAGGATATTAAGAAAATGTGGAAGTTAGGTGTTTACATATCAGAAATCGCTGGGGAAGGAGATGTGACACAGTGGTAAATTAGAACACTTGCTTTTCTAGCAAAGGACCTGGGTTTGATTCCCAGCACACAAACCATCACTCAAAACTGACAGAAACTGCGTTCCAGGCACTCACATAGTGTACATACATACAGACAAAGCATCCATACATGTAAAATACATTTTTTCAATATAAAATCTAATGTTTGTATCTAGAAATCAGAATATATCCCTCTGTATAGCTGCATGAGACACTGAATAAAAATTTCTTCCTGAGACTAGGTAGGCCAAGGACCCAAGGAAAAATCAAATACAACTATTCTGCTAAAGAGCACAACATGAAAATAGTTCCTATCAACATTCTGCTAAGCTCATACATAGATCAGTATCTTGTTTAGCTCTCATGAGTTGTCCTCTGGCCTTTGTATGTTTGCTGTGGCGCACATGTGTCTGCACTCACAATAGCTGGAGGGAAAATGAAGCTAAATTTTTTAACTATACAATTTAGTTAAATTATAGTGCATAAGAATGGCAAGTGAATACTTGATTTTGCAAACTATACTAACAAATACGTATCATTTTACTACTGCTTAATAAATATAGACCAAATCCATGAGAGACGATTTTTCTTTCTGAATTAAAATATTTGTTTTTGGTAGTAGAATACTGTACACAGGATATCAAACTTTGAAATAAATGATTAAGTTAAATATACATCAATAATATTTTGTATTGACTGAGATGCTTCATTATATTGAAATGTAAATCTATGTCTGATAATAAAAAAAGTTTTTTTAATGCAATCGGCTAGTAGTTTACATAACAGGTACAGGCAGTTTCAAACTTTCTGGTTGCCAACTATTTTCCTTTCCAAGCCAAGAAAAGCTACATGTAACGTATATCCCATAATAAGGGGGTAGCCGTTAATTGATTTTTGTTTTTAGTTTTACTTAATTTGTGTTTGAACAAGAATTTGCAATCTGATAATTTCTTATGTTTATGATAAGGAAAAACTACAGATATATAAGGATAACTTGCAGAAAAGAGCATACAGATGAATGTGTTCAGGAAGCATACAGTTTGCATGTATTTGCAGGATAGTACTAAAGCAACAGGTAAAAGTCAGTGTAGAAACTACAATACTTTTCAGATGCCTTGAGACTGGTTTATTAGAAGTTAGAAAAGCTATCTAGTAGTTGAAACCATGCCAAAGTCTAGAAACAGAGAGCCAACATAGCTAGCTAACGGAAATACTGAAGTATTTCTTGTATCAAACTGCCCATGAGGAAGCATCAGAGACTTTACTGAAAACAGGAAATCTGAGGTATCAGCATCATGCTGGGATCTAATTGGTGCAGATCTGAAAGCATTCTGATACACCATCTCCTGCTTAACAGGGAAACATAAAACTTAGGCAATGAGAAGCTACAAATTATGGTTTTCAGAGACTTTATTATAAAAACTGCCTCTCTTGAAAAACAAAGATAAAATTGCATCTAGATAAAGCAGCAATGAGGTGAACTGAATAGTGCTTATAAAAAGGAAATTAGACATTTCCAGGTAAGAACAAAATATTCCATGGAATTTACGGTTTTGCTTATATTTGACTTTGAATGAGTTATTCCTCTTCTAATCGTCCTTAACAAGTTTTAACAGTCCCACTGCTAGACTGAATCTATTACCCTTCATATCCGAGCTTGTTCTTTTTCCACCTGCATTCAGGGGCAAGAGAGCATTATTACTGATTAATTGACCACTCCTTAAATTATTTCAAATTCTTTCAGTATTAATTTCTAGTCTGTCATTGATGCTTTGTGGATGTCGCCTAGATGCTGTTAAATTTGCTAACATTAAACTCATTTTACACATTTCAATTCTAAACAAAATGAACCCAGAAAATCACCCTGGCTTTCAAAAAAACCACCTCACTCTCTTCAACTGTGTGATGACATGAGCCTGATTAGAGTGATACCACAGGTTAAGATTTTATACCAATAAGCAAATGGGTAACATTGTTTCCGATCTCTCAGAAGTCAATTATGCATGGTTGTCATGGAGTCGATTATTGGTGCTGTACTAATGAGCTAATGACAAAGCACTGGACAGAAATAGAGCCTGAAGTGATGCAGCTACAACTCGATGGCTATCAAGAACTGGAGAGGCTGCAAAAGACAAGAGAGGACTGTCCTGGAGCCCTTGAAATGAGTTTGGCCCCAAAGACATTTGATTTGGGGTTTCTAATCTCCACTTCTGTGAGGGAATAAGCTCTACTAATAAGGCATCTTTGGGTTATTAATACACATTAAAGAAATTTTATCAAATAAAGGTAATATCTTTCCAGGTACTCTTAGTAAAACCCAAAGATGAGCAAAGATGAAATACTTTTTAAAATTAAAACTTTTATGATATTGAAAAGTTATGCTTTTGATCGAAGAGTCAAACTTAACTTAACCAGTGACTACTCATTTATTCTTTAGAAATAAACAAACCTTGTGACTTCAAGTCATTCCATTAAAATGAGATTGAGCATAGTAATCTACCAAGCAATCATTCAAAGAAAATCAATAGCACTGCAACAAGAAATGTGCATACGGAAAAATAGATAATAGAAAATGAAATAGGTAACATGTAAACTAGAACTAAAAATTAACTGCACATAAAACTAGCATCTTTCTCCAATCTATCTATGGGCCAAAATATACTCCAAAATCATGTTTAATATGAATATTTAAATCAAACAGTAAAAACATAAATATAAAACATTATTACTATGCTCTTAATTCCTAACAGTGAGAAACAACTAATAAACAACTAATAAAAAAAACTTTCCTATTAAACTTTCTTAATAAAAAAATCCATTCCAATTACAACTTTCATTAATTAATAAGAATATCTAGCCCCTTTGATAAGCTTTTATGTGGAGAGAATGTTTCTTACTTCTAAAAATATCCCTTAAAGGTTACAAATCAAAAGGAAAGAAAATACCCAGAAAATGGAACAAAGCTAATAGAATTAAGTTATATTTATACTTACAATCTTGAACTTATAAAATGTAACAACACATGATGCTGTTATTTATACTAAACCTGGGCAGCACAGTGTAGCTAAGTATTCTCATTCCTTGCTGCATATCATAACTTACTGAAGAGCACTTAAATAAATACATTAAACTCAGTGGCCTCCTATGGGCGGAGCTGTGCCTGTGCTAACACAGGAGCTTCCACTGCTCAACTAGCTATGCACCATGCATGTAAAATGAACACAGTAAAAACTAAGTGAATACACACAGACTAAATAGACTGAGTAAGGCACTAAATGATCAATTAGTCATTACTCCAATAACAAATGTCATTCTCTGTGGGGGAAAAGCTGGTAGAGAACAATGACTGGGGATTGCTTTTTACTTCGTACAATGCACAGTAAAGTCTGTTACTTACTCAGCACTTTCTAACAAACACAGCACTTTACATTTTGATGTATTCCATGATTGTAAGAAATTACTTGGGTTTTATTAAAGTAATAATGGCATTAACATTATATATTTCTTTTAAAGATTTGGAAATTTTTAGAGATACACAATACTATGTGTATCGCTAAAAATGAAATGTCCAGAATTCAATGTAAACTGACTGAAATAAGCTACTCAAAATTTTTAGATAAAACAACACAAGCAGGTTGTTTTACATACACACACACACACACACATCACAATGCTTGTGAAGGAATACACATGCCCAAATAAAAATTTGTAATTACACTGAAATACTAACTTTTAGTTATTTATTGCACTGAATGGTACTAACATTTAACAATAATGCACTCTTCAAATAAAAATTGGGATACAAACTTTGGACATTCTTACCATAAAAGATATGTGAATTAGCTTGAATTTTCCCATAACATATAAAGTAAGCAAAGTGTTACAGTATACAGCATATATTTAAAAATTTGTGAATTAAAAAAGAACTTAAAAATTATCAATGGTAGAAATTTAAGCTAATTAATATGTACCAAAAGGATAGAATATGACACAATTGACCTGAAATATCTAATTTCTAATCCATTTACGAATTCTCTTGGAAACAAGAAAAAAAACTTTAATTCTTTTACCAAAATGTGTATTCATTTCAAGACAATATATTAAACCATTTATTCAATATTCTAGTATTTTGCAAATAGCATATTCATTTATATTTCTTTATATGTAAAACTAATGTGAAAATTTTTTTCATGTTCAAACATTCTCATATGTATTTTTCTGAGTCTTAAAGAATAAAGTAACTACTATATATATTGGAAAGTCAGCTATTCTATCATATTTCTAAGATGCTCTTTTTCCTTAAAAATTCAACAAGTACCATTAAACTCGGGTTTCATGATACAATCATATGGCTTTCCTCTTCTTATACATTCACTTTCTTCCATCTTTCACACTTTCATAGTAAGTGTGAGACAGCAATGTAGCCTATAAAATAGGTGGACAGCCCAAATATTTGAGGAAAAAAAGAATCAAATGGAGTATGGTTTTTACTTTTTCTACTTACTATAAAAAGTTAACTGCTACAAATTAGCCAAAGTTCAAATTTGGTCACTACAAATGCAATGTCAAAGGAAAATATGGATCTACAAATAATACCCTCCCTACCATTTGTTCTCTCTCAATTCTGAAAACTTTCAACTGCCTGTAGTTAAAGAGCAAATAGGATAATGCACTATGGCTATAGGACAAGTGCTGTTAAACACATTACTAAGTATTTATTCCTTCTCACCTCTTATTCATTTTGGAAAATGGGTAATTTAAAAGCTAGAGATTAAATAATATTACAAATTATTTTAGAAACTTCAAATGAGTCACTTAAAGGAATCATGTAACTCCACCTCAAACTGTTCAACATTTACAATGTCTTACTCTTAAGTTTATAAGCTGCAGGACATGCTGGAACAGGACATTAATCCTTAAATCTCTGGAAGCTGAGGCAGGAGAATCACAAAGTGAAGGCCTTCTTAAGAAACGAACTGAGTTCCAAGACAATATGGGCAACTTAGTGAACCCCTGTAAAAATTTGAGGAGTAAGAACAGGGCTGGAGATGTGGATCATTATTAGGGAAGAACCTCATTTTAGATGGTCCCCTAAGACCTGGGGAGGAGGAATGAGAACTTACAAACCACTCCTGAAAGATTATTCCATTTCCTCTTCACAAGAACATTTGAAGATGAAGATATAGAATAATAACAGGCCATCTCTTAATGAAGACAGTGGGCTGAACTAGACTCTGCCTTCATCTCCTGTGACTTCTAGTCTATTGTCATCTATGTAGTAATATGTAAAATAGTCAGGCAAGTACAATAGTCAACATTAAAACCCATTACACTTTCAAAGGAATGACAGTCACTGATTAAATGCACACTGTGTTGGCTAGTATTTATAAACCAGGATTAGTCAGAATATAGCTGCCTAATCCATGAATTCAAATTTGAACAAATATATTAAAAATGACTGAGCAAAAAATGAACACTACATGTGAATGAAAAAGTTATTCTTGCCAGAAAGATATACATGGCATGTACTCACTCTAAGTGAATTTTAGATATAAAGAAAAGGATTAACTAGGCTACAATCCACAACACCCGAGCGGCGAGGTTATAGGGAGAAACCTAAGAGAAACATCCATGTACCCCTCTGGGAAGTAGAAATAGATAAAATCTCCTAAGTAAATTGGTATTATGGGGGAAAAGAGCAATAGGAGGTGGGAAGAGAACATGAAGGAATAGGATTGTGTTGGGGGAGGGACAGAGAGGGAGAGCCATTGTGGGGTTAGAGAGAAACTCACTATAGAACCTTTATCCAGCAACTGTTAAAAGCAGATGCAGGATCAGCAGCTAAGCATTGGGTCGAGCTCTCAGTCCAGCTAAAGGGAAGAGGAAGAAGAGGGTCCAGAGCGCGGTGAGGAAGCCACAGAGACAGCTGACCTGGGCTACTAGGCGCTCCCTGACTCTGAACTGACAGCTGGGAACATGCATGATCCTGATGGAGGGGCTCTGAGTGTGGATGACAGATGAATGGTGGGCAGTTTGTGGGGCCTCTGGCAGTGGGACCAGAATTTATTCCTGGAGCATGAACTGACTTCTTCGAGCCCATTCCCTACCTGACTCATCCTTGATACTGGGGGTAGGGCATTGGTCCTAACTCAACAGGATGTCCCAGACCACACTGACTGACTTTGGAGTTCTTACCCTCTGTAAGGAATAGATGGGGATGGGGTGGCAGGAAGATGAGGAACAACTGGGAGGAGAGGGAGGGGGAACAGAGCTTGTATGCTAAAAGAAAATTTTTAAAATATTACCAAAATCAGGGCTGGAAAAACCTCCGAATTAACTAGAGGTAGGCCATATTGGTTTAAGAAAAGTTGCCAAATAGTAGAAATAGGGTAATTAAAAAATAATTTATCTTAAAAAAAAAGGTCATTCTTGGTAGATATGCTGATTAAGAAAAATATGCATGACAAACTGATTAAAAAAGAGAAATGTATAAAAATGTTTATGAGTAGAAATTTGATGTCCAAATTTGCAAATATGAAAATATTGATTCAGATGACTGCTTCCATTTTAACGCACATATTAGAAGAGAGACTTCAGCTTGCTCTATAGACAAATTTGGAGAGAAGGAAATTTCCCACCAGCAATCTCCTCATTTTAAAATGTAAAATAAAACTGCCACACAAAACTAGGTTATACAAAGTCAAAGGTTCCCTATTCTCTGAAATATAAGATGTATCAAAACCGTCTCACGCATGTCTACCTAAATAATACTGTTACTTATCTTCTATAACATACAATACTTTTAATATAATACAAATACCTTAGTCCTCTAAGTTTTGATATTATTTGAAGGGTTTATCATCAAAAAATACTACACAAGAGAAATCCTAGAAGAAGTGAGTGACGTGTGTAAAGCAAATTCTCTAATTTCCAGAGCCAAAGAAGTCTGAGAGGTCAAAGAGTCAAGAAGAAACCCCTATTCATTAGAAATATCTTTTCAGGAGTTGGTATGGACTGCAACTACTCTCAGAGATCTAATTAGGAACTACATTTCTAATATTGTTTACTGCACATAAAATATGGGCATGCTGAAAAGTTTCCTCAAAGATTTTCCCATTAAAAGTCTAACAAAAACACTCTTCAAGTAGATCACTTTCCATCTACCAGAACTCTATGTAAAATAAAAGTAATTGAAGGTGGGCAAATCCTAAGTTTGTGTCCACAAAGGCCTGCACACTGTCAGGCAGTAAAGTTCAGAGCACCACTGCTTCTTATGGGTAGGCGTCTCTTCTCTTTGATATCCTAGCTTTAAATACCAAAATCAGAATAAAAGAATACAACCAAAGGATCACTTAAATCAACTATACTTACATATAAAAAAAAAGTTCAAATTTCAAAACAAGAGCTAAATTTTTTGCCTCTGCCTTTCTTACTTTTCAAAACTATAACTGATAAGAAATGAAAGTCAGTATGTACCTTTAAATATTTGTCAAAAATAATATAACATTATTAAAGAATAACTCCTGGTGACTGCAGTGAAAGAATCTTGCCCATTAACATGGGAGGGGCCTCATGAGAACTGAAGCTGCAAGACAGTAGCACTGAATATCTGGCATGAATAAAAATTCTCTTATACAACAGTATGAACAATTGATCACTAGGTTAGTTTCCCCTTGAGAAATGGATGAAATTCAGAATGTGACAGTGAAAGTCAAGATTTGTCACATTTAAATGGGAAACACAATAATTCAACTGTTAAGCACACACACAAGTTCAGAGAATACAGAATACAAAAATAAAATGTACCGTGTATTATATTGAATACTGGGTTTTACCTGAAAATTTTTCCATTAAGTTTATATCAAAGGAGGAAAATATTTTTTGAAGTTCAGATTTTTAGCTACTTCCATTTTGACAAGTGGTGGAAACCACTAAAACAGTTTAAGCAAATGAGTTTCTGTATCAATTCTACATTCACAAAGAAACATTAGGATAAAATCCCAGCTCTCACATTTCAGAACTACTATTATAATGAAAGGTGGAGTGGCAATTAGGGGCGGCTTTCAGCTAGCAGAAACATTCCCTGACTGCATTAGAAGAGCTGACTCTACTCATACCTAGAAGATAAAAGAGTGTAGGAATGAAGGACAGGAGAAGGGGAGGAAGGGAAGGAATCACCATCAATAGAAGTTAAGTCACTAGACCATACCTCCTTCTTCAGACTTATTATTTGTGTCTCCTGTAGTATGCTTCTATCAAAAGCTTATCTGCTATCCCAGGCCACTGAGAAGGGAAGTAATATTCTCTGCACCATCTTCTAATTGCATCACAGTTTTCCATGTAGGATCTAACATAATGTATGAACTCTACAGGAGCACTTAATAATGCCTTTCTTTTGGAAAGGTGATAAATTTAAGATGTTAATACTAGATGATGAATCATTTACTGCTTATATTTGTATGTTAGCATAAACATTTTATTTCAAAAAAAGAAAGGACTCAGGGTAGCACTAATTTTTTAAATTTTTTGAAGAAAGGTTGTACTACATTGAGGGCCATGGATAACTTAAAATGCTGCCAAATCAAACTCATGAGGGAATATAATGAGTAAATCTAGATAATCTGCAATTCATATTACCTATTTTTAAATCACTATGTCCAATAAAGTATTTTCATTGTAACTTCTATGGCAATGACTAAATTAACTTATACCTCAAACTACTTAATCATACAACTAAATTTCACTTTGGCTCCAAGACAAAATTCCTAAGGAGTGAAGCCCAGACAACGGATTTCATTTGTCCTGTCAGTTCTTTGCCTGTTTCCCACCTTACTGTCACAACTTAGATGCTGAGAATCCAATGATCATTTCTTTCATTAATGCTCAGTCTCCAACTCAGTCTAAGGCAACAGTTGCCTGCCCTGGTTCCTGCTGCACCTTCCATGTTTGAAGTGTTTCTGCCAGCAAAAGCTAATTTCACTTTCATTAAAGTCTCAATATTATGTTTCATTCATACTGGGTCTCAGCTTGACAAGATTCAAAATCACCTAGGAAACCATCGTCTGAACTGAAGTAACTGATATGGGAAGAATATCCTTAAATGTTGAGGGAACCATCCCAGTAGCCAAGGATCACATCTGAATCTAATGGAGAAAGTGCTCCGAGTATCAGCTCCCATGTCTGTTAGGGGCCTGGAAAAGTCTCATAAAAGACCACCTTCCACATTATGCAATCAGCAAGAGTGTTTATTATCTCCAGCAAGTTTCCAGCATGCTAGAGCCTGCCATCCCACACAAAGGCAAAATGGCAAAGACCCATCCGAGAGGGATATATAAGCTCCTTTTAAGCATAACCAACAAGAGTTCCATGGGCCATGAGTCATTTTAGATGAGATTGTATCAAGAAAGTGGCAATCATATTAGTGTGTTCTAACCGGCCAGGGCTAGTCAGGGGCTGTAAAATGTAACACAAGTTGCTAGTCCATGAAAGTTTTTATTACTAACTAATTAGAACATAAAATAATGCAACTTTGGGGGAAGGCTTGGTCAAGTCTCAGGATTTGTCCTTGTTGGTTATCTGTTAACTGTGCATCAGGTCTGGCCTGCATGTAGCAGGCCTCCAGTTGTTGGCTGTCAAGGATGCTGGACACTGATTATCCTTTGTTAGTGGCTCTTTCAGAAACTTCAGGCTCAGTCTCAGGAAATTTAAATTGAGACCTGATCTCTGGGAGAAGACTGGACAGCCTGGTATGGCATCTATGTCTACCTGCTCCCTGACTGCAGAGACAATGAGACCATGGTGGAATAAACTATACCCACTAAAACAGGAAGCCAAAAACAAACCCTTCCTACTTAAATTGCTGTTGTCAGATGTTAGATCATAGAAATGAGAAAGGAAATTAATACAGCCACCAATGAAATTTTTATCCTGTTCTCCAATACTCAAATTGTGAGGCTTTAATTGGATTGATTCTATTACAACGCAAGCTCAATTGCAGATTCGTGGTATTACATGTCTTTTACACTATAAGAAGCTCAAAATCCATATGATAGGCACAAGAAAAAGTATTCCGAGATAATTCTGAGGCTCTTGTCAAAAATACTGAATTAAAGGTACTGTCCTTCAGAAAGTAAGTTGACAGAATATAAACTGAGTCCTGAAAGTGATACACACTGAGTGTTTAAGTATAGTTCAAAGGAGAGAAGAAAAGAAGTAGGCAAGCAAGAGACCTCAACAACAAATCAGAAACACTGATCCAACTTTACCTAATGGCAACATTTACAATTAAGATTTACAACATTATGATTTACAGTTGCATGATCTAATGTATTTATATTATGTTTATTTGACTTTTGTTGCATGAATAAAGGAAACTCAGGGCCAGATCTCTGGGAAAGTCTGAGATATCAGAGAGAAAAAAACCACAGTCAGATCTCACCCAGCTGTCTTCCAGATTCCTCAGCCTCACTCCTCTTGGCTTCTTCTACCCTTCTGTCTTTCTATGTCTGCCTTAAATACTCTCTTCACTCAGTTAAGGCGTGGCCCCACCACTGCCTGCCTGAGAGCCTGGAACTCCTGTAAACTAAAATAACCTTGAACTCAGTTTGGATTAAGGGCATAGGTCACCACTCCCTGGATATTTCCTGTGCTGGGAGTAACGGTGTGAGTTACCTCTCTCTGATCCTCCTAGACTGACTTGGGGCAGATCCTTCTGATATGTCCAAATTTTTTTTTATATCCCCACACATCCCTTTTGTGTCAAATTTTTAAAAAAAAAGGTGATAGCTAGCATAATAAAAACCATATAAAATAGGTACAATAATTATATACAATATATACAAACAATGAGTAATGTCCAGTCCATTAACAATTGACAATTCAAAGAAAATATTTGATTAATTATCCAATTTTGATGAATCCAAAGGATTATACATAATTCACTTTCTTTCTAACTTGTATTACTAACTAAAAACTATTATTTTGATGTCTCTTAAACTTATACACATTAACTTCAAAGTTTCTTTTCTAAAACTGTCACTAGAAAACTATAACTATCTCATCTTCAACTACATCAGAGACCCAAGAAGGAAATAATTTTTACCCAAGTAAACAGGAATTGCAAGCAACTTCCAAAATCTAGAAATGACAGAGATGACACCTATCAGTGACCCAGGGTTCCTTTATACTGTTGGGGCATCCATCTTAAGCCTAAAGATCCAGAGTCTTTTTTCATTTCAGTGAAGCATGATATACGTTCTGTCCATTCTTTTATAATTTATGACTCACTTTTCTTTGTGTCCTGAAGAATATCTGACAGTTTTGTCTGAAAAGCAGGAACCTGAAGGACCATCACACCTTTTTCTGTCAAAGTTCAGAGGTCACTTTCCTATGGAAGCTTCAGGTCCAGTTCAAACAGCAAACTATCAAGCAGTCAGTACAAGAACAGGTACATGTACAATGGCTAACCGTTGCCACAAAGAAACTAGGCTCCATATGGAGTCTCTTTGATACCCATTTTTTTCTCTTGAAGTAGATTAGTGCTGACAGGAGCAGACCTGTCTCACTATCCAAAAAAGTCTAAGATCTTAAAATATTTTAAATGCCATATTCTAGGGATCTCTGAAGTGTTTGAAGAAGACCTGTTCACCTAAAATAAGTATGTTTGATCTTGAAAACATATCTAATATGACTATGTTTGAAGGTAATGTCTAACTACTAACTTAGATTACTTTATATTTTAATTAGTTGCTAATAAAAACTTTCATGGACTAGCAACTTGTATTACATTGTTAGATGAACAGGATAAGTATACTACCTTGAACATGCATAGAGATATGTGTACAGTAACACAATCTCAATATATGCAATCTGTACACAATATACAAAAATCCAATACAACGTAAAATATTTAAAGCTAGTAAATCCTTTTAAAAGAAGATTCAATAACGTATCCTTATATCCTATATATAAATATCCCCCTTTTCCTTCTATTTTTTAACACAAATCTTGAATCTAATGCTTCTGGTTTAACATTTTTTCTAATTTTTAACCAATTTACTTAAACAATGACAATCATCCATAACCCATTGAACAACCAAAGACAACATACCCCCCCCCTCTTGGGAATGTGGGTGCCATATTCTTAAATTTACTTCCTGCTGTCTGGGGGTGACAGCATCTTTTGGGGATCCTGAAAAGAAAAGTTTTGTTAAATGTCAAGTCCTGAAATAAGTAGCTGTGTCATTTGTTGTCCAGTCTCTGCATAACAGGAAAGCGCACGGCTTGTCTCAAGTCCTGGCTATAGTAGTCTATGAATCTGATTCATCTCAGCAAGTTGCCTCGAAATTGTCGTGAGCAGTTTGTAGTCCAAATCTGATCTTTGGTTAGTGTTTGTCCAGAGTCCATGTGAAATCATCGTTGTTGGGCCCCATCTTCCTTTTGGATACTACAAGTTCACAATTAGGCATTGTCCTGGATCACTGCAGAAAACTGATAAGAGACCAAAACCCAACACAATGTACAGGAAACTAAATGGATAATGATTTATTCAGCATAGGATTAGTAACAATAGAATAATCCCTTGTTTTTTGTTATTCTTCTTCCCCATTAGGTGGCTCTTCTGATATGATACAGAGATTTTGTATTTTCCTTTAACAAGCATGCTTGAGTTTAGAGAAGGAGAGATCCACTCTCCAACTCTAAAGCCAGCTTTAAATTATAATTAAACTGTGACTTCAACTAACAAAAAAATTTGTAGAGGTTAAACAATGAGATTTTACCCTATAGAGTATACTGGTACCAATAGTTATGATATTCTTTTGCTTGTAAATTTTTCTGGATAGCCTCCCTTTTGGTTTAGATGTCTAGATGTCCAAGGTCTTTTCACTTCTTGAAGATGGGTATTTCCAGTTTCCTGTAAAGACAAAAACAGAAAACTTCCCCCACCCTTTGAAGTAAACAGGCTGATTTAGTTCAGCTGTTTTTTCTAGAGTCCAATTCCTTTCAGCAGCTGTTGTTCCTTTCTCATTAGCATTGAGAAAATTCAAAGTTAATAAGGCATTATGTAGTCTATCTTTGGGGGTCTTTGTTATTCCTTTCTGTTTATTTAGCATATCCTTTAGAGTTCAATTTGATCTCTCTATAACTGCTTGCCCTGTAGGATTGTGTGGTATTCCTGTAATACGCTTTATATTATAATAAGCAAAAAATTGTTTCATTTTACTAGTGACATATGCCAGAGCACTGTCAGTCCTAATTTGTATAGGTATTCCCATGATGGCAATAACTTCTAGCAAATGTGTGATTAAAGAATCAGCTTTTTCTGAACTCAAAGTGATTGCCCATTGAAATCCTGAAAACGTATCTATTGTATGATGGACATATTTTAATTCCCCAAATTCTGTAAAATGAATTACATCCATCTGCCAGATTTCATTTCTATGTATACCTTTAGGATTACTTTCTGCTGGCAATTGAATTTGTTTATAGAAAGAACAGGTGGGACAATTTCTTTGGCTTGTTGCCGAGTGATAGAGAAATCTTTTTTTTAATCCTTTGCTGTTGACATGATGCTTTTTATTAAATTCGGAGGCCTCTAGTAAGTTTTCTATTAATAATTTATCAATTTCATCATTACCTTGTGCTGAAGGACCTGGGAGACCCAAAAGGGATCAAATGTGTGTTATATAGAAGGGATGACTTCTAGTCCTGATTATTTCTTGTAACTAAAAAAATAATGAAGCTAATTCTGATTCATCATTAATAAAATCAGCTGTTTCAATGTATAGAACAACTCTTTCTGCATACTGAGAGTCAGTGACTATGTTGTTCTGTAAAGTCCATTAATACCAGAACAATAGCATATAATTCTGACTTTCGAACAGAATTATAAGGGCTTTGAGCCATTTTACTTATATGTTATGATTTGTAACTGCCTTTCCTGATTTGTTTGCATAGGTATAAAATGTAGTGGCTCCAGAAATTGGTTTATCTTGTACAATACGAGGGAGAATCCAATTAGTTTTCTTTAGAAATTCAATTCTTTTGCTTTGAGGATATTTGTTGTAAATATCTCCAAAATAATTACTGCAGGCTCTTTGCCAAGGTTCACTTTCTACCCAAAATTGGTCAATTTCTTCATTACTTAAAGGTATAATAATTTCTGCTGGGTCCATTCCTGTCAATTGACAAAGTCTTAATTTTCCTTTAAAAATAAGTTCAGAAATCTTTTCCACATATGTCTTTAACTTCTTACTTGGTTTATGTGGAAGAAATATCCATTCCAATATAACATTTTCTTTTTACATTAAAATTCCTGTAGGAGAATGCTTAAGGGCAAGATAACTAGAATGCAATTAAAGTCTGGATCCACATGATCCACACGTGCCTCCTATAATTTCTTTTCCACCAAAGCCAATTCTTTCTCAGCTTCAGATGACAATTTTCTCAGACTTTTTAAGTCCTTGTCACTATTTAAGGTTCTGAACAGATTATCTAGTTCATCATTTTTAATTCCCATAGTGGGTCATAAGTTGGCAATATCTCCTAACAGTCTTTGAAAATCATTAAGTGTCTTCAATCTATCTCTCCTGATTTGTACCGTTTTGAGTCTAACTTCTTGTTGGCCTATTTTATAGACTAAATAATTAATAGAATCCCCTCTTTGTATTTTTTCTGGGGCAATCTGTAATCCCCAAGCAGGCAAAATTCTTTCACTTCTTCAAAATTTTTTGCTAAGGTATCGATATTTGAATCAGCCAACAAGATGTTGTCCATATAATGATAAATTATAGATTGTGGGAATTTATTACGTATTTGTTCTATTGGCTTTCGTACAAAATACTAGCACAGATTAGGGCTATTCAGCATTCCTTGAGGGAGGACCCTCCACTGGTATCTCTTTACAGGCTGAAAATTATTATAAGTGGGCACTGTAAAGGTAAATTTTTCTTTGTCTTTTTCTTGTAAAGATATTGTGAAGAAAAAGTCTTTTAAATCTTAACTATAATAGGCCATATTTTAGGTAAGAGAGCAGGCAAAGGAATCCCAGACTGTAGAGAGCCCATTGGCTGGATCACCTTGTTTATCATCCTTAGGTTTGTTACCATTCTCCACTTTCCAGATTTCTTCTTAATTACAAATACAGGAGAATTTAAAGGGCTGGTTGATTCTTCTATATGCTGAGCATTTAACTGCTCCTGTACCAGCGGTTCTAAGGCCTGCAATTTCTCTTTTGTTAGAGGCCATTGATGAACCCATATATACCTCTCTGTTAGCCATTTTAGGGGTAAACTGTGGGTGTTTTTGAAAGATCAGCAGGTATTTTGCCTTGTTTCTCTATAACCTGAATGGTCTATGACTGTTTCTCATAATACCTTCTAATGTTTCTTTCAGAAAGATGTGCTAATTTAATGGCTTATTTCTGTTTTTAGAAGAATATTAATCTGTGTGTTCCACTGTTGTAGTAAATCACTTCCCCATAAATTTATAGCAATGTCAGACACAGATGGCTTCAATATTCCTCTCTGTCCTTCTGGTCCTATACACTCAAGCCACCTTGCACTCTGTTTTACTTGGGATTTGGACCCAATACCCAGAAACTGAACATTTCCCTCCTGAAGGGGCCAACTTGGATGCCATGACTCTGGTGAAAATATGGATACATCCGCGCTCGTGTCCAATAAGCCTTCAATAATAACATTTGTACTTTTAATTTTGGCCTTTGTTCATTGATAGAAGCTTGCCAAAATAATCGCTTTATAATTTTTTTCTGAATTTTTTTCTTTTTCTGTAGATTTTCTATCATTCCCTGTAGTATGTGTGTTAAACATAGGTTTTAATCTTTTTAATTGTTCTGGGATAGTGTTTCCACCTCAATGGCAGGATAAGACTAGACTGTATTTGATATGGGGGCTTTTGAAAGCCCCCTTGGGGCGTTTCCCAAGGACAGAAAGTTACCTGACCTGGGGGCTTTTGAAGCGACTTTGGGGCATTTCCCAAGGTCAGAAAGTTACCTTGTCTGTCCCTTGTTGATCTGCACTCATTAGTCCAATGTCTTCCTTTTCCACACCTTCCTCATACTCCAGAAGGGTGTTCTCTTGCCATTATTCCTATCAAAAGCATTGTTTCTGGAAATGCCTTGTTTACTATCTCTTTTTATGTGACATTGCCTTCCACAATTATAACATTTAATATTTTGATTTTTTATTCCTCTTGAAATAAGCTCTCCTACCCAGTTATCATCATTGTCATAACGCTCCATATTAATTCTCACGAATCCAATCCTCCAAAGCTGCTGACCTTACTTTTAAAGATCTAAGTATTTTTCTACATTGTGCATTGGCATTCTCAAAAGTCAGTGATTCAATTATTATTCACCTGGTTCTGAGCCTGGTGCCATTCTGTTTACTGCTACAGTTAATCTGTGCAATAAGTTTGTAAAAGTTTCTTTGGGGTTTTGAATTACTTTAGTGAATGATTCAGTTTTCTTTCCTATATCTTCCATCTGGTGCCAAGCATTTAAAGCTGCCATGCAACATAAATCCAGAGTATGTTCACTGTATAAAGACAACCTGTCAATATCCTCATAATCTCCCTCCCAAAAGAAGTTGGTCTTGGGAGAATTCTATGCCTTTGACCTTGCTTCTGCATTCTATTTTTTTACCCTCTTCCCTCCACCATGATTTCCACTGTATAAGCATCCCTGCCTCTAGCACAGCTGTAACCATACCAAACCCATCTTTAGGGGTTACCCAGTTACAGCATGACCAGGAACTCAACATTTGTTTTGTAAATGGTGAATGCATCCCATATTTTATAATTGCTTCTTTTACTCTCCATACTTCTAACATTTATACTAGAGCCCAGCTAGCTTCTCTATCATCTTTATCACCCTTCGTTTTTTTAATGGTTATTGAGTATATTAATGTTGCCTGTTTTTGTCTAATTGTAGATGGCCTTGCTGAAGTTGGTTCTTCATATTCTTCTGCTTGAATTTGAGCATCTTTGTGTTCTCTCTCAACAGGCTTTTTAAAGACCTTTTTCTTTGGATTTATATTAATCGACTTTTTAAATGATACAAAAGAAATCAAACAAAAAATATTCATAGTAAAAAGTATGATAAACATTATGATATTTCCATCTACCTTATTTATGTTTTCCTTTACTGGTTTTAATACCAAATCATCTAGCTAGAGGTTACAGTATGACCAAGCACCCTCCATTGCTTTCAACAAATTCTCTTTTTAAAAAAAAAAAAAAAAAAAATTGATTTACTCACCAAATGTTGTCTGTTGATGATTCAATTGACTGTGAAGTGCGGCAGCTACCTAGTGTGATAGCAACCCAAGGAAGGGTCCAAATAGAAAAAAGAAACAACCCTCCAAGAGAAAGAGGCTTCTGACTGAAAGATTTACCCAGCTGAGAATGAAAGGGAAACACATGTGGCCATTCTGCCCAAGGCTGGAAGCTAACTCAGAACAGAAAGCCTAGCTTGCCAAATTACTCCTCGGGCCATGTGCTGTTCTGGTTGGCAAGTATGGTGTTTTGTGTAGGGAGGGGAGGAATTCATGTCCCAAGTTGGACACCAACTGTTGCACGAATAAATGAAACTCAGGGATAGATCTCTGAGAAAGTTGGAGATATTAGAGAGAGTAAACACCACAGTCAGATCTTACCCAGCTGTCTTCCAGCTTCCTCACCATGGCTTCTCTCGTCTTCCTCTAACTTCTGTCTTTCTATGCCCGCCTTAAATATTCTCTTGGTAAATTGAGGCCTGGCCCCACCACTGCCTGCCTGGGAGCCTGGAACTCCTTCTGTAAACTAAGACGACCTTGAACTCAGTTTGGATTAAGGGCGTAGGTCACCACTTCTGGGATATTCCCTGTCCTAGATCCCTCTTATACCACTAAAACTTACTGAGCTGTTATTAAACCCCTACTGTTTCTTTCTTCTTCCTTCCTTCTTTCTTTCTTCCTTTCTTTCGCTTATATTCATTGTAATCCTTTACTTGAAAAATAGAATGTAACCACATTCTAATTTTTATACTGTTTCAAAAGATTTTGCAGGGATATGTAAGCTGTAGTGGAAAAAGAAAAGTTAGTTAGAAGGAAGACATCAGGAAAGACATAGAAGGAATACATAACAAAAGAGGTAAGGAAAATAATAAAGAAGATAGACCCTGACTTGCTGAAGGTTTATGTGTGTGTGTGTGTGTGTGTGTGTGTGTGTGTGTGTGTGTGTGTGTGTGTGTCTCCTCTTCCCTTTTTTGATGGCTTCTTCTGCCCTTCTATCTTTCTATGGCTGCCTTAAATATTCTCTTCACTCAGTTAAGGCATGGCCCCACCACTGCCTGCCTGGGATCCTGGAACTCCTTCTATAAACTAAAATGACCTTGAACTCAGTTTGGAATAAGGGTGTAGGTCATCACTCCTGGAAACTCCCTGTGCTGGGATTAAAGATATGAGTTACCACCTCTGATCCTCCTAGACTGAATGTGGGCAGATCCCTCTGATACCTCTGAATGTTTTATTATATCCCCACAGACTTTGAATTAGTATTCTATCACATTAACCAAAACATCCTCTAACCTTCTAAAAATATTTATTGCCTAATTAAAAAAAATGAACTTTTTGAGATAGTATATTTCACTAAGTTACATTACCATGCCTTGAACTTACAATCCTCCTGTCTCTGTTTCCTAAATAGGTCAATTACAAGACTGGGCCACCAAGTTTGCCTAAAGTTCCACAAATTCTTAACATTGAAGTCAATAGTGCACACATTAAACAAAGCCCACCTATCCTTATCTCTCAGGACTCCTTTTGTTTGTTTGTTAATCCTTTTGTTTTCTTTTTTTTTTTTTTCAAGATGGAGGGTTTCTCTAAGTAAAAGTCCTTAGTGTCCTGGAACTTGGTTGTAGAACACTAGCCTCAAACTCCTGCCTCTGCCTCCATGTGCTGGGGTTAAAGGTGTTGTGCCACCACCTCCCAGCAGATTATTAATTCAAATTATGTTTAAGCTAGACTGAATGTTGTTTTTTCAAACATCTCCTTTCTTTTCCTGTATTTTTATTCATCCTTTCTTTTCCTGTGACATTATTTTACTTATCTCTATGTATTAAAGACTTGAAATCCTTCTAAAGCTTCCTTCCTAATGCTACAGCCCATTAACACAATTTATCAAGTCATGGTGACTCCCAACCACAAAATTATTTTCATTGCTATTTCATAACTGTAATTTTCTATTATTATGAATCGTAATGTAAGTATCTGATATGTAAGATGGTCTTAGGCAACCTCTATACAAGAGTCATTTGACCCCCAAAGGGATCACAACCAACAGGTTGAAAACTGATTTTCTAAAGTGTACATCAGAATTTGATAATCAGAATTTATTTTGCATTTCTTCACTGAACACTGCCTTTTCAAAGAAGTGATTATTCTCTGAATTCTACAATAATACAATATTACCCCATAGGTTAATAGATAACTCATAAACTGTAGACATGACTCTGTTATATAGCCCCTCCAACTCTCTTGATGTGCGCCCATTGACATTTCTGAAGGGTAGCAATCTTTTGGGACTTTTTTTTTCCCCCACAAAGGGTATAATAAAGAATGCACAGGAGGGACAAAGTTAAATGTGACACAAATCTGTAAGTTTAGCCTGAAGGCTACCTGAGTATGTGTCCAGCCAATATAAAGGATGTTTTTAATTGCTCCTGTGAAATTTGCCTCCCAACAGCTTGCTGGCAAGAATATTTGGAAACAGCTATTTTGATGTGAGAACCAGCAGCCATTTGGGTTGATGCCATTGTTGTTAATGCCACCTACTTTCATATTGTTACTGTCATGGATCAAACCCACCTAGCAGAAGTACAAAGAATATAGAGAGGTTCTGAACTCAAGGCAGCCATTATTACAGCAATACTGCTAGTAGTGGGAGAGAGGGGTGGCTGGAATAGTCTCATTAAGCTAAACTGCAGCCATGGCAGATACCTTAAGTCAGGTGGTAGCTAGTCTGCTGAGACATAACATGCCTAGGAAGTCATTTATCAGCATCTTCATCAGGCCACAGATATACTACAGCAACAATCTGATCTAATGGCTAGAAAATTAGCACCAGCAAGGGACAGAATATGACAAGCCTATGATTTGTCTACCCCCCCCATAAGGTCTCCAATATTTCATTGGAGAGAAACCAATTGGCATAATACATAAAGAGACCTGGTCAAATAAGTTCCTTAATTACTCAATCCTGCTTCAGAAACAAATCCATCAATTAAATATAACCAGGATGCCAGCCATATCGGTAGAAACGGATTTCCTGACTAATGTGTGAAACAATCTTAAGAGGCTATTGGACTCCTCTTGGATCCTTGCTTATATTTTGTTTGGCAGGGTGGTACTTTTAATTCTTTTGTTTGTCTCTACAGCACATTCATCAGCAAAGGGTGGCCACCAAGATGACCATCCAGGTATAAGTGGCTTTCAGGCACCCAGAGCAAAGCCCTCCCTAGAAAATTAATGGACATATGGCTCACTGAAATTCAAAAGGCTACTGCCTAAGCCTACCACCCGGACTACTCTCCAGATTTGGTGCTATCTGAGAGATGGAAATCATAGACCAGTTAAGAGCTTGCTTGGCAGGCCAACCTAATACAGGCACAATGCTTTGCCCTCCTGAGATAGGGCTGACAAGAACAGAGCAAAGCACTCTGACACTCACTGAGTGTATCCCATAAAATAAAAACTAATGGTTGGATATGTAGTATGAATAGCCACTGGAAGATTCTAATGGCCTGAGAGCCAGCCAGCCTGAGCCAGTCCAAACCAGTTACAACTGGTAATTTGAAGCATGTGCTCATAGCACTTCCACAAAAGGCATGTAAGGTGGCTAAAGACCCTTCATAAGTGGCACTTCCTCGTAAGCCAGCCTGGAGTCAGCCTGGGGGCCTTGACAACAGAGGCAGAGCCCTGATGTGAGATGACCTGGACTAGTGAGAGACAACCACAGCACAGCAGCAGAGGCCAGCAAACACAGCTCATCTCCATGGCTGGGTAGAGGGTATATAAGGTTTGTCCCTTCCTAAAATAAACTGAGCTTATTTCAACCTTACTCCTCCAGTCTGAATACCTGACTTTGTGCCAATGCACCCCTCTATTAGGGGAACAAGAAGGGTATCTGCTGTACCTTTATAGTCATGTCTTATGTTTCACAGAACAAACCCCTTTTCTTTCTTTCTTAAAAATTTTTGACAATCTACCATTAAATAATGTCTTTATTCCTTGATGTTTTCTCCAAGAGTAATAGCAGACACTTTTGGAAGTCCATGGTTAAACATCATGTCTTTGAAAAGGTTAGTAATCAGGAATTGTAAGGCTTAAGCAGCAGGTCTGAAAAATTAAAGGTCCTATCAACAGAGCAGAAGTCCCCAAGACTCTAAAAATAAAAGTTACATAGAATTCCTGAAAATTTAAAGACCTCCACAAATAAGACAATGTAAAAAATAACCTCCATTTGAGGGTGTTAAATGAGAACCAGTTCAGATTAGCCCTTTGCTGGAATTCCTTAAGCTATCTTATTTTTAATTACTTACTCACAAGCGCATGGAAGTCAGGAATACTTAAAGTTATAAACTTCTGAGGAAATCTTGAAATGTTGTACATATCAAAGTTTGCTACTTATCAGATAGACAAAATAATGAGTGACAGATTAGATAACAACCTGGGACTATTATTCCCCTATAGTATATAGAACTCTTGAGGTAACTTTTTTATGTAGATACACAAGTGAAAATGTTGACTGTCAACAGGAAAAAGTACCTGCTGTGCATTCCTGCTGAGCCAATGAGTTCAATACCTAAGTCTCCCAGGAAGAGGAAGGTGAAAACCTACTGTCAAACCTGTGTTTTTCTACCTTCTGTATGCCTGTGTAGGATGCACACAGGCAAACACAACAGCAAGCACATGTGCATAAAAATTCAAAATACATACAAACAATGTTTTTAATTTAAAAATATATTTTGATGTGGGAATGCCTTTCTGTATGCTGTTGTTTTGGCCCATGACAGGCACCATAGAAAAAGGAGGAGGAGGAATCAGAGTAGGTAGGAGGAGCAGGGCGGAGAGAGACAGAAGGAGCCAGAAGCCCAAAGAAGCAACATGTAAAAAACACAGGTGAGTCACGGGCCACGTGGCAGACAGTTTAATGGAAATGGGTTGAGTTAAGATGTAAGAGCTAGCTAGCAATGTGCCTGAGCCATAGACCAAACACTTAATATAAGCATCTGAGTCATTTCTGGGGCCCTGAGCAGCAGCGGGCAGCTAAGAGGTCTGGGTCTGGGGCTGCAGGTCTGTGGGTCTGGGCCTCTGGCTGCCTGGGAACAAGAAACCTCATTGTAACAATATTTTATTAAAAATCATGTAAAGATCAATTATTTCATATGTGCTAACCAGACAGTTCAAAAATAAAGAACTGAGAGAATAGTGACTAGTGGTATCTGTGACTAACTCAGAGAATGTCCATCAAAACCATTTTTTCAAAAGCTAAACAATAACAATAGTCAAGCAAAATAACCTTTCTGGGCCAAATTCTAATCTCCTGCCATCTGAACAGTCCCTGGACTACAAATTAAAAGGCCACTGGTCATGGATAACTACTGCTCAAACACAAACCATATAATATTTTGTAAAATACCACAGCCAAATGCTAGAAAGTTCCTTGAGCTAAAAATTACTTTTCTAGAAATGTTTAATTTTAAATTGAAAATTACAAGAAACTATACTTCATTTAAAATTTACAAGATACATTTATAAAAATATATCTATGAGTTTTTTCATAGTATGACTAATACAACTCATAAAAATGAGTGAGTAACTACATAGGGAATTCTTTAGTATCTTGTTTGAGCTCATGTACCATGGGCTACTCAAGGTCTCTAAGCACTTTCTACATAGAAGACCTGGTTCAAACAGAGAACAATGGCATTTATAGCAGGAAAAAGAGGAAGGAAGGAAGGGAAGGAAGGGAGGGAGGGAGGGAGGGAGGGAGGGAGGGAGGGAGGGAAGGAGGGAGGGAGGGAGGGAGGGAGGGAGGGAGGGAGGGAGGGAGGGAGGGAGGGAAGGAAGGAAGGAAGGAAGGAAGGAAGGAAGGAAGGAAGGAAGGAGTGAGAGGGAGGAGAAGAGGGGCACACAAACACAAAGTCACAACAGTAACAGCGACCACAAATCTTTCCATTCTTGATCCAGTACTATTACTACACAAGTATTTAGCCTGATAGATAGTATATTTGTGTTACTATGAGTAAAATGGTAAACATAACAGATGTGGTCTTTGTCATAATAAAACCCAGAATAAAAACTGGGAGAGAAAAATTACTAAAGCCATCAAAATAATCCTAAATCCTATAAAATCATTTTTTGCACAGGGAAAAGGAACTGAAGTAGAAATTATATCTCAGACACAATGCTAAGGAAAGATTGTCTGAGAAGGTGAAACTGTTGGGATCTGAGAAAAGGAAAGGAGAAGGAGCGAGGAAAACAAAGCTACGGGATAGGGATGTACATTTAGTGTCGCTGGGTGGCCGTCCAACTAGCAGGAGTGAAGGGAGCTGGTAGAAGGAAAACTTTGACACTGCTCTAAGAAAACAAGGTCATTGCTGTTACTGCAAGTTAGGGGTATGAGTAAACTGGGAGGTACCACAGATGCTGACAGGAACTAGGTCATTCAGCCAGTGGTACATCTTTTCCTTGTTGTTTGGACTTACATACACAATGGAAAGCCACTGGTAGTTTCCAAAAAGGGATTAATCGAGTATATACTCACATTAGTAAATGAACACAGGCACTAAGCTTTCCTTATATCTATCAAAGATTACTAAGGCCTACGGACTGACCCAGAATATGCATGTTATCAAATTTGGCTTTATGCTACCAGTGCTAGCACCCACACTGACTAAAATAAATATGGGGGGGGGGGGGAGGGAGAGTGATGTGAATGACTACAAGAGAGTTACAATAATTTGTACATAATATTTTCAATGCCTTTTCAACTGTACATGAACCGACTTCTAAAGAAGAAGAATAAAAATTTTTTATCAGAAGTATGATAAAACAATGAAACATGAGAGACATTACAGAAAAAATACACAAAATGTATGGCTAGTTTAGAAACATTAAAGTTTATATAAGTAGTTTTAGTGACCAGTAACCCTAACTCTGTTCACATTTTCTCCTTGCAACTCTCCCTATGGGAGAGCAGCATCTTGGAAAACCAGAAGGTCCCAGTTTGTTGGTATACCCAAGAATGAACCACAGAGGCATATAATAAGCCAATGTTCCCAAGGGAGTTGAGGAAGCCAAATATGATTCCAAGAAAATGAAAACTTCATATAGATGAGGGAAGTAAGGAGCTAGAGAAATGGCTAAGTAGTTAAGAGTGCTTACTGCTTTTCCAGAGGACCTGAATTCTGTCCCCAGATCCCACACCAGGAGACTCAGAATATCCTGTAATTGCAGCTCCAGTAGCCTGATGCCCTACTCTCCTCCACAGGTACCTACATACATACAGCATATAGTTACAAAAACACACACACACAAATAAAGATGACGAAAAACTCTAAGAAAAGGGGTGGGTAGAGGGAGAGAGTGTCTACAGCATGGCTTCAGAGTACTCAAGATTACACTCAGATCTGAGGAAACTCTTCAACAGCAACTGAAAATATGTTTTCTTTGACTATGACCTTCGTTAAGAGCAGAAAAGGCTCTTAATGAAAAATAAACAAAATTTGAAAATACAAAAGAATTAAAGTTTTTTATTCCCAAAAAGGAATTTTTTCCTACGGTATGAAGACTAACCATGATAAAGTTACTCAACATGCAAAAATAGATTGACTAGAAAGAAATACCCTAACGTTTCTCTAAAAGTTTCAATGTTTAGTTAAAACAAATAACAAATAATATTTATAACGTAAAATTATTATATTTTTGTATTCAATTTTTTTTCTTCTCTCACTTTCTCATTCATTAATGATGTTTCTCCTCTCTGTAAAAGTACATTAAACACCCAGTCTGATTTTTAAACATATCTTTCAGGTTGCAAAGATTATAGACAGCAGATTTACCATAGAGGTCTTTAAGGCACAGTCTGTTAGAAATAACATCTTGCATCCATATGAACCATCACCTGGAGGTGGGGAGTAGAATCATACCTATGATACTTTATTTTAAAATAAGCAAGAAAAGATATTAAAAACATGTACTTGAAATTTCACTGCACAATTTTAATTCCTAAGAAATGGTGGCTTCACAGTATATACAGCTAAATACATAAACTTAACTTCCAGGAAGAAAAAACTAAAAACTTAGAATAAGAAAACTTTTAATTCCTCTGAACAGAATATTTTACTTAAGAAAAATGACAAAGACAACAGAGACAAGCGGGAAATGAACCATGTTAAAGAACAGAGGACAGGTTTAAGTTCCAGTTTTGAAAAGAAGGTAGGTAGGCAGGCCATGCATGCGTGTGTGCGTGCATGTGTGTGTGTGTGTGTGTGTGTGTGTGTGTGTGTGTGTGTGTGTGTGTTAGAGAGTGAGAGAGAAAGAGGGAGAAAGGATGAAAGATTATGAGAGAGAGAGAGGACAGGGAAGAAATAGTGTAAGAGAGAAAGAGAGACCATACATCCACATCACTGAATTATTCTTTAGTTCTTAGGAGTAATTTGTTTCCGTATTAGTGGTGAGCAACATTTTCAACATAAAGTCCTGATATTTAAACTAAAGATTCAGAAGAGACTTGAAGGAGATAAAACTTTGTGCAAGAAACCTTAAGCATCACACCAATCTAGAAGGCTAGTGTGTGTGAAGGGTAGATAAAATGGATAAATAAATTATAAAGACAAGTCAAAAGAAAATGACCCAAACTGTATAGGAGAAGGAAGCTGGTCAACAGAACAAGAGCTGAGGAATCTCTCAGCCAATTCTCATCTATAGAATAATCATATACTGTTGAAATTATAGGATGCAACACCCAATCAAAAATTTATACAATATCAGACATCATCCAGGCCTCTTCCCATATTAAGTTTATAACTAGTTCACGGCCAGTGGCCTGGCCAGTAACAGAAGACTACTGCCTCCAGCCAAGTACAAATATCAGAGACCTTCACAGTATATATGACTGAAGATAATTTTGGAAAAGTGTTACCAAATACTCTAAACAAAGAATTTTTTCCATGTGTACAATCAACTACTCTATGAATAAAGAACATTCCAAATGCAATTTCTTACTGTATTTTCAGAAAAACGTCCTCACTGTATTTTCTGTCCAACTTTTCATCTGTCTTGTAAAAGACCATATATGAAAAGGGATAGGGCTCTGCAGGTAAAAAGCACTTACCACACAACCTTGACCACCTGAGCTCAACTCCCTGAACCATTTCAAATGCCAGATGCAATAGAAAGTGACTTCAGTCCCAGACAACGAGAAGGGAGATAGAACAAAGTCAGTCCCCGGAAGCTTGAAGATCAAGTAGGTTGGAGTACACAATATAGGGAAACATCAAAAAGACCGTACCTCAAACAAGGTAGGAGGCAAGAACTGGCATTCAAGGTTGTCTTCTAACATGGCTTTTGTCCAGCATGAGCACCTTCATACAGGAATTTGTACACACAGGTATATATTATACATGAACATACATACAAAATTTAAAACAATAAGACTCGTGTGGTGCTAAGATAGCACAATCACAACATGTATGAAAATTTAAAATATGCATGAATATACAGAAAACCTGAAGAATAAGACAGCTGGACTTCCTTTTCTCACAGACACATATTTGCTGAGAGTCGGGAAGACAAAAGTGCAGTAAATAAATTCATCTCAGGACCGTGCCTCAAGAAAATGGTCAGCTCTACACTGAGTTTCATTATGCTTTCTAAGACTATCAATTGGACACTTTCATGGGTTGTACCATCTGGTTTTGTATGTGAACTTGACACAAGCTAGAGTTATCAGAGAAGAATGACCTCAATGAGATCCAGCTGTAAGGCACTGTCTCAATTAGTGATCAGTGGAGGAGAGCCCAGCCCATGGTGCCATCACTGGGCTGCTGCTGGTCCAGAGTTCTAGAAGACAACAGAATGAACATACCAGAGAAAACAAGCAACTCCCCTCCATGGCTCTGCCTCGGCTCCTGCCTCTAGATTCCTCCTCTGCTTAATCCCTGTCCTGACTTCCTTCAGTGATGAACAGCAATGTGGAACCATGAGCTGAATAAAACCTTCCATCCCCAAATTGCTTTGTGCTCATGGCACTTCATTGAAGATAGAGGAATCCTAAGTCGTAGATTTTCCCATTTTTATCAATCCATGCTATATATATTTAATTACAAAAATCTGTGCCTTTAATGTGCCTGTAGTCTATAATTTCAGTATTTTAAGCAACTACTTTCTGTTCATCTATAGTATATAAATACTTTTAATTTCACTATTTTCCACTGCTATTGTTTTTTTCCCAGTTTATGAATAAAGTCCAACCAAGAGGGATTGTATTTGAGCCACAAGGTTTCAAAGGCCCTGCATATGTCAAAGAAAAACAGATATATAATAAACTTTAATTTTTAAAACATGATATTAATGTGAATAAAACTCAAACCATGGCACAGAATAGTTCTGTATAATCATGTCTACATTTTGGTAAGCTTGATGATGTTCCTGAGTTAACAACAATTATGTTCTCATGTGTTCTAATGAGTAGGCTGATCAGAAATGTCTGCTCGTGAGCTCGTTTCCTACATACTTTACAAATAGTTCTTCTGAAAGGATCATTTCTACAGAGCTATTCCCAGGTGGCTGTATACATGTAGAGCAGTTGCCCACAGAAGCAAAAACTTACATAAATCACCAATAGGAAACAGACCAACGAACAAGAAAAGTCTCAGAATCGTGGCCAAGGAAATAATTCTGCTACAATATTCCCCAAAATGCTCTTCTAGTTCTCATTTTTTACCATCTTCTTTATGCTAAAAATGACAAATAATAATGTTGTGCTGCTTTTCCCCACTCTTAAAGAGTCTTTTATAAGTGGATAGAGAAAAGTTCTCAGGAATAAGGTCTGGTATGTTGCTGTTCTGTAGAACTATGGGCACTAATATATACCCAAGAATAAGGGATTCTGAATTTTTTTACCACAATGAAATGGTAATATTTAAACAGAGAGATTATGGCTAATGTAACTTAAAGATCATGATGGAAAATTTCCATTTCAAACTTTATTGGTTGAAGAAACATTAAGGGCAGTAACCAGGCACAATTTGGATATTTCCAAACAGGTGTAACTGAGGAAAGAACACTCATCCTAAGATCATTAGCCAATAGGAAGGGAAAGCCAGGACAGCACTGGTGATGACTTGTTAATGATTCCAGTTCAGTGGCAAGGAGCCAACCACCAATCTAGTTGCTATGCTTTACCATGTTAGCCTGTTCTTCTCTGAAATGAAAAACAAAACTAACCCTTACTTTCTGACATTGTTTTCTGTCATGCGTTTAGTCACAGTGAATAGAAAGGTAAGTGATACAATAGCACATAAGACATGTTTCAAAACATGTTACCATATTAATAAGTGCTATGCTCATGTTTCTACATAATGTTAAAAGAAAAGACAAAAAGAATGATAGTTTTGAAAAAACTAGACAAACTACTGTGGGATAATCCTCTTGTATACTATAAAAATTTGTCACTCAAACTGGTTTAATAAAATGATGGTTAGCCAGGCAGAAAGTATAGGCAGGATGACCAAACTAAGGATCATGGGTCAGGATTCACCAGACAAAGTAAACAAGATGAGAATGACTTACTGGGAAAAAGTACCAAGCCATGTGGCTAAACATTAATAAAAATTATGAGTTAATTTAAGTGTAAGAGCTAGTTAGTAATAAGCCTGACCTATTGGCTGAGTGATTACTTGGGAGTAATACCCTTTAGAGAAATGTAAAAAGAGAGTAAAGAGAGGAAAGGAACAATGGCTGTCACTTTAGGTTGAGCAGGTTTCATTATGACATTTTCTTCCATTTACATTATATAGTTTGATTGCACACACAGCTCTCATCTAACCTTCTACTATCCCGATCCTAACTTCTGTTGGCTTGCTTCCTTCTCCCTATTTCTATTCTAAAAATGTAACAAATTACTTCTTTAGTTGTCATTATATAATCAGATAATGCTGAATTAATAGTTAACCCATTTTATTTTTTTTAAAAAAATTATTTTACTTATTATGTACACAATATTCTGCATACATGTAAACTACACACCAGAAGAGGGCACCAGATCAAATTATAGATGGTTGTGAACCATCATGTGGTTGCTGGGAATTGAACTCAGGACCTCTGGGACAGCTAGTGTTCTTAACCTCTGAGCCATCTCTCAGCCCATGTTAACACATTTTCTAGATCCTTCCCTGCTGGAAGTCCTTAAGATTTCTTGTGATTAATTATAGGCGAATCAGTTGTATTTTACAAAGCATTTATAGATGTTTTCAGAGATAAATGTGTTTTAAGAGACTGGGCAAATAAAGCTGAAAAACGAAAATCTAATCCAGACCTTACAGCCTTTCATTAGCTTCTTGGGACAATCCTAGTCTTCAATCCTCACACCTGGCAAGCACATCACAACTACAGTCATATGTCTAAACAGAAAGGCAGCGCTCTTCTTCCCTAATAGAATATAAAGAGTGAATAAACTCCTTTACAAAAAGCATTCTTAACTTTAATTTGCCAAGATAGAGGGACTGACCTACCCTAACTGCAAAAAAACAATCAGGAAATTTTCCAAAAGAAAGTCTGAAACCTTAGGTCAAAAATGTTTCACTCCTAGAACTTGCTTGATGTTTAACCACCCCAAATAAAACTGGGATTCTGTTGATCAGAAAGAAAGGTTAGTATGTGACAACAATCAGTTTTTGCCACATTATCTATCACAGATCAACAAATAGAATTCCAAGCATGTGAGGGGGGTGAAAACAGGACTTTAAATAGCAGTGATAGTGTCTGTTATGCAACAATACTTTTTAAAAAAATGAAGATTGCTTGATGTTAGTCTAAGGCACATTGCAAGAAAAGTAGAGTTGCCATAAGTATATTTTAGAGTAAAGCAAAAGAGAATCAGGCTACAAATCCACAGTCCTTGATCAGCTAGGTAACAGAAGAAATGTAAGGGAGACATTCAGGGATCCCCCTGAGAAGAGGAAATTGAGAAGATCTCCTGAATAAATTGGATAATATAGGAGAGTAAGGAAGGGGAAGTGGGAAGAGATCATGAGAGAATGAGATGGTTGAGTGGGAGGAGCAACAGAGAGGGAGAACAAAAAAAAAAAAGGTATCTTAATAGAGGGAGCCAGTGTGGACTTAGAGAGAAACCTGGTGCTAGGGAAACACCCAAGAACCCACAAGATGACCTTGGGTAGGATTCTAAGCAATAGTGGAAAGGGCACCCAAACTGGCCTTCTCCTATAATCAAATGAATGAACACCCTAGTTGCTACTATAGAACTTTATCTAGCAACTGATGGAGGCAGAAGCAGAGATCCATAGCTAAGCTCCCAGTCAAGCTCCCAGTCCAGAAGAAGAAAGGAAAGAGATAATATATGAACAAAAAGATCGGGATCATGAGGAGGAGACCCACAGAGACAGATGACCCGAGCTATTGTGAGCTCACTGACTCTGAAATGTAACAGCTGAGGAACCTTCATGGACAAGCACTAAGCCCTCCAAAGGTAGACAACAGTCGCATGGCATGCAGTGTGTGGAGTCTTTTGCAGTAGGACCAGAGTTTATTCCTGGTGCATGAACTGGCTTCTTGGAACTCATTCACTACAGAGAAGCATCTTACTTAGCCTTGATATTGGAGGAAGGGCCTAACTGGCTCACCATGGGAGTCTTTGCCCTCCTTGGCGAATGGAGAGAGAGATGCAGTGCGGGGAGGCTGAGGGAGGACTGCAAAGAGGGGAGGGCAGGGAGCCGTGGTGGATATAGAACAAAACTTTTTAAAGAAAAAAAGTAGAGTTGCCTAATCCTTCAGTGAGTGAGTAACTTATTTCACCAAAAAATGAAAAGTACCTTTTCCCCAACAACCTATCTGCTTCAGCCCCATTCATATCACCCAGGCATTCCTCACCACAACTAAACCAAATCATTCTTACAGACAAGAGTCCAAAAGAATAAGAACTCTAGACTACTACCAGATAGTCTTTCACTACTTAACAATCAGGAAAAATATGAGAGATGAAATAATAGATAATAGGAACCGGAGAATATAGCCACAGCATACTGTACAAAATTGCCAAATTAAAAAAAAAAAATCAACAAACCTCAAAGATATTCCACATTACTTGTTCTCCACCTAAAATGTAATCAGTACTTCCTTCTAAAAATTTTCCGTGTTTCATAAAGTTCCTTCTATCTACCAAGTCCATAGTCAAAGAAATTCTAGAGGGCACTGAGGTAAACCTGGTAGAACTTTAAAACCAAAAGAGAAGCCCCCATTACCTGTAGTGTTCACTGCTGGGAATACTCTGTGAGAAGTATAAAGCTGCGGTTCGTGCTCTCCAATGCCATTTCTTTGCAGGAAGGGTGTAGAGGACACAATTGTCTAATTCTTCTTGGAGCAGCTCTACCAGCTGTCGATGAGAGCCTCCATAAAATGCCTCGATGATGAGAATACTCATTGCCCTGTTCAATGTAAAAAAATTACATTATATATACATATATGTGGGGGGTTTTATCAAATATATACATACAATTCTAACAAAAGCATACTTAAACTAAAAACTGAAAAAAAGAAAACAGAAGCATTTTGTTATATATAAGTTTTAAGAATAAACAACACTCAAGGATTGAGAGACAGATCAGCTAGTAGGCACTTACACCCAAAAAGACAAAAATTAAAAAAAAAACCAAAAACAACAAAAATTAACACAAAATGAAGTCCTCAATCAATAAATTTATGTTAAAAGACAAAAAAAAAAAAAAAACCTCTATTTTCTCTTTTCCTCAGGCCCTAGGTTTACTTCTAATTTGTTATCCTATCCAGAAGCATAAAATCCTTCACTAGTATGTTCTCGCTCGTTTTTGCTAGTTCAGTGCTAAGCTTCACTCAGTGGTCTTTGACTCTGCTTGGCCTAGGACTTTCTTAGATGGCCCAAGAGTTGTTGCTTTTCTTAGACAGGATCTCAATATGTATAGAAGTCTGGCCTTGAAGTCATGATAACCCTGCTTCATTTTTAAGGATCTTTCCTGTTCAGTAATTATCTGATACTTTAACTCTCCTGTTACTTCATCTTTAAGCCCACTAGTTATCACTTCTCCCAATAAACCCATATATTAAAAAATGCAATGATATCTAAAAGTCAAATTTCTAGCATTAAAATTATTAGGATACACTTGCCTGAGACACACTATGCATATTTCAATATCCTACCCTCTTCTGAAACTCCAGAAACCTGTGATAAATGTACATGTCTGTGAGTCACTTAGGCTTATACCACTTTTAGCAAACAAGAAAACTATTAGAATAAAACACTGATGTTTGAGTTCATAAACTATCATAAAATTCAAGAACCAACAGTAGTTATGAAGCA
Organism: Phyllotis vaccarum; assembly: GCA_033318265.1. Lineage (NCBI taxonomy): Eukaryota > Metazoa > Chordata > Mammalia > Rodentia > Cricetidae > Phyllotis > Phyllotis vaccarum. The sequence continues at coordinate 40,536,615 of JARWLC010000002.1, read as the reverse complement.
ATTTCTCATTTAATATTATATTTGCTAGTGTGTAGGAGATTGTGTTGCATCATTGTAAATACTTGTCCCATCCACTGGTTTAATAAAAAGTGCTGATTGGCCAAAGGCAGGCAGGAGGTGTGGGCGGGGCTACCAGACTAAGAAAAACTCTGAGAACAGGAAGCACAGAGCAGAACACCAGAGGGAAGCCAGAAAAAGCAGGGGATAACTATGCTGCTATAAGAAAAGGTACCCAGCCACATGGCTGAACAAGATAAGAGACATAGGTTAGTTTCAGGGTAAAGAGCTAGCAAGTGATATGCCTGGGCCAGAGGCCAATCAGCCTAAAACTATCTTATGCATCTGTGTGTCCCTGTGGGTCTACAGGCCTATACCTTGAGGTTAGGCCCGAAAGTCAGGGCCAGAAACCTCATACTACACTAGTGTGCTCAATGAAATAAAAATATGTATAAACATTTAAAACTACACATTTTAAATTATACGTTCTTTCCTGTGATAAGGGGGAAATAATTCTGTACATAAATGTACTGTTTCATACATACATAAATGTACTGTTTTTAAAAAAGTTCCAGGTATATGAATTTTCTTTTATGAATGAAATAACACTCATTAATTAACTTACAGTTTTTAAAACTAATGCCCCATAATTTTGTATACTATATTCTTAGTCTCAATATTTTTTACTAATAAAATTGTCCTTCATTGTGTTCAAAATGAAGTCTACTTAGCTTGTATTCCACAGCAATATGTGTTTTTCAAGTTAATGGCTAAACTAAAAATTAAAAAACTGATTGCTGTGTGAATCTTCTAATGAGCATCTGAAACAAAAGTGGTTGTGTTCATGCACATACGCACATGAGAGTTGAGGGAGAGGCAGAACAGGGGAGGCAAACATAGAAATTCACTTGCATGCAATATTTACCAGAAAGAGGCAAGTTTGATTTTGTTTATTTTCTAACTGTACAATATTGACAGGGTACCTGACTATTATTGATAAGTTACCTGACTTTAAAATTAAGATAATACTTCCAACCTTAGAGGCATATTATAAAGATAAAATTAAATTACTTGAGGAAAAGCAGCTTCAAAGAAATAAGATATTTAGCCCCTCTAAATGTATAAATCATTACCTAACAAAAATGTGTATCACTGAATATAGCAGAGTTTTAAATTCAGTTATTTTCAACAAGGCCTCCTATTCAAGGACAGATAGGAAAAGTGAATGCGCAGGTGAGTTTGAAACCCAATTCATTTCTTATCAGCAGCTGGTATTTTAAATAGCAGTTCCAGAACCTCAAAGTTTGGGGTCAGAAATAAACTCAAGGCTTAGCTATTGAGAGCTCTGTTGTTAGACTAGCTATGGGGTTGGTTCTCCCTCTTGCTTTTATGCTACAGCATTCAATGTGTTCTCACACACATTTAATAGAGGGAAGTGATTAATGCTTCAAATGATGATGGTAAAAACACCTTAAAAATATTTGAGAGATCAATGAAGAAAATTTACAAAAATATATAAAAGCTTTCAATCAATACAGGTTAAACACACTTTTAAAATAACCTGCCTTCTGGGCTGAGACCATTCTGCCTTTTTCTTACTAATCAAAAGTATGCCACATGTTTATTTTACAATGTTTCATATGAGTTTGAATCACAAGTTTATCAAAAAGCCATCAGGCCTTGTGAAGGCAGTTCCTGTACATGCTGCTGTAGACTGAGACCTGGTAGACAAAAGCAAAGTATGTAGAAGATCCAAAATAGGAAAGGAAGAAAGAAAGGGGAAAGACTATGGCTAAAGAGGACTGCTATCCCTTTAATAGCACCATAAAAAAAAGCTGCACAGGTTTAAAGTAGCATTTACTTGAACATTTTTCTAGTGGCTAATGGGTGTGCCTACATTTGGGATATTTTTCTAGGGAAAGTAACTATGTCCTACCATCTCTGAAAACTATACTTAGTGGCTTTGATTCATGGAATTTGTTCTGCTTGTTTTATGGAAACAGACAAATCCTGGCAGCACCCCCACTACTTCTATTGGAATGTCTGTGGCAAGAAGAAAATGTGTTCTTCCCTGCCCTCTTCTTGAAGCACAACCTGAAACAAACATGATTTTCAGCAGATATGAACAAAATGAAGAAACTGATTTTAAAATAAAAGATTCAAGCCAAATGTCACTAGAGCACCTTAAGGAATGGCTTAAATATTTCCACTGTGCTTGGTTTGGGTTTTAGAAAACAGTTTGAAATAAGGAAGCAAGAGACTGAAAACACCCACTTCGCTATTATAATATTTATAAAATATAAAGAGAGTGCCCTGTTTCCCCATTTTAATAGCAGCCAGAGACACCTGTAGGCGGTTACCATCATATAATGGAGGTCACAAGCGGGCAGGCCAGACAGGCATCTTTCAGACTAGTAGCAGGGACTAAGGAGACACTACTTGGAAAAAGCTAAAAAGCCTTCTGATTTTAAAGTTCTAGTTCTAAACCAAAGACAGGGTCCCCTTGATAGCAGATGGTTAGGATGATGTGTCTGCAGAAGATGTAGTTGAGCCTACACAAGACAATATTCAGTCAGGAAACAGATCAATGTGGTGCTTAGCTTGCTTTGCTTTTTCCTTTATAGTCAGTCTAGGATCTTAGGCTACGGGATGGCATCATACACATTCACAGGTGAGTCTTCCCTCATCGGGCCTTAATGCAAACACTACTTGGACACAATCAATGGCGTTTCCATGATGATTATACATCCACTCTGGCTGACAGTAAAAATTATGCCCCCTCTATTAGCTTCACACCCAACACATCACTTTAAATCAAAACATTCTAAAGCTCTCCCGAGCCAAACATTTTCAGAACTGTTCAAAAACTGGAAGTATTGCTGAGATTCAATGCAATCTCTTAAATGTTATTCACAAACACATCAAAAGAAGAGGAGGAGAAAGAGGAAGAGGAGAATGAAGAGGGTGAAGAAGAACAGGAGGAGAAGTGGAAAAGGAGGAAGAAAAGTTGTATGAATCCAATAAAATGACCAAACAAACCTCAGCCTACTAAAGGAAAGGTGAGAAGACTGAAGACTGTCAGGGAGGCTCCAACAGCACTCACTCGGATGCTCTGCTTCATATAGACTCCATTCTGCAGCCTTCCTCGGTGGGCGTCTGTAACATGGCCCAGGCCTCTCTACCATCCTGGGGTTTCTGTTGTCACTTGAGTTTCATTTCATATCTTCAGATTTCATGAATTCACACAGGGAATCTGACTGCCACATATTGCCAGCTCTCAGTGGCTTTGGGGAAGTTGGACTCAAGCTTCTGTAATTCCCTTCTATAACTTTTCCTTCTATCACAGATGAAAAACCAGTAGCACATAGGCAGCACTCCGAATTCTGTTGTTGGCTAGAAATGTAGCCTGATCCCTTGGATCAGAGCTGTAGTGGCCCTCTAGAATCTGAGAAAGTAATTCCCTAGGTAGTTTATATCCCACAGGGAACCCCTTAGGCAGCATTCTCAATTCAGGTTCTTCTTCTTTGGAAATAAATTTGCATTGTCACAGATTCAGCCTTTGATGAGTGGGATCCTGCCCCCAGGACACATTTCCTAAGGTCTCCAAAGAGGGCTTGCCAAGTCTCTTTCATGATGTGAATCTGTTTAACAATCCTAACTACTTTCTCCACACCTTCCTTGTCTACAACTTTGGCCTTTTTTACAACCCTTTCTGGGTTAAATTGTACATTTAACATAACTTTCTGCTCCATTTGCTGCTCTTTCTACATGTAGAACTGGCTAAGAACAGTAAATGGTAACCATGACACAGACAGAATGCTATCTACTGTCTTGAAATTCCCTCTGTCCAACAAATTAGTGCATTATATTTTAATTCAGCTATGGAATTCCTCAGTACTTCTGCAGAATGAAATCTGTTTCTTGCCAGAATGAAACCCTAAGCTAGTTCCCAATAAAGTCCTCACTGCCCTCTGAAACCCCATGAGCTGAGCCTCCATGGTCTGCATTTCTCTCAGCATTTTCTGATCTTCCAGTTTTTCTTAAGAATGGTTAAATTCTGCTTACAACTGACTAGGAGAGTCCCAAATTTTCCCACATTCCGCTAGCAAACCAATTCCAAAGACCTCTCTGTTCATCCCAGCAACAAGCCAAATCCTCAGTAACAGCTTTCTCTATTAGTTATTTTCATTACCATCATGAACAAACACCTGACAAGAAGCAAAGAGCAACCTAAGTGAGGAAAGGCATATTCTGGTTTATAGTTGTAAAGTCCACTATGTCAGAAAAGGCTTCAAGCTTCTGTAATTCCCTTCTATAACTTTTTCTTCTATCTCGGATGAAATACCAGTAGCACATGGGCAGCCCTGTGGAGCAACATCACAGTACTTTCAGTGGGCAAGCAGAGAGAGAAGGGTGCACAGGTAAAGGGCACAGCTCAGTGCCTCTGTGCCTTCCTTCTTAAGCTCCTAGCCAAAACACAGCCTCCCTTCCGTAAGTTTCTCCTTCTCGGATATTTGGCAACAGCAATGAGGGTGAAAATAGACAAAGACAATGAATATCAAACAATATTGGCTTCTTCTCCATAGCTTTTCCATGTGACACTCAGAATATTAAGTGACATAAAGAAAAGAGTATATGGCCATCCCTTACTCCCCTAGAGGAACATACAAGATATTCAGATTAAATGTTTAGCAACGTTTATAGTCTCCTACTTAAATAAGTTAGCTTTGATTAAAGAAAAATCATTTCTTCAGCATATTTTATTCTCTAATGACAGCACTGAGGAAACTCCTATACTATTAAAGCATTATGAACTTTTAAATTGTTATTATTAGTAGGATTTAATTAAAAAAATGCCTAAATGTTAAACATTAAATTTGACATATGAGCCAAAGCAATATAACAAAAAATGTTATTTCTAAAAATCACCAAAGAATTAATAAATGTAGTTAAGAACTACCTGAAATTTACCTGACCAACTGAAAAGGGAGTTGCAACCTGAAATCTCCCTAAGTATTTCATACAATTATCCTGGCCAACAAGAGAATGTCATTAAAATGACCTCGGTTACAAACTAATAATACATTAACAACAGAGAAGAAAAGTAGCTTGAATCCAGTGCTATGAATATTTTTAATTTTTTATTAAAAGTTTTTTCCACTGCACCTGCATTTATTTTAAGCTTGACCCACTTTCATTATTCCCTGAGCCATGATGACTTTCAAGGTGAACTACATTTTCTGTCTCCTCTACAGTTAAAACTGTGGTATAATAGCAGTAAAATCTTTAACAGTAAAAACAGGAAATCTCCATGTGACATTCATTCTCAGAATCAATAAATGTATTAAGTGAGCTTTGAAAAACTAAAATACATATGAAACCCATAATTAGAACTTATATATGGTATACTGTCAAACATCAGTAATATTCAAATTTTTTCCAATAAAAAACCCAGCAATAATTTTAAAAGCAAAGCAATTGCTGTATTAAAAAATTCCACAGACACCTAGATGTAGGAAGTTAGTTTCAAGTGATGATGGTTTCAATAATAGTTTAATCCCACACACATGAGAAATTGATCCACAAGATAATCTTAAAAATCATTCAATCACTGAAAATTATTTTCTACTTGTCGATATACAATGTCTGGAAAATTCAGCTGGCCTAAGAAAAAGAAAAAAGGAACAATCAACTGACCTTAGGTTAAAGTTGCAGAGTGTGTATCATTTGCGTAGCCTTTCCTAACAGCTCAAAGTTCACCAGATGTTTCTTTTACTGACCCTTTCTCTTCCTTACCTGAATCTCTATACACCAACTCTAACAGACTCGGGCTGTGTATTAAATACAGTCTATACAGGAGTGCTGAGAAAAGTTAGTATTAACTTCCAGCCCACTCAGTTATTTTAATGATTCATCAGGGAAACCCCAATTGCTAAAATATACCTGTATATTAAAAGGTAAAAGATAAAAGGAGGTTTCTGTACTGAAACATGGCACAAATGATTCCACGAACAAACAAAACCACTAAGATAGAACAAGAAAAACTTATTTTGTTAAAGTCATGTGGTACATTTAACATACCAGCAGAGAGAGGGAGAATTAACAAGCTCCATTAGAAAGTTGTTTTTGTAAATCTAGTTACTATAAAAGCAAGAAGAGTAGATTCATACTAAGCCCTCCCATGTCAATGTTCAGTCTGAAGACTAAAATGTAATTTATCATAAAATATAAATTAATTTTGCAATATAAAGACTGTGAGCACTGATAATATTCTACATAAAGTTTAAAAGTATGGTTAACAGAAATGAATTCATTTCCTTAGCATTTGTTTAAACTGCAAATAACACCAATAGGAATCATTATTGCATTGTTTGCTAATGATATATACATACTAATTTACTAATATATACTACATTAATCAATATGCTTAAGCAGAGATAATTTAAGGTATAAAATTAAAAAGATAGTGCTATCTGTATCATTCAGATATCTTTTAATATCCTCACTATTTTATCATTGTTTTTATTTTCTCAAGTCTGACTTTATTTTCCGATGTGATAACAAAAAGCTGAGGATATATGCATAAAAATCCTTAGGAAGGTATCCTAGTTAACTTTACAGTCAACTTGACCCACCTGAAAAAACAATTTCAATGAAAGAATTGACTCCATCAGAGGGCCAATGGACATTAGCTGCAGGACATTTTCTGGATTGCTCATTGATACAGGTGGGCCCAGCTCACTATTAGAGTACCATTCCCAGGCAGGTAGGTCGGGGCTGTACAAGAAAGGTGCATAGCTGAACAAGCCAGGGGAAGCAAGTCAGTAAGCAGCAATGCTCAGTCAGTGCTCTTGCTTTGGTTTCCCTCAGTGATAGACTATAACTTAAATCCCAAATAAGCCCCTTCTTCTCCCAAGCTGCTGTTAGTCAGCAACAGAGAGCAAGCTAGAAAAGAAATCTTAAAAACCATGCTGTTGGTGGGACAATTTAAAGCTATTTTTAATGTGCTTTTTCAATTATGAATTGCAATGATCTCTTAAGTACATATTTTTCAAAGTAACAATTTCATATCGACATGACTTTAATTATCTTTGAAAATTTTGTTTATTCTGCCTTGATTTGAGTTTAACTTGATACTGAAAAATATCAGTCCTTTATTCCATGATTTGAATTAATGAGAAGTCTTGATTATAAGTTTTAAATGCAAACAAATACCCTGTAACAAATAATTAGGTATGTACATATGAAATTTTTATTTACAATTTTATAAAGTTATATTCTATCTTAAATAGCAAATTATAATTGTGACTTTGGGGGGGTGAAGAGGCTCTATGATTTAATTTCACTAAGGAGTAAAATACTGATTCTTTTTCAACTGTTTGCTGCTATTTATTTCTTGGATTCCAAACTACAAAATTAGCAATACTCTAGCTTACGAGGGTAGAGATAGGCAAATCTCCAGAGTTCATTGGAAAGGCAGCTTAGCCATTTGACAAGTGCTGGACTCAGCAAGAGACTCTGGCTTAAGAGATAAACAGCAAGCAAAATAGTCACCCAGCACTGACCTCTTGTCTCCACAGGCATGCAAATATATGCAAATGCATAGATGCATGAATACAGATATATCCACTCAAAGCTCTATTTCACACACACCCCAAAATTAACAATGAACTAATTCTGCTGAATTCAATTTGATGACATTTTTAATAGGATAACATACTTATCAATCAATAGAAAGTTTTAAGGCCAAAAAGTACCCCATCCCTCAAACTATTGCACTAGCCTGTTAAACAGTCATGTCTCCACTACATGATTCTCTATAAACCAGAAGTAATCTTTGCAAACTAAACTGAAGCTATAAAATGAGAATAAAATGCAGCACGCTGTAAATGGCAGGTTTCCTTTGGTCTCCTCCACTGTCTTCATTAGAGCTCCATTTGATCCCTCTCCTGAAACTCTCCCAGACTGAGCATAGCAGCATGAAGGACCCACAATCACACAGGTAGGTTTTTCACTCTTCTGTTAGTTCCCACCTTACCTCTTCTTCTCCTCTTTTATATTTGAACCTTTAAAAAGGCTTTTGCTCATGAATCATTATTTCCATGAAGCCTCTCCCCTCTCTTAGAATTTCCACTTTCTTCTGTACTCTTAAGAGCAGTAATGTATTTTTCAGTCTAAGGTCATTCCTGCTTCTCTGTAAGGCTAGGGAATTCCTGGGATGGAGACCATGCCATTGCTTTGTTGGAGATCTCTCAGTATGTGACATAAACACTGAAAAGTTAAGGAGAAAAAGAAGTACATTTCTGCTATCAAAGTAGCATTTATTTTACTTATAAATTCTTATAAATGTGCTAGCAGAGCTGTACTTGCTGCTAGCCACTTCCCATTACTCATGAAATCTAACTGATCTCTAATAGCAAGTGCATTTAAACATATCTTATCCTCCCTTTACAAATATGAAGTCTTTTATTACTATTGACAGAACTCAGAACTTAAAGAAAAATGACAGGGTTTTATTTTTTTTTTTTCCCCAAGCCAATGATGAATTTAACCCATTGCTACAAAAGAAGTAACAATAATTGAAGAAATGGGATAAACAAATGAATTCTAAGCTAATGTGAAACTTAGTCTAAGACAATATCTATGCACATCATAAATGTTAACAATCACCTACAGATTTTTATTGTTTGATTCATTATCATTCTACTTTAATTCTATAAGCACAATTGGAATGAGAAGCCAATTCTCTTGACATCAATCTCCAGATCCCATTCCACATTTAAGAATTAGACTTTTATTTAATGTGGAAGTAAAAAGACATTTTAAAAACTTTCTGCTAGCTATTATTCATCTTATAATTGTTTGAGAAGATGAATAATACATATGCTTTCTGCATTTCTCCAGTGGCTAACACCTCTTTTAAAGAGGTGGTAAGTTAGTCCAATGAGAAAATTAGATGTCTGGCCCATGTAAATATGAATGGACAAATAAAAAAATCAAGGCATGACACAGAATCATGAATGAAGAAAATACTGACAATACTGTGAAACTAATATTTTACTTAAGAAGAATGATATTGGCATGACAGAGTAAATGAGGAGCAAAGATGTAAATCCACATGTTGGTGTCTCATATATACATAACTTGTCCCATTATATTTCACTACAGAGAAATATGACCTGTAGTGTGAATCCTAATTGGTTTTGATAATAAAATCCCAGAGCCAACTGAAGGGGGCAAGCTTCTATCCCTTCTTGCCTTATATTCCTCTTTCTGCCCAACCATATCACTTCCTCTCCCACCTCCTTAGTGCTAGAATTAAAGGTGTGTGCCTCCCAAGTACTGGGTTCAAAGAAATGAGAGCCCCAAGTGCTAGAATTAAAAGCATGAGCCTCCAAGCCTGTTTCTCTTTTAGACTGGATCAATCTCATGTACCACCGAACTCCTGATCTTTCTGCTTCTTCTTCCCAAGTGCTAGGATTAAAGGTGTATGCCATCACCCCCTGGTCTCTATGGTTAACTAGTGGCTAGCTCTGCCCTCTAATCTTCAGGTAAGCTTTATTTGTTAGAGCACTAACAAAATATCACTACAATGAAAGGTATATTAAGTTCCTTAGACTTTGGAGTTCCAAGATAATGTTTATATGTTTAATAGCTACTACTAATACACACATTACAGTACATTTTACATATATTCATGAAATTAATATTATACATTAATATAAAATTTTAAATACCTTTGTCATATATAGTATTTATCAATGCCTTCTAAGAGTTGTACATTTGGAATGCAAGCAGTATTTGATAGATAAAACTAAATACATTACAGATTTTAAATTTAAAAAGAAAATGCCACACATCTAGGCTGGGAAAAATTAAATTTTTTGCTCTGATCCTCTCTATCTCTTTTAAAGTTCTCCATAATCATTACTCCCCATCATTCACTGTCCAGATATATACAAATATGTTCTATATAGAATAAAAACATCCTATGAACTTTAAAATTAGAAATAAATATTCGTATAACAAAACAGGAAACAGCTCCAAGACCCCCTCCCCAAAAAAAGATTGATTATACAGATATGTTCAGGATACCAAGTAACTACTAATGCTAATATCAAAGTCTACATCCCCTCAAAATATAACATAATAACTGATTGCACCTACTATCATGTGTAAGACACATCCATATGAATAACTATATGCAATCAATAGTCTTCACTATATATTAAATGCCATAAGAAAACCAAAAAAGTCTGTGTTCTTACTACTGTATATGTTTGTATTTGCAAACAGAATGTCTGTTGAGTCAATGAGACATAAAACACTTTGCTCTTGACAATTTCTTTACAATTGATAGAGGACCTTTTTATCAACCACAAATAATTACTTCTCATTACTATAGTTATTAGCTGGTTTAAAAAAAAAAAAAAAAGAACATACAAAAACTTCCATGATAAATACAACAAACAGCACCCTAACCTTATTTAAAATTTAACACTTCACTCCAATGAAAGCAATTTGGTTCAAGGCCTAGCTAGAGATTTAGAATCTATGCTCCATGCCATAGGAAACTTTTTTACCTACTATCCTTCTGCAAGACTATTTAACTCATGGGCAGGCAAAGCTGTGTTATATAAGTTTCCTTTAAGACAGCAGGTAAACAACTCAAAATAGCTTCAGGAAGTCCCTGAAATGGATCAGATTAATTGCCTCTCTCTTTCCCTAAGACTAAACAGAAGAGACTAACAAATGTCACTCTTAAACAAGACAGTTGCAAAGAGGACTTTCAGAAAAGACAAAGAAAATGCTAAGACCAAAACAGTTGCCAATTAGAAGCAGAAACCAGATAAACCAGATAAGCTGCCTGGAAGTGGTTAAACCAACTGAGACACTCCTCAACCTGTTGAGTTGCCTGCAGACTTTGTGGTATGCTTCCTGTTCCCAGCTGTTGTGAGCTGTTGTTCATGCTGTGGTGGGCTTTGCTGGTATGGCTGTTTTTGAGTCATTTTTGCTATAGCCCCTCACCCATATTCCTGCAAATAACCCCGATAAAACTCGTATGGGCTCCCTATCCAGATGAGTAGACGTGTCTATTACATCAACCCAAGGAAAAATCTTGCCATACACTAGCTATGACCTGGAAGGAATTAATTGGTCTAATTCACTATACTACCATGTTTGTTTTTAATTGGAAAGTATTGTTATTTTTATACCCTGGGTTAGCCTTATCAGCTGTTTAACCCTATATTAGTATTTCAGACCTGAACACATAGACTCTGAGAAAGATCAATTAAAATAAACACACTAAAAAAGTTTTATTAAAATAGTTAACACACTTCTATCCATACTTGCACTAGTCAGTCTCACTTTTAAGAATTCAATCGATATTAACTAAATAAAGAGCCACTGAGAAGTTAATGTCTTCAACGAGACAGTACATATTCCATCCTGTGTGTTCTGAAATAAAAATGGAGTGACACTGAAACACTCAACGTTTTCTTTAAAGTACTGTATCTCAAGCAAACAGAGGCAACATGCCCTGGGGAAGTCGGGGAAAAAAGCAATGGAATCTGAATTTTAATTACAAGGAAAAATAAAGCAGAAATCACATTACTATTTACTTTATCCAAGAGGAAAAGCAATTTTTTTCTAAAACAAAACAAAACAAAAAAAGACAAAATTCTACCATCTCGTAATTCAACGGCATATAAAGTAAACATCCGAAAAGGAAGAAATTTCTACAAAGAACTAATGAGCTAAAAATAGAAAAAGATATACTTAAATGCAGCATTGTTAAATAATGTTTTAATTACTCACTTTGCTTCACTGAAAATCACTCTTTCAAAGAGTTACGTTGTGTAAAAAAGTATGAGGTTGTATTGATATTTTTCTCTAAGATTAAAATCAATAAAACTGTGTTTTTAAAGTAGTAAAACTCTCTAACATTTCATACAATATAAAATGTCTAAGTAGAAATGGTTAAAAGTACATTGTCTTCTATTTGCTACAGCAGCACTTTCTCCAATCCATCATATTTTAATACTATTCTGACTTACGAGTGGATTAGTGTAGCTGCTAAGAGATTAAGATGCCAAAATCATATGCCAGACATGGTGACCCATAACTTTAATTCAAGCATTCTGGAAGCAGCAGCAGCAGATTTCTGAGTACAGGGCCAACCTGGTCTACAGAGCAAGTTTCAAGACAGTCAGGGCTACCCAGAAAAACCCTCTTGAGAAGTGAAAGAAAGAAGGAAGGGGGAAAAGGACGAAGAGGAGGAGAAGCAGATATAGCAGACCCCAGCATCAGGCAAACAATGGATCATCTAAAAGACTTCAATTCTAAACTACAAATAGGTGCTTGTTAATACAGGTAAGCTCTAGATCTGAATTAATTTGTGAATAATACATGTGGTAATGAAAGCTGAATCACTACTTTTAAACATCTCAAAGGCATATTATTAGCCACTCACCACTATAAGAAAAAGAATTAGTCTATTAATAACAGTCTAGAAAAACAAATTCAAGTGTCTTGTACTGAGAAAGCGAAAACACAATAAAAATCATACTACATAATTAAATATATTACACACGGTAACAAATGAAAGGGATAAGGAGAATATTGAAACATGAATTCTAGTTGTTATTTAATAAAAACTCAGAGCCAGATATTGGGGAAAGCTGGATATCAGAGAGAGTAAACAGACCACAGTCAATTCTCACCCAGTCAACTTCTCAGGGTAAAAGCTATCTTCCAGAAGCCTCACCCTGACTGAAGTCTCTACAGAATACTACGCGGTCTTCTTATGCCTCCTTAAATATCTTCTTCGCCCAGTTGCTTCACTTCTGGGTTCAACTCTGTTTCATATTTCTAGAGTTAGGATTAAAGGTGTGAGATGCTACTCTTTGGTAGTTAGGTTTTCCAAACCACAAAAAATAGCATTAGCTTAGTTGAGAAAAACACTGTGATCTTTGAAAAGTGTTGTGTGGCATCTTTTACTTTATGATCAATGTGGTAACACTCTGTCCCTGAGAAGCTCATCTCCAACATTAATAATACTCTGACCTCTAAGAAAATGATAAAGTTTATAGTGAGGAAAAAAAATGTGTGTTTTTATGGGTTTCCAAAAGAGAATTCTTGTCAGTAAAAGCCATATAATATTGATTTTTTTTAACTGCCAAATTACAGTCTTTGGAATTAAAGAAAAATAATCCAAGCAGATTTGCCATAATGATTGAAGAAGAAGAAGAAGAAGAAGAAGAAGAAGAAGAAGAAGAAGAAGAAGAAGAAGAAGAAGAAGAAGAAAGGATTGACTGCATAACAAAAAGCAAAGAATCTCTTTACAAAATTTGAACACAAAACTGATATAAAATTCAGGTTACCTTTACAGTGTTCAGTAACCAAAACTGACCTTGTCAATCTGCAAAGATTGGTAGTCATTCTGATAAATCTGTCACATCAAATCAGCGACAGCTTGTATCTAAGACAGTCAATCACATTTACGCTACTCTTGTTTCTTTCCATACTAGATGCAATGCTCAATGTATGAGAATACATTATTTTCTTATAAAAGATTTTCCAATCAACTAGAATAATCAAAACATACCATTCTTTCAAATGAAAATAAGTTGCTTATTGATGTGAGAATGTTTCATTTAAATTATCTTAGAAATTCAGCTGCTATCTTAGAGTTTCTAGGGATCTGATGAAACACTATGGCCAAAAAGCAAGTTGGGCAAGAAAGGGTATGTTTGGCTTATATTTCCATATTGCTGTTCATTACTGAAGGAAGTCAGGACAGGAAATCAAACAGGGCAGGAACCTGGAGGCAGGAGCTGGTGCTATAGAATGGCTTGTACAACCTTCTTTCTTATAAAACCCAGAACTGGCAGCACAGAGATGGCACTACCCATCATGGACTGGATCCCCCACCCCACCCCCGATCACTAATTAAGATCTGGATCTCATGGAAGCATTTTCTCAATTGAGATTCCTTTCTTTCAAACAAATCTAAATGCGTGTCAAGTCAACATAAGACTAGCCAGCACACCTGCCAAGGCTAAGAAATGCTTTCCAACTAAACATGCCTAAGCATTCAATTTAAGAGAAAAAAAAACAAAACTAATCTATGTTTAGATTTCACAGAAAAAATATATTTAAAAAACAAAATTTGCCTTTATTTTCTGAGAACAGAAATGATATGAGATTATAAAACTTAAAACAAAACTCCATCATGTTTTAGATAAGCCTGCCAGAAAACACTTCCTGTCAATTTCAGCTGATCTTTACCCATCTTTATCATTAGAATCAGCAAGTACGAATTTGTGCCTACTGTCTGGGCATCATTATTTCAGGTTTGGGGGATAAATTAAGCAACAACACAAGTGATCTTCTCTTCACAGACAACTTCTTAAATGCAATATAAGGAAAATCATCAAATAAATATGCCAAATAGGAAATAATACATAATACTAGACAACAATGGCTTTAAAAGGTTAAAATGAAGCAGATATTTTGTATAAGGCTGTCACAAACCTTTTACTGAGGATGATGTGATGACCTCAAACATAAAGAGCAGAAGAGATGGCAGGAGACCTGTGGACAGGAATCTAATCCTCAACAACTGGAGGGCCGAGTACACGCTTCAGAGAGCAGGAAGGTCTGTGTGAGTGAAAAACATGAGCAAATCTGTTCTATTCATCAAACATCTATTGACTAAATTCTAAAAATTATACTAAATGTGTTGTTAAAATAGATGACAAAAATTTAGTCACAGGACTCAGATGTGCATTTGCTTATAATACAGAATGATAAATATCATAAGGCATTTGAGCTGGCTCTTAAAGAGGGACCAATACTAAGTTCTTCCAAAAAATAAATCAAGAGTCCAGAAAATCAAAGGAAGATGCTATCTATGGAAATCAGTGTAGCCATTCCTCAGGAAGTTAGAAACAGATCTCCCACATGACCTAACAATACCACTTTTGGACATATACCCAAGAAACTCAATTTCCCACTCAAGAGACAAGCTCATCTATGTTCAGTGTTCTGACCAGTATTGGATGGGCCTAGAAACTGCCTACATGTCCATCAATCAATTAATGAGCAACAAAAATGTAGTACCTATGTACAATGGAATTTCATTCAGTTGTAAAAAAATAAGTAGTGAACTTTGCAAGTAAATTGGCTGGAAACAAAAACAACAAGCAAAACAGCTCTACAGACTGAGACTACACAGGCCCAGACAAACAAAAACCACATGTTCTCACTGATGTGTGGGTCTGAGTTCAAATGTTTATATTTGTGTGTTTAATTTGGAGGGACCTATAGACTCTGGGAAGCTGAAAAGGGATATGCAAGAAGGGAGAAGAAAAATCTTAAGGGATGAGAGGGTGATGGAGGATATATGAAGGGAAGGAGAAAAGACAGGAACAGAGACTTAAGCTGCTAAGTTGGTATGGTCTGGCCTATGGTTTCCTAGGGTAGAAGATGTAAAGGGAACCATAACTAACTCTAATGATATACCCAAAAGATCATAGTTACACCTACTCTTTTATAATCCTCATACTTGTATGTGTGCATGCCAGTGTGTGTGCAATATGTTTAATTGGAGCTATCCTTTGCACAGGTTTACACTCATCTCAGAAGCCATAGGTGGCCAAATAAAAAGCCCAGGTCAAGTAGAAGAAAACCTCCAGATGGTTCCCAGAGACCCACAAATCTATTGCTGTTATTGATTTTATTTTCCACCAGAAGCTGGTGGTAAGAACTTACTCCTGAAGATACTATACACATTGGTCACAGGACATGAAGAAGGCACGTTGGTACTGACTTCCTCCCTACTGACTAACTTTCAGAGCACTAGAGGAAACTATGCTGGCTGGCAGGGAGAAACAGCTTCAAAGCCTGTAAAATACAATAATGATAGAGGTGGCAAGATATACCCACGGGTGCAATAGTGTCATGAATAGTAGGGTGTAGTAAGAGGTTTCTGGCCCAGACTTTCGGGCCTAGCCTCAAGGTTTAGGCCCAAAGACCCGCAGACCCACAGACCCGCAGACCCACAGACTCACAGACTTGCAGACCCGCAAACTTGCAGAGGCAGAGACACACAGACACATATGATAGTTTTAGGCTGATCAGCCTCAGGCCCAGGCATATCACTTGTTAGCTCTCTACCCTTGATCTAACCCATGACTCTTATCCTGTTCAGCCATGAGGCTCAGTACCTTTTGTTAGAGCAGCATAGTTGTCCTCTGCTTCTTTTGGCTTCTCTCCAGCATTCTGCTCTGTGCTTCCTGTTCTCAGAGTTTTCTTAGTCTGGTAGCCCCACCCACACTTCCTGCCTGCCTCTGGCCAAGGAGTGCTTTTTATTAAACCAGTGGGTGGGACAATTATTTACAATGAAGCAATACAATCTCTCACAGTAGGGAGTAATTCACCACTTTCTGATTGGCTTTAAAGCCCACTATATGAGAGAAAACATACCTACACTGCAAATCTGGCCAAGAATACAGAGCTGGGGAGCTCATAGGCTCCAGGTTTGAACCTAACTAGTATAATTTTACTTAATGTATATGGTATCAAATTGCCCTCTAAATTGTAATCTCTCAAATCACTAATTAGTGCTGCTCTCAGACCTCTTTGTGCAGGAGATGATAGTTAAAACAAAAAATTCACAACTGGTGAAAGTACAGAGGGTAAGTGACTGTGGAATGCTCAGCAACAAACTAAACATCTATGTCAATGTTCTTCCAGATGCAGCATCAAGATTGACAAACCTTTAGCCCAATTAACCAAGAGAAAGAATCCAAAATAATAAGATGAGAGAGCAAGGAGCAATATACACTGATGAAATCCTGAGTCATTAGGACATACTTCAAACACCTATATTTCACCATATTGAAAAACTTGAAAGAAATGATCAATGTCTTAATCCATATGATTAAGTGGTTTGAAGAAGAATGTCCCCCACAGTCCTGATATTTGAATACTTGGTCCCCAGTTGAAAACACTATTTGGGCAGATTTAGGAGGTACAGTCTTGATGGAAGGACTACATTATAGGAATAGACGTTGAGATTAAAAACTGAATCAGATCTGAAAACTTCTTCTGTGCTGTCTAGCTTTCATAGTGCCGTAGAGATTATACAAACCACTGAGGTGAAAAAGCATTTGTGGTATTATTCAGTAGCAAACTCAGCAAGTGACAATACCAACATGACAGACAAGATATGAGACTGGAGCAATAACAACACAAGTTATGGTAAACCAGCCATGTTTGGACTAGGTTTAAGACCTTCTCAACAGGAGGAAACTTAATCTTGATCATAGCCCTTGAGAGGAATCTTATACGTGTGGTCTTGATAAATATTCTGTCTAACTGCCTTCTTAATATTTGTTTAGATACATAGATTTGTGTTGCTCTCAACCTTAATCAGAGAAGCTTCTCTCTACAGCCATCAGCAGTTACTGCAGAGAATTAGAATTGGTCCATGCTGAGAACATGTAACTATTGATTACTAAGACCTAAATAGGATAGCTATATCAGCCCTTACCCAAAGCTCAGAAAACACAGCAGAAAGAATGTAAAAGTTAGAGGATTAAGAAGGCTACTGTGAAATGCCATCTTCTGAACATGACCATTTCATTCATAAACAAACTCTAGCTATAGTTATGTACACAAGAACCCCGTGTACCAAATCACATCAATAAGATCAGCCAACACTCTACCATGCATCACTGACTGGTCTCAGTGGGTTACAAAAAAGATAAAAGAAAAAGGGGAAAAGAAAGAGCATGAAGAGTGAAAGGGGATGAGCTAAGATGCCTGGGGGAGGAAAGAGGGGGTGAAAGACATTTGGTGTTTACCTGTGTGAATTTGTTACAACAAAGCAATAATTAAATTTAAGTTAATATTTTATTAAGACACAGAACTTCACAAATTAATGGTATTATCATATTCTTTAGATGTATGAGTGGTTAACAGCTTTAATATTAAGCATTATATTACTTACATATCCACTCAAAGAGTTATAGTAAGGGTTACCACCAATTTAATCAGTTCTAGTTTTTCTCTTCAAACATAGAACTATCACTTTAAACGATCAACACTGGGTATTCAAGAAGAAACCAAAAGGAAGTGTCTACATAAACCAAGTACTCAGTGGGCTCACAGATGCAAGCAACTATCTATACAAAGGAACTAAGTAAGCAAAACAGATATAGCTGATAACTTTAGCATATCTCATTCAAAACTTATTCAAATTCTCACTATGCCTGGGTTTCTCCAAAATAAAGGCTAGAAAGCTGAAATACTATTTTTAGCTTTCTGTAGCTAGTTATATGGCATGGCATTGTGTCAGAGAGGCAAATCTCTATGAGCAAGCATGTCTTTCTAAAAGAAAAACACTCAAGTAAGAAGTAGCTTTCTAACACTTCCTTTGTTATTCTTTCTGCTTGGAAGCTAACACAGTTTCAGCAGTGGAAATCACTGGGAAATAAAAACAAAATTTACCAATAGGACTCAAGAGAAAAAAGAAAGTACTTACCTCGATTCTTGATTATACCCATTGCTTTTGAACTAAAAGTCTTCTAGTTTCCTATGATATAAACAAATGCCCTTACTCAAATATTTAAGTTGTTGTTGTTAAGATGGTTTTCTACTTGAAGCCAGGGGTTTTGACCATTCAAAATACAAAAATAAGAGGTGGAATTAAGCCCATGTTGGGGGGTGCATGTTTTTAATTCCAGGAGAGGAAGAGTCAGGCAGGTCACTGTTGAGTTTGAGGCCAGCCTGGGATACAGGACAGCCAAGGCTACTATGTGTACACACAGACACACACACACAGACACACATGCACACACGGACACACGCTAGGTGAAATGAGGAAAAAGATGAAAGGAGAATGAAGAGAGAAGGGGAGAAACCAAGCATTTCAAAGTATAAACTGTTTTGAATTCCTTGGACATTTTATTAAAACGGTTCTGTATACTAATATATACAGTATAGTTGTAAAACTGAGAACATTCATATACATACATAAACCTTCTCCAGCTAAAAATAATTCAACTAATATTTTATATACTACTTCCCACTAGAAATATTTTTGTCATAGTTCTTATCTCGAGAAAATGCCTTTAATTAATAATCTCTCTATATAAATATTTTCGCACATACATGTACATATAATCTTCTGAACCAAATTTTATATAAGTATTTTTCTTGAAATATTTTTTCATGGTAGAGTGCTTAAAGGATTAATTTCAATTACCAACAACTCTATACATGACATTTACTTTTTCTGCCTTTTTTTTTATTCAAATATATTTCACTGTGCCCATACAAAGGAAAATTACACATTCAAAAAACATTTGAGTTCCTCTCAGTTACCCTTTCAGTGGTTGAGGGTAATGATAGAGTAAAAAACTCACATTCTTCATGGGCTCTCTTTTCTTTTCCCCCCATTTGGTAAAATTTCAACTTCAAATCTCCAGAGCCAAAAAGCAGTGGGTAATATCTAATGCTCTCTAACAGTAGCTTAGTTTTAGTGAAAGAAAGCAGAATCAGGGCAATATGTTTACTACAATTTATTTAAAAAAGAAAAGAAAAGAAAAAGAAAATCAGCATATTGGAATAAGCAACAAAAAAAATTATAGAAACAGTAAATTTGTGAGAGGGGAAGTAGAGGAAAATGAAATGTTTTAACTATCTCTAAATATGGCTAATGGCTAAGGTGAAATTACTGAAAACTATCTACCTCTACATTTTCACTGAGATAAGGAACAGGCTTCCTCTGCGTGACAGTCTAAAGTTACATCCTTTTCTTCCTGAGACCCCGAGAACAGAAAATATATTAATAATAATAATCACAGTAAGAGAACCTAAGTTCTATCCTTTCAATATTTAAAGATAACCTACAAAAGAATAGTCAGAGAACAGCACTCACCTACAATAGGAAAACATCCCAACTCCAATTTCATTTGCTATTTTCTCTTTTAAAACAATTCTAGAATCCTTATACGATGCACAGTCCCTCCTCAGGGGCCTATTTTTATTTGGTTATCTTTTGGGGTGTGTGCGCTAAAGATAGAGTTTATAATGAACTGAACAGACTGCATACAAAAGGCTTTGGAACTATACCATATGGTCAGAGAAAGGGACAATATGGACAATCCCCATTTCAATCTGCAAACCTGCTCACCTCCATAAGAC
This sequence comes from Phyllotis vaccarum, assembly GCA_033318265.1. NCBI lineage: Eukaryota > Metazoa > Chordata > Mammalia > Rodentia > Cricetidae > Phyllotis > Phyllotis vaccarum. Next base: position 40,516,401 of record JARWLC010000002.1, on the reverse strand, counting down.
TGAACAAGTAGTAATATGATTTAAAAAAAAAAAAAAAAAAAAAAAAAAAAAAAAAAAAAAAAAAAACATGTAAAGGCAGAAATACCGTATCTTTATCAATATTATGCAAGTACATTTTGGAAATTTTACTGATAAATAAACATTCATTTTAATTTGTATTCTGATATTTGGGATGCAACACCCATGCATATAAAGCTATGCTTCTATTCAAAAGAATCAGTATTACAGCAGGGTATGTGTGGGTATCAACTTACCCTTTGGAAATTTGGGAAAGTGCGTGTGTGTGCTTGCCTGTGTGTGCGCGCATGCGCGCGCGCGACACTTTTACAGAGGAACATTGGCAGGAGCTGATGTATAAGATGACACATTCTTGGAAATCAAATAAAAGCATTAGGGAAATACCCATTGTTGCCTGGTGAAGGCCTAATCACATGGTCACAGCTGGAACCAATGTAGATCATTCACTAATAAAATTGTATTGTAGTCACCACTTTTTAATGCATTTCACTTGCTGTTATAGCCAAATCCTAGAATTTCTTTGTTCGATGTTGGTAAGATTATTTTAATAGGAAATGTGAGAAGATTTAGAACAAAGATTTAAAAAAAAAAAAAAGTTCTGATACTAAAACTGAGAGTTGCTCAAAAATCTAAATGTCATCTTACCTTGCATATATTAGCAGCAGTTTAAAATATGCAGTGTAAGCCTGAAAGGGGGGAACTCATATGGTATTATAGACAAAAAGTGAACAGTGTGAGATGTCACAGAAAACATGAAATATTTGTGAAAGTATTTTGTAATATTAGGCACAGGAGAAATTTAAATGCATCAAAAATTAGATAAACAGGAATCTAAAAATATCTTCTTGTAGAGTAGTCTCTACTGAAATGTGACAATGGCCTACACTTTGTGTGCGTAAAGAAAGTATACTGATGTTTCGGAATGCATAATTTCGAAATCATGACTTGGTGTTTCAGCTGCTTAACAAAAATAATACATTAAAGTATCTACTAAAAAAGGTGTGTTTGAAGTTATATTAGTTTTCAAATAGCATTTATCACTAATTATAAATATAATTTCATACATGGAATAATAAAAACAAGATAAAAATAAATGTTTGTCTCATTTTGTGTTATCTAACAAATTTTCCACGTCTCCACAAATAATTTTCAGTATAATTTTTGAAAATCATATCATATCAAACCAAAATAGTTTATAGTACATGTTGTGAATTAAACAAAATACAGAACTTATTGTCTACAAGAAAAGGTTTGATAACACTGAAAAGTTGTTTACATTTTACAAGTCCTTATATACGGTATTTCTCCTATGTATCTATAGTGTATGTCCTAACTTCAATAAAGTCTTACCATAGGGGAAAAATTGGGCATCTTAATAAAACAATCTTTATAGTTAATAAATAACATTTAATATATAGTACTATCCAATATATCCAATTATAATAACAAATTTGGGCACTAGGAATTCAAGACAAAACTATAATGAACTTAAAAGAGACCAACATAAACAAAGTTCAGTTATGTTCCTTATGATATCGCCATAATCAGAAGTTTAAAGTTAGCCTAAATATTCAATTCAAGAAAACTGTCAGGCAACTCATCCAGACTGGGGGGGGGGGGGGGGGCGCACAGGGGGTTTCGGTTAAGTCTTAAGGAAAAACACCAGGAAAGCAGTAACTGAAGTAAGTAGTACATAAGCTCTGAACAGAAAAAGCAATTAGACTATTTGTTTGTTTTGCTAAAGTAATGAGGCAACGTGTTGCTGAACCTGTCTTGATGAGGGAAAATAACAGGTGAGTTTATTTAATGCATAATTCTAATCTACCCATTTACGCAAAACCTTTCAATGATTTTAAAATACTTCCTATATGAAAAATACGTCTCGGGTTTAAAGGAAAACTGTTACCTCTTACAATTATCGTGCTGACTCTACTGTAGATATAGTCGCCTACACTTACAGCATTAAAAATCTGCATTAATAACTCTAGCACAAATCACCACTTATTTTCTTCTCGGTCACATACATTATGCTGTTACAAGAGTAGATTGTTTTTCCTCAAATCAGTCAAAATAATATCTTCAAAAACATATTCACTTTATACTTACATTGGTCATAAAACACTAATATTTAAAATACAACTTGAGAGCATATCATTTTTATTAATGTAGAAGAAAATAAAATCATACTTTGAGGATACTCTACAAACTTTTATAAAATTCTTACACAAAAAGTCCCTGCTCAAACCAGCTCCTTTTCAAACTCTTGACACCATATTTTCACACTTTGAAGAGCAATTTACCAACTGTAACTTCATGAAGGTTTAGAAATGTTTTAATGTTTTGTTTTTCCTTGCATTTTGATTTGAAAGGAATTAAATATGTAACTTTTAATTTCATAGAAATTCATTACCATACCTATTAACTTATCAATTTCAAGAAGATCTGAGCTGACCCTCAGTTTTGGATAGAAAGGGGAAGCTGTTAATGGCTTTTGGTATAAACAGGACATTAGACAGAACCCATGCCTAGCACTGTTAGAAAAGACAAGAACCTGTGTCTAAAAAGATCAAAAGCCCTAGGGGAGATCATAGTAACAATTATTCTGCTAGATGGACATAGCATTAAAATGATTGCCAAGGCATCCCTCAGCCCTCACCAGAGATATTTCTCCTGGCAGTAATGGCAGCTATCAAGGGATCCTCAACTGATGAGCCCGCAGCGAATAAGAGACTGTAAAGTATGGAGCTCTAAATGGGACAGACATATCATACTCTGATCCCCAAGGGTCAGGGTTTTCAAAGAGGGGACAGAAAGATTTGGAGAGACAGAGTAGTGGGTAAAATGAAGGAAGCGGGTTCTCTGAATACGACAAAACAGTTGCAGGTATGAATTCACATAAGTTGTGCATCATGTACAAAAGTTGCACAAATGTAATACAAATAGAACCATAAGCGAAATCTCTACAAAAGCTGACAAAGGAAAAGTCAATATAAGTTCCTGTAAGAAACAATGCCATTTACTCAATGTGGAAATTGTACAGAGGAAAGGTACGTCTACTTCAAACATACACACAGGTTACACACGGGTGGTGGGCAAGAAAAGAACAATGGGGAAGGAAGACCGAGACTGCTTTCCTTACTTCAATGCTCTCGAGTTAACCCTCTGCCTCTCAGAAATCAGGAAACCTGCAGGCTACAAGACTACAGCATTGCCAAGCTCCCTCAACTGTCCCATTTGAGGCACATCAAGAGCAGAGTGATTTAACATGGGGTGCTTCTTGGGATTTTGTTTTGTCCCTTTGTTGTTCTTGGATAAGCATTGAAAAGACACAAAAACAAGAGCTACACTGAAGAATGTAAAAGCCACCTAATAAAGCAAAGAGGAGCACAGCCTGGTGACTGCTTAGAAGACCTACGAAAGACTACCTTTTAATACTTAGGCTTACAAGGGCTCTGAGTTACTTAACTGTCTACTTAAGGAATAGAGACCAAGAAACACATTGTTCATACACACACAGTCATACTTAAAATGTGATCAAATGAAAGTCAACTGTTAAATACATAAAGCAGGAATTATTATTTTGGGGACATTACACAGAATGAATTGTTTTGGCTGCTGGTCTAACCCTAATCTCTCTAGAATTAAATAATTTTGGGAAAAGGTTTTATTAGAGTTTGAACGTCTTATGCCTTCACAAGAAAAGAGGTAAAAAATGATCTTTAAAACATGCTTGAAGAATTGAACCATCATTTAGAAAGCTGTTACCGACACAAACAGGAAAACCTTCTCTGTTACCCTATTCAAATCTGTACTAGCAGCAAAGCTAATAGAAATGAGTAGGCCAAGTATGTGCACTTCAACCTTCAACTAAATATATTATCTGAATTGGTGACTAAAACACCACTAAGCCATTATCTCCTAGAGGATAACTTTTTTTTCTCTCTAATGTACAAGATAAGTAGAGATGGAGATCCATTTTCTACACACCAATTGAAAAGAAAGAATGAACTGACAAGCCCAGATCCCATGCTGGCATACTTTAAGCTCAGCATCATCTAGAAGCAGTATGCTTCTCCCTGCCAGACCAGGCAAACCTCAAACCCACATAGATCCTTCTGTCTCTGCCTCCTGAGTGCTGGGATTAAAGGTGTGTTCTACCATGTCCAACATTTTCCTGCTTCTTGAGGTCATGTTTTTTTATTTCTTTTTTAAAATCTCGTTATTTTACATATTCACACATCTATAGTAGATGAAAATTTCTTACTCTTCTTTTTATGTATGTGTTTTGTAGAGTTGTGGACAGCTCTCATATTGTTTCTTGATTTTCAGCCAAATTATACACATTTAACTTAGATTTTTCTTTATAATTGAGTTAGCTTGGCTGATTTTCCCAGGAAATCCCCAACCCCATTTTATCTGGACCAGGAGTGAACATCAAAAACATCCTATTCCCTGGTTTCTTTTATGCCCCTTATTCCTTCAGCCTTTTGGTTTTAATATATTCCTAGTTGAGTTAAAGCCAGTCAGATGTCATTATTTAGACCGTTTTGGCAGCGCATGAATGCCTGGCCTTCAATTGTCAATGCCCCACACACTGATAGCACCAGCAGCATGTGCTAGAGGGAAGAAAGGAAGTCTAAAAGGAGACTGAGGAGCAAATTAGACTCACCCATGACCCAAGTAAACCACTGGACCAGACCTTTAACTGTGCTGCCGTCCTCTAGTGCTGTGTCTGCACATTAGTCTGAGTTGTCAGATCCATGGCTATTGTTTGAAGTTTGGTCATGTTCTCACTTGGTTTCTTCTCCATGTTTTTATTCCCTCTCCACCTTTCCATACAACTGATCAGGACTTGCTGTCAGATCCTGTGGTCATGAACAGAACCGAGCAGGGTATCATTTTGTCAGAAATTACATAGGCTCAGGTGGTAAATGTTTCATTCTTCCATATGTGACATTTGAGGCAAGTCCTTTTAGTTCTTGCTATTTCTGTGACAGTCACTGGTCTTTGTTTAACAGCTGATCCAATGCAGATATGCAGGCAGAATCAGCTAGAAGACTTTTGGTACTCTTTCTCAACACTGTGTTCGTTATACAACTCTCCCTTTCAGGATAGGGGTGGCCCCAAAAGGAAACCCGTGGGTAGAGCTTGGGGTGGAGTAAGAGACAGCTAAGGGAAGGGACAACATAGTAAAAGCAAAAAAGATTATTTCTCTTTAGAAATCTGGACCATTCTACTAGTCACACTACAGTAAATACATGACTACATACTGCCAGAGGACTGGATTGGGTGAAATTTGTTTATATGGAAAGACAGGAATAAATATCCCTTTACCTCAGGAAGGTCAAAACAAAGCAATGATTCCACCAAACTTTAGCTTGGTGAACCTTGGTGAACCTTCGATTCTAATTGAGGTCATTGTTGAAGCTTTGGAAAAGGTTATTTAGAGCAATATGAAGGAAGAGTCACAGGCAGATAGGCAAGGTACCTCAAGACAAGTCTTCCACAATCACCACCAACAACAACAACTGCTAACCAGTATCTTCAAGGAGAGGAGGAACATCATGTGCCACCTAGTGAACCCTTGGGAGACACTTTCAAACCCTTCATAGGAGCTATCTGAGACACCCTGAGATGTCGATCTTCTCAGCTGATACCTTGAATGCAACTCTGCAGAGTCAGAACTCTAGTGGCTTCAGAGGGAAAAACTACATTTCCAAATGCCATGTAAAGCTGAGTTCAACCAAACCATATACAAAAACCAACAATTAGATAAAACCTTTGTATGAAGCGTTTTGCTGTGATGGAGCCACTGTGAAATTCTAAAAAATTATCATATCTCATGGGTTCACAGTAGCAAGTGGCAGTGAGTTTGATACAATTCTTTGCTTGTATTGTTCCCAGCTTCTGAAAAATAAATGATGCAACATATCCCAATATGATAAGTTATTAGAGTTGTCTGTAATGCAAGTAAGTTTTTGCTGAAACTCATAACACACTTTAACATGCAAATTTTTCCTGTTGTATAACACCTTCATTTCTATATCATGGGTGACATCTTCTTTTCTATAAAATTCCTCTGTGCAGAGCCCTATTCATCAATGCCATTTCTTAGAATTTCCTTCATCAGATTTTTTCCCGTTGTCTTCAACTTCTACTCACTGTCTCCTACTAATTGTCTTTATCAAGCTTCAAAAACAATAATATATGCTCATTGTCTTTATTTCAACTTATATTTAATGTTCAAATTACTCAATCTAATTTTATTAGCTATCACTTTACTAAAATTGTTTCCATTAAGATTGGAAAAAAGTCAATCAACCTGGCTAATTTCATTTCTCACGCTACTAGGAAATGACTACTTCTTAATCTGTGAAACTTCTTTCCACTGATTACCAGGACACAACAATAATGCAGCTCTCCTTTAGCTGACACTTTTCTTTCCATTCCAATGTGTTCCTTTTCTGAGAATCCCTTAAGGTTTTACCATACAGATTTATGGCTTCAATCTGCTTCTGATTTCAGAACTCTAAGAATAATTTTATTGATCACTCCAAAATCCCAGATCTTCCCAATATGTTTTCATAATATAAACTTATTTCTTTTTGTTATATCTCTCCTCCAACTGTTAGAAAACATTATAAAACTCTAATATAAAAGCACCTCTATAAATATGTTATGCAATACCACTAGTTACATGTGCTTATCAAGAACCTGAAATGTGACCACTCTGCACTGAAAGGCATATTAAGAATAAAATACACAATGGATTTCAAAGAATATACAAAAAAATAAGAACGTAAACAGTTTTAATAACTTTATATTGATTACATGCTGAAGTAATATAAATATATTAAGTTAAGTAAAATATATTAAGAAGATTAATTAAATTCATATCTTTTTACTTTTTAATGTGGCTATTAACTTTTTTAATTATGTGGCTTATATTATAATTTTATTGAATGATACTACTCTACACATTAAATGAAAAAATAGAGCAACTTACATACAATAAGACTAAGAAAAAGAGACAAGTGATATTTTTCTACACTACAGTGTATTTTATCTTGACAGTGGGGAATCACTATCAGGTGATGAAAAAGAGGAGGAGCTGCCATCACCAAATGTTACTCAAGCCTAATCTCAGCACTGAGGACTGCGGAAGGGTTGTGAGCCTCAGGCCAGTCTGGGCTATTGCATAGCAGGACCCTATCTCAAGGAGGCAGGGAGGGACAGGGCACTTACCTAGCACACAGAAGACTCCAAGTAGTTCCTTAAAACTTACACAAATATACTCAAAGTTCAGAATGTTAAAATGCTAAATCATATCCCAAAAAGTATCAAATGCAAATAACTAACATTTGATGTCTTATATGACATTAGTTTTTCTCCCATCCTCTTTAGCAAAGAGGCTGATGATATAACTAAAAGGTAAATAATTTGCCATGGTAATCTCCTCAGTGCCAATAGAACAAGGTGGCAAAATCAGGCAGTCTAGCTATAAATACCACCCTCTTTGTCACACTTTTTCCTGCCTGAACAAAAGTAAAGCATAAAGAACCAGTATGCTCTTCTCTGCAAAATTTTTAAACCAAGGCTAAAAGAAAAAAAATCAGATTATAAATAAAGCTCCACTAAGTTTAAATACAAATATCAAAGCTACAGAAATTTTACATTTACAAACTATGTAAGTAAAGAAGAGTCCAGGAAGAAAGAGTGAGTGAAAACACACAGAAGCCTTCTTCTAGCCCAGCCCTTCAGAGAAAACATTCTCAGAAACATACACGCTCCCTGAGCTAAAAGAAGAAGATAGCCATTCATATCTATGGAACCCTTTGAAGTCTTACATGTACTTCTGTTTAATAAAGTTTCATGAGAAGTGAGTGGATGATTCCAGCACTTGGGAAGAAGAAGCAGAAGATCAGGAGTTCAAAGCCATCCACAGTTACATAGCAAATTCCAGGTCAGATCCTGTCCCAAAAACAAAAGAGCAGGCAAGTTGCATAGGGGCAAGGATTGTATTAATTTCCAGTTTTAAAAAAAAAAAAAAAACAAAAAGAACGATGTGGAAATAGTTCATATGTGAATGGCAAGTCTGTATGCCCTGTATTTCATATGCAGTGTGTCAAAAACAAGAAGACTGGAACAGTTGGAAAGAGAAAGGGATCAGCAGGCGTAGAAAGAAGACAAGAGAGGGTAATGGGCTAAACACCATCAAAACAAGTATGTGTGTGTTAGGGTTTTGATTACAGTGATGCCACGACCAAAAACAACTTGGGGAGAAAAGGGTATGCATTTCTGTTTATATTCCATCATTGAAGGAAGTCAGGGCACAAACCCAAGGCAGGAACAAGGAGGCATAAACTGAAGCAGAGACCAAGGACGAGTGCTGCTTACTGGTTGCAGCCTGTTTTCTTTTAACACTCAGTGGTGTTAATACTCACAGGAAGCTGGGCCCTCCCACACCAATCATCAGTCAAGAAAACGTACCACCATCTTGCCCAGGCATGGTGGCACAAATCTGTAATTCAAGCACTCAGGAAGGTAAAGCAGGAGGAGGGAGGCTTAGAAGGCAGAAGGGGATACATGAGGAGATCTTATCTCAAAACAAACCTGCAAAAGTCTAGCACAATGCACCATCATCAAACATAAGTAATCATCATATCTCATCAAACATTGAGTCCAAGCACTAAAGACATCCGCAAAACAGGTAGAGTTGTCAATATAGAACCATAGAACTATATTCCATAATTCTTTAGTTATTTAAGAAAAAGATTAATCTATTGAGAGTTCAAAGCTGGTAATTCCAAAACACACAGTGGCCCAACTAGGCACAAGTCCTCTCTCATGGTTTGACACAGGACTTTTCATCCCATGCTCAAGTCTTAAAATGTTTGTTCCTTAGCTGGTAGTATTATATGGAAAACAATGAAAGCTTTAGGAAACGGGAACTGAGATATAGACCTTTGAAGGGTAGAGTCCATGTGCCTCATTCTTTACATCTGTGATTTGAACTACCACTACATGATCCTCCTGCTTGCCACTACATGGCTGATTGCCATGAAAGACTAGAACCCTGGGAACCTAGCTAAAATAAGTCTTTCCTTTCCTTGGTTTTACACCAAATTTTTGCTGTTGCTGTCTTGGATTTTGTTTTTTGAAACAGGGTTTCTCTGAGTAACCCTGACTTTTCCTGAAAGTAACTCTAGACAAGCCTGGCCTCAAACTCAAAGATCTATATGCTCCTGATGCCCAATTGCCAGATTAAAGATATGCACCATCATGCCCAATGTGTATAAAGTATTTTTAATTTTTTTAATTAACTTTATTATTTAAAAAAAAAAAACAAACTTTTAAATAAGAAGCATCATGGACCTAAATTCACCAAATCAAAAGTATACACATTTCAAAAAACTTCTGTAAGTTAGCAGAGTTATTCTGAATCTGTGGAGCTTCACAGTGATTTTTATACTTTCATTACCAAATATATATTATGCATTTATCCACAACCAAAAATGAAAACTCCAGGACATGGCTGGAACTAAAAAAACCAATATCCTTTCAATAACTCGTGGGCCACTGCTCACAGTCAGTAGTTCCTCATCGCCTACTATTGAGACTTCCTTAATCACTTTTCTACCTGTAATACGATATTCACATAAAAATTTGTGTATATAACTTGTTAGGTTCCACATATGAAGGAGACCACACATTTTTTTTTCTGAGATTATGTGATTTTGCTTAATAGTATAAATTCTAAAACCTTCCATTTCTCTACAAGTTTTGTACATTTTTCTTTAAAACTAAACATATTCCATTTTATATTTGATAAATTTTAATTATCATGTTCTACAGATATAGATATGAATATAGGTACAAATGCACTAAAGAAAACATGAGATAGTGGCATATCTCATATGCATGGGTTGATAGGATTAATTTTGTAAAAATGGCCTCAACATGTCTTGATGATCAAAGTTCTAGGAACTTCAGGAAAAGATGGGACATACTTCAAAATAATAAAGACTATATACAACAAACCTACAGCCAGTATTATAGTAAATAGAGACAAACTCAGTATTTTCCCAGACATCGTAAAAAAGACCAGAGTGTTCACTCTCTGCTCTCACTTGATATAGTGTTTTAAGTCTTAGCTATATCAATTAGACAAGAGAAAGACAGAAAAGTGGTTAAAAGCAGGAAAACAATCTGCCATCTTGCAGATAACATGACAACGTCCTGAAAAGTCAGTACTGAGAGTTAGGAGGACTACTCATGGTTAATGCACTTCTGTTCTTCCGGAAGATCTGACCTTGATTCCCAGCACTCACACTTGGAGCCTCACAAGTGCCTGGACACCAGCTCTGAGAAAAGCTGGTGTTGCTGACCTCTGAGAGCACCAGAACTTACTTACAGACATAACATAGAATATTTATTAAAAGTAAATCTTTAAAAAAATTAAATACCCTATTGAGTTTTCTAGAAGACTCTTGGACCTAGTTTATGCTTTGAGCAAAGTTGTAAGATACAAAATCTATATCTAAAATAAGTAAAATTATAGCCTTCATTTATAACTTAGTGTACTCTCAGAGGAAAAAAAAATTTTAATATTCCATTTAAAAATAACTCCCACAAAAAGGCAAGGAGAACAGAACAGGGGACCCAGAAATAAAACAGCCAAGCTATGATCACTTTAATTTTTGACAATGGAAGCAAAAAAACAAACACTGGGAAACAGCCAACCAGCAATGGTGATGGTAAGACTGGACTTCTACCTGCAGAAGAATGAACTTTCATCTTTCACTCACACAAAAGTCAAATTTAAAAGGGATCAAAGACCTTAAGTGAGAGCCTGAAACACTGAAGTGTGGTGGGATTCAGGCGTTCTTAAGAGAGACCTACAGGCAGAGCTTTGTGGTCTCGAGGACTTAAGCTGCCCCCATATTTTAATTTATGTTTGAACTTTTGTTTACTTTTAAGATGTTTTTTCATAGGTTAAAGCAGTTTTTTTTACTTATTAATGATACTTATATACATCATGTTTTTTAATTAAAAAGGAAGGTTTTAATTTTAATATAGTAAAATATATAATAAAAGTTATTAAGTTAAAATTATAGTTATAATAGTCTATTTGTATTTAGTAAAATTTAAAAAATATTTTATTAGTTTATTTTCATGAGTTTAAAGTTTTATATTTTATATAGTTTAATAATTATGGAAAACTATATTTATAAAATTAATTTTTAACTATATTTGACATTATAGAAGGATATAATAATATCTGAGTAAACAGGAAGTGTAAGCAACTTTTAAAATTAGAAATGATAGACATGACATCCAGCTATTTGAATAGTCACTTAAAGTTTTTTTGTATCATTGGGGCATTTATTTTTAGCTTATAGGCTTAGAATTTTTGGCAGACTTTTTAGTGAAGCAGGAAATTTGAAGGACTGTATGGTCTATTTTGACATGGCTTATTAGCTATTTTTGTGTGTGTGTTGAAGGACGTTTGGCAGTTTTTTGGCTTTTTTTAATAAAGTTGAGAGGGTTATTTTATGGATTGTGTATGTTTAGTTTATATAGTATACTGATAGGCAGGTGAGGCAAGAATAGTATTTGTCTAATAGCTAATTATTGTCATAAAGTAAATTTTATATGGAGATTTTTAAGTGCTTATAATTTTTTTGAAGTAGATTTTTGTTGTCAGAAGTAGACTTGTCTTAATGTTTAGAAAAGTATTTTTAAATTTTAAATGTTATATTTTGTAGGTCTTTGAATTGTTTGAACATTATATATTTAATTGAAATATATTTTTGTATATTTAAATTTTTTAATTACCAAGACTTTAAGTTTGGTTATTATAAATGATAAGTATTTTAATTATATATAATAATGTTAAATGAGTTATATAAATAGTATTTTAAACAAAACTAGAAATCTATAGTACAAAATTGACTTTAAATTTATATTAATTTAAAATAGTGAAATTAACTGTTGTTTTTCAAATTTATGTAAATTTAATAATTTAATTTTAAAATTAGTTTTCTATTACTTTTAGAAAGAGACTATGAATATTAACTACTTATAGTGAAAAGAAACATTTATAAATAACATTTTGAAAATTTTGGCATAGTTTTTTATTATTATTTTTTGTTGATTGAGGGAGGGACGCTGGCAATCTCATAAGGTCTTGCAGCTATACTATTTTATATAGCAACTTTGAATTGATGTCAATTTTTTAATTAGAGATTTTTTTAGGGGGTCTTTTTTGATTAAACTATATTTGCTTGGAAGTAATTTGTAGGTTTTTATCTTTTGAAGAAACAAAAGCATATTTTTTTAAAGTAATCCATATTTAAACAAATTTTTAAATTAAGATATTTTTGAAATATGTTTAACTTAGTAATCATAATTAAATTTTGTAATTGAGTTAAAAAATTTAAAAAAATAATTAACATAATTTAAACTTTGTGTATTTTTTATTTTTATTTGGCTTATATATTTATTATTTTATTTTTTAAGGATTTTTTTAGCTTATGTATTTATATATATATACTGTAACTTATTTGGAGGCTTTTAATTTGTATTTGTTTTATTGTATAATTTTAGTTATTTTTTGACTAGAAGAGCTTTTAAAATGTTAGACTGTAAAGTATGGTTGTGACTGCTGACTTTGTTCTGTTTGGCATTTTTAACATGGTGGAGTTATCAGAGCCACTTTTGTTTTTTAATATTTAGGATAGTATTAAATATTGTGGAGTTTGTTGTTATTTTAACTGTGGGGAACTTTAGGGTCTATATTGTCACTAAGTAGAGAATTGTCACTGGCTGTTTGTGAACTTTAAGTATTTGGCAGTAAGGCTTCTTAAAGAGCCACACAGCTTTTGCCACTAAGTCTGAGTCAGAAAGTCTCTCTTTAAAGGAGCTGTGCATGTGTTTGCCACCAGCAAACAGAACCTTTTTACAAAGTATTGTTATTAAGAAGTTGTCTTTGACTTTGTTTGTATAAACAAAAACTTTAAATCTATTATATGTAGCTTGCTGTTTATATTGAGGGTCAAGAACTGGCCTTGTTGAAGCTTAAGCTTCACTCTAAAAGCCTGCCATTTTGTAGTTTAAGCCCACATGCTACATTAGGGCATCTCTGTATTGTGGCTTATTTGAAAGATACAGCTTAGAAGTTGTTTTTGGCTTTGTTTTTGTGATCAGATTTTTTTAAAGTTTCTTTAGGCTGTATGTAAGTGGCCACTTGGGGATGCTATTTTTTGTGGCATAAGCTTTTAGTGTGGCTTACCCCCACCCATGTTGGACGCCAATTGTAATATGAATTTTTGGCCTCTCTGGCCCTTGGTCTAGACTCGCAGACCCACAGTCCCACAGAAACACAGTTACTTATAATAATTATATGTTGTTTGACCTATGGCTTGGACATATTGTTAGTTAGCTCCTGTATTTTAGTTTAACTTATTTTAATTAATCTGTCCTGCCATGTGGCCCATGGCTTAGCTACGTTTTTATATTTTGCTTTTTGGGCAGCTGGACTGCATCTCCCCTGACTGTACCTTCCTTTCACTTTATCTATGTTCAAATTTCCCACCTACTTCTACAATGCCTAGACCTACAAGGTCAAAACAGTGTTTTTTGTTTGGTTGGTTTTTTTGTTTTTTGGGGTTTTTTTTGTTGTTGTTGTTGTTGTTTTACCAATGATATATGCAGCATACAGAAAGAAATCCCACACCACTGAAGCTTCTAGAAAAAAAAAAAAGAAATAAAACAAGACAAAGGGTATAAACTCTTCACAATATTGGGATGGGCAAGAACTTTGTTAAGAGAACACCAATACTACAGGGATCTCCTACTAAGGGATTGTATAGTAGAGGAAACAACCAGAGGGACAAAGAAACCTACCACAGGAAAGGAGACATCTTTATCAGCTATCTTCAAAGCATAGACTAATACGCACAATTTATCAAGCAAGTAAAACTGCCAGTCAACAAATTGGCTAATGAACTGAGTAGACAGCTTTCAAACAAAGAATTACAAATAGCCAGTAACTATTTTTAAAGATGTTCTTTATCTGTAGTTATCACAAAAATGCAAATTAAAACTTCTCTGAGATAGTACCTTCCCCAGTCAGAACAGCTGTCACCAGCAAGTCTGTCAACAAATGTTAGGGAGGATGTGAGGAAAGAAAACCCTTGTTCTCTGTAGGTGGGGTGCACCTTATCATGTCCATTGTGAACATTTGGGAAAAAAAGTCAAATTAGAATCATCATCTGACCCACCTAAGGAGAACCTGAGGTAGCAACCCTGAGTTCTTTTATTGAATGTAACAGTGTTATATAACAATTCTCATCTTACCAGAAGTGATGCTACTGAGTTGCCTGCTGATAGAGAAGGGAAGTGTTCTTCACTGGCCAAGGAAAAACTTTCTCTCCAAAGCTATAAGCCCTCTAGAAGCTGGCAGCCATAAACCAACTTTCCATAGTTAAAAATTCAGTAATTCCTTTTGTTTAAGTGTATCCCAACTACAGTCATTTTACACTGTCCACAGAAAACACTAGCTTATTTTCATTAATTGGTGTTGTGTTACTGATGTTCATTGTTCTTTTCTTCAATTATGTGATACAGTTAGCCAAATGAAATAAAGTACAGTCAGTTTCCTTCAATCTTTCTTAGCTCAACCCTTCATCTTCTGGCACCCAATTCATGATCTTTTGACAATTGTTCATTTCATACCAAGTTAAATATCTCCCCAATAGCTAGCAATCTAAGCCTCTAGGCATAGTTCTTAAGTTAAAACACAAGATCCTTACAAAATCTGCATTGTAAAGGAACAACATAAGGATCAAATGCAGTTGCTCACTTCTAAGAGTTTAAAATGCATTACAATTTTTTTAAGTTACTGATTTTTTTTTTTGCAAAATATTGTGTTATGAGCCTACTTAAATTAGAGATGATAGTGTGAAAACATTCTGAATTGATAAATCTAAACTGTTCAATAAAAGTATATGTCAGGAATTTTAGTGGGCCTCAGTAGGACAGAGAAGAGTTGGGGGAGGGGGCAGTGATATCCTTGATCATCTGCATGGGGATTTATGATTTCACTTCTTAAAGGTTCAAGAAGTGATGTGGTATTTTGTATACTCTTGGTCAGTAATGACTTCATGTGTTGGTATGTATACATTTACTGAGAAAAGAAAACAACAAAAGACATGACCTCTTTACTCAATCAATCCAATAATGTTCGTTTATGTACTACTAGATGGACAACTATCTTTGTGTGTTCAAAGAACCTTAAAACAAAAAGTTAACAACTGCCTCTAAGGAAACAAAACAAAACCATAGCCAGAACTTTAAAGTTTCAGTAAGTTGCTAATGTTGTTTGCTAAAAATTTCAATAGATTCTTATCATTTACTTAATATTTCATGTCCACTATTGCTTTTTCTGTCAAAAAGAACATAAAACCCATCCTAGAGACTGAGGAATGCATCTAAGATACCCTGATTGGGAGTGAAGATGGATGTATAAATATAAACAACAACAACAACAAAAAAAAAAAACAGGAAAGGGAATATCAGCTGCTTGGCCTAGGACTCAGTTCAAATTGTAAGAGCCTAACTTTAAGCATACAGTATTGTTTCCTACATTGGGCAGCAGACTTGGAAAATTTAAAACTATAGGAAAAGAAACTTTGCCTAAAAATTCAGCCCCCATATGACTTGTCTCGTCAGTACTTTTCAGATGCTCAATCAACGGTTTTCTTATGTGTGCCTGAGGCTGAGAAACGCACTACATAGCACTGGTACTCATTCTCAAAGTGGTGCTATCTAGACCCCAAAGGCAACTGAGAACTTGTTACACCCATTTCTCACTCCCACCTTCACTGCAACTCTGAGAGAAGTAAAAAGCTTGGAACGGAGCCCTGTGTTTAACAAGCCTTTCAAGCAATTGTGAAGCACACTGTTTAAAAAAACTCTACTATGGAATAAGGACCCTCTCTCAATTGACTCTCCACAGTTCACTAACTGTATGACCTTCACCTCGTTCAACTTCAACTTCTATCATTTGTTAATCACCTAATATGAGGCAAAGAGTATGAGGGAAACATTTTAAACAAACATGAAGTAAACTCTGTTCTAGTTTGCTTTCTATTGCTGTAGTAAAGACCTTCTGGTCCATCCTGAAGAGAAGTCAGGGCAGTTACTTGAGGCAGGACCCAGGAGGCAGAATGGAAACCAAGGCCACGGAGGAATATTGCTTTCTTGTTTGCTGTCCATGGCTTACTTAGCAAGGTTTCTTATACAACCTGGGACCACTTACTCAGGGGTGTCACCCACAATGATGTGAATGCTCCCATATTAGTCATTAATCAAGAAAAAATGCCCCACAGTCTTGGCTACAAGCCAGTCTGATGAAGGCAACTCCTCAGTTCAGATTTCCCTGTTCCTGGGTATGTCTAGGTTTATGCCAAGCTGCCAGAAAAATGATACTGGAACATACTTCATAGTCAACAATTACAAACCAGATGCAATCAGAGTATAAACTTAAGTTTTTACATTTTCAACATCATTGCTCTGTACCTCGTTAAAACCCAAAGCCGCTGCTCTTTCCTTTTATTTTGCTATTCCATTTTTCCTTTCTTCCTCCCCACTTTTCTAGTCCATCCTTTCTTTTCTCTCATCTATTACACATATATGTCTTCATAAATATACACATATATTTAAGGAAAAAAGTTCCTTCTAATATAAAGCCAGAGTTTTTTTTAAAGATGTACAGTAGTAATTTTACTGTATAAAATGGGGCAGTGTGATCAAGAAATATCTTGAATTCTGCCATATGCCAAGAAAAAACAGGAATTAAAATATATAAGAAGATAAAGGGTAACTGGAACTTAATCATGATAATGAAGTTACAAGTCAGTAGGTAAGATATATATATTTTAGTATACATATATAATATATAAATATATATAAAATACATAGAAACATGTATTTTTGCTCTCTACTAATGAAATAAAATGAAAGCTCAAGACCAGATTTTTGGAGGAAATATTGATTGCCCCAAACTGGGAATAGAAGTCTCTTCTACACAGGCTGGAAAGACAGGTTAATAAAGGCAGAAAGTGGGACCCAGAGAAAGTCTCAGTCCGGACCTTGAGACCAGGTCAGGCCAAAAAACTCTTACTATACTCCCCTGAGAAAATAATTTAATCTCTGGAAGACACATAAAAGGCGGGTGCTATGGCCCACATCTCAGCACTCCTAAAACAGGCGGTACTCAAGAACTTTCCAGAAGCTCCCAGGCCTGCTAAGCCTAAAGTGAGTATCAAAACAACAGAAATAAGAGACCCTCCCTGCCTTAAGATCTTCTGACCTCCACATGTATACCATGATGGCATCTGCACTATCTTTCTATATATGTGTAATTAATAAATAAAGTGGAAGTCACAGAGACCTGCCTGCCTCTGCTCCTGAGTGTTGGGATTAAAGTTGTGTGCCAACACTGCCTGGCTTTGGAAGCCAGCCTGGTCTACAAAGCTAGTTCTGGAACAGCAAGGAATGAACAAAAACACCCTGTGTTGAAAACCAAAACAAACCAATAAGTAAATAAATAAATGTTAAAAAAAAAAATCAATGTACCTTAAATATAGTAAAATAAATATTTATTTCCCATAATTCTGATGTTTAAAACAGACAAAGAAAACAACAAAACATAGAAGCTATTCTAGAGGGAGAAATAACTCAGGACTCCACTGAAAATAAGTGTAGCAGTCTGAATATAATTGGCCTCCATGAGCTCATTTTTAACATTAAGAGGTGGCTTTGTTGAAGTAGCGTTGGCCTTGTTGGAGTAAGCATAAACAGTTTTGGGGCAGGCTCTGAGGTTTCCGGTACACAAGCTACCATTCAAGTCTCAGATGACTCCCTCTGCTTTCTGCAGATCAAGATGTAGCCAGCACTTTGTCAGCCTGCATGTGGCTATGCTCTCCACCATCACGATAACAGACTGAATCTCTGCACTGCAAGCTGCCACCTCAACTAAATATTTTCCTTTGCAAGAGTTGCCGTGGTCACGGTGTCTTTTCACAGCAATAGAAACCCTAACTCAGAAAATAGACAGAAAAACGTCATTTCTGTACTATTTGTCTTGCTACTTCCATAAGCCATGTGTATTTCTTACAAAATACTTTTTTCAACTGTTCAATCATCTAACCAACATTGACAGAGTGTACTAAGCTAAACAGAAAGAATGATAGAATGATAGATGGAGGGAGGAAGGGGAGGAAGGAAGAAAGGAACGAAGGATACTATTTCAGAGCATAGAGAACAATTTACTTATGAAATATGCTTTCAAATGTTTTATTCAAGTATTAATATTAAGGATTTCTAAAGTGCACTATATACGGACAAATTCTTAAGAATGACTTTAATGACCTTCCTAAAAGTCAGTGAGGTATAAGCTAGTCAAAATGTTCTGGACATTTCTATGTCAGAATCACAATCATCATCTCCCACGTGGAGCATCCAGTTCATCCACATTTAGACAGACATGATTAAGAAGCAACCAAAACCTAATTTACACATTTTACCATTCACATCATTCATTCTTTTTATTTTGTTATTGCTTATTTATTTTTGCCAAAGCTAATGAATAACTGCATTCAAAAATCCATTACAAGTTTCTACTGACATGTTAGTGAGACAAAATTGAGAGGGTGAATAAGATGACTAAATTCAGTAGTATCTAAAGTTTCTAGTCCTATCAATGACAACCCAAGTGCTGCATAATATCGTCAGCTCTACTATGGCCTGAAAATTATATAATATCAACTTAAGGAGCATATTTATCCACCAAACAATATTGAAATGATAAGGTACTGAGGTTATTTTTCCCCTAATATATGTGAAAGTAACTTGCTATAATATTAGATAACAAAGAATCTTTACAAAATAAATAAATATTAAAAACAGTAATGAGTCTCTGGCCAGGGAAGCAGTTAGGCTAATCTTTACCTCTCCTTCAGCTTCTCCAAATTAAATCCCCCAGTCTCATCCTTTACTCTACAGCATACCACATGCTAGTATCTCCCTACCCCCATTACCCATTCTCCAAAGAGCTACACAAAATCACCCCTCTTCAGTATCCCCCAACATATTACCTAGGAACCACAGGAACCCACAGGTTATTCTGACTAAGAAGCAAGAATAGTAATTGTAGCTCATCATCTCTCCTTCCAATCCTCCAAATCCAATCCACCAATCTCATCCACAGCACAAACAGCAAAACTTCTGCTGTAGCTACTCCTCATTCCCAGGAGATTAGCTAAGCAGATCTTGCTACAACACTGTGGGGACATGTTTCAAGTTTAATAAAAACCAGTCTGAGATATCAGAGGGATCTACCCAGAGTCAGTCTAGAAGAATCAGACAGTGGTAACTCACACCTTTAATCCCAGCACAGGGAATATCTGGCAGTGGTGATCTACGCCCTTACTCCCAGCAGATCTGAGTTTGAGGCCAGTTTAGTTTACAGAGGGAGTTCCAGGCTCCCAGGCAGGCAGTGTTGGTACCAGGCCTTTAATCTTAACCTGGTTGTGAAACAACTGGGCAAAGAGGGTATTTAAGACAGGCATAGAAAGACAAGAGTAGGCAGAAGAAGCCATGAGGAGCGAGGGTGAGGAAGCTGGAAGACAGCTGGATGAGATTTGACTGCAGTGTTTCCTCTCTTTGATATCTCAGCCTTTCTCTGAGACCTGGCTCTGAGTTTCCTTTATTCGTTCAACACAACACCCTGTGTTCCTACCTCCTGTGAAATCTCTCCACTCCCACCACTAAGCCATCCCCACTCCTAAACTGGTACCTCTAAGCTCCTGTATCTGAATGCTTAGGGAGTGGCAATAGGAGTTGTGGCCTTCTTAGAGTGCATTGAGAGTATGACACTGATGCTCTAGCCAGGATATGTCTCTGTCTCAATCTCAGCCAGAGTGTCAGTCTCTCTCTCTCTCTCTCTCTCTCTCTCTCTCTCTCTCTCTCTCTCTCTCTCTCTCTCTCTCTCTCTCTCTCTCTCTCTCTCTCTCTCTCTCTCTCTCCTGCTCCCCATGGATCCTGATATAGGAATCTCAGCTATTCTCCATACCATGACTGCCTTCACGCCACCAAGCTTCCCACCATGATCATAATAGACTAAACCTCTGAACAACCAGCCCAAGTTAAATCTTTCCTTTATGAGAGTTGTAAAGGTCACTGTCTCTCTTCATAGTAATAGAACACCGACTAAAGCATGCATTACGTCTAGAAGCGCTAGTGCTCACACCTATCATGGTCATGGTGTCCCTTCATAGCCATAGACTGACTAAGACAAACACTGTACCTAGAAGCCTCAGTGCTCACACTCATCAGGACCACAGACGACTTTCCTACCAGGCAACACACAGACACCACACTACTAAGAACCAAAGAGGGCAACTGAAATCAAGAAATAAAACACCCACCCACCCATCAGAGACAACACCAAATATCAGCATATAGAATTGCAATATTCCCGACCCCAGATACCCAGATGTCAAAGAAAAAACAACACAATGAAGAACAGACAGGACAATATGTCTCCACCAGAGTCAAGAAACACTACCAAGATGTACCTAAATATCTCAACATATCTGAAGCACAAGAAAAAGACCCTAAAGCAGCCTTTATAAATATAATGGAGGTCCTTAAAGAGGAAATTAATAAATCCTTTAAAGAAATCCATGAAAACACAAACCATGGAAAGAAATGAATAAAACAGTTTAAGACTTGAAAACGGAAATAGAATCATTAAAGAAGACCCACACTAAGGGAAATATGAAAATGAAAAATTTACAAACTTGAACAGGAACCACAGAGGCAATTTCACCAACAAAATAAAAGAGATGTAAGAAAGAATCTCAGACAATGAAGACACAATAGAAGAAATGGATAACAGTGGTCCAAGAAAATGTTAAATCTAAAAAATCTCCTTGCACAAAACATCCAGAAAATCTATCACAATATTAAGAGAACAAATTTTAAAATAATAATAATAGGAGGTCTTTAAACAAAATCATAAAAGATTTCCCTAACCTAAAGAAGGGAATGCATGGCTATGAATATACAAGAAGCACACAGAATAGCAAACAGGCTGAATTAGAAAAGAAAGTCCCCTTGCCAGATAGAAATCAAGACACTAAATATACAGAATGGGGTCGGGGGGGGGGGGGGTAGTAAAAGCTACAAGAGGAAAAGACGAAGTAACATATAGGAGAATCTCAGTGGAGAATCTAAAAGTCAAAAGGTCCTAGACAAATGTGCTGCAGACTCTGACAACAAATCCCAGCCTAGACTACTACACCCAGCAAAACTTTGTTACCATTGATGAAGAAAATAAAACATTTCATAATAAAAACCAAATGTAAGTAATATTTATCATCAAAACAGCCCTATAAAAGATACTAGAGGTTAACCTAAAGAGGCTAACTACATCCAAGGAAACACAAAAAAAAGACAAACCATCTCAAAACTAGCAAAGAAGCGAGGCACACACACATACACACAAAGAAAGAGAGGAGAGGGGGAGAGAGAGAGAGAGAGAGAGAGAGAGAGAGAGAGAGAGAGAGAGAGAGAGAGAAGGAGAGAGGGAGAGAACAAAACAACAAAAGAACAGACATCAAAAATCATTGGTTAAAGATATCTTTCAACATTAATGGTTTCAGTTTGCAATAATAATACACAGACTAACAGAAAAATGAAAAAACAGAATGGACCCTTCTGCTGCATACAAGAAACACATCTTAAAGTCAAGAACAGACATTGCCTCAGGGTAAAGCGTTATAAAAATGTATTCCAAGCAAAGGGACATAAGAATCAAGACAGTGTGGTTATTTTAATATCTACAAAATAAACTTCAAAATAAAACTAATCAAAAGAGATAGAAAAGGTACTACATAGTCACGGAAAAATCCAACAAGACAACACTTTACCTCTTAACATATACCCCCCAGACGCAAGAGCAGACAAATCTGTAAATCAAAAAACAACCAAACAAAAACAATTCTAGAATTTAACTCACATATTGACTATCACACAGGATAGTGGCAGACTTCAATACCCCATTCTCAGCAATAGGTATGTCATACATACAAAAACTAGTCAGAGAAATGACGGAGCTAACAGATGCTACAAACTAAATGAACCTTACAGATACTTACAGAACATTTCTCCCAAACATAAAAGAATATACCTTTTCAGCAATTCATGGAATGCTTTCCAAAATTAGCCACAAACTCATCCACAAAAAAGTCTCAACAGATAGAAGAAAACTGAAACAACCCCTACCTTCTATCAGATCACCACAGAGTAAAGATGGAAACCTAACTACTCCCTAGTGAATAAAAAATGTGTCAGTAAAAAATTTAAAGAACTTCTAGAACTGAATAAAAATAAATCCACAATGTACCCAAACTCAGGGAACACAATGAGAATGGGTCTAGGAAGGAAGTTCATAACACTAAGTGCTTCCATAAAATAAAAGATAATCATTTTTTAAAGCCACTGGGGAGATCTGACACTAGAAACTTACCAGTACAACTGAAAGCTCTAGAGCTAAGAGAAGAAAGCCTATCCAAAGGAGTAGATGGCAGGAAATTATCAAATTAACAATGAAAATCATAAAAGAGAAGCAAAAATAAATAAATAAATAAGGTATCAATTAAACAGGAAGTTCGATCTTTAAGAAAATCAATGAGATTGAGAATCTTTATTCAAACTAAGAAAAAAGGCTGATAGAGATATACAAATTAATAAAAGCAACAGTGAAAGGGGAACATAACAATAAACACTGAGGAAATCCAGAGGAACACGCTCTAAAAACATGTGTTCCATCCACTAAATTAGAAAATCTTTTTTTTTAAAGATAGTTTTTTCAGTGCATATCACTTACCAAACTAAAATCAAGATCAAATAAGCAATTTAATGAGACCTATAACCTTTAATGAAATATAAGTAGTCACTAAGTCTCACAAGAAAAAAAAGGGGGGCAGAAGCTTTAGAGTAGAATTCTACTAAACCTTCAAAGACAATACCAATATACCTCTAGTTTTTTCACAAAATAGAAACAGAATGAGCATTACCAATTAGTTCTACAAGGCTACAGATACCCTGATACCTAAAGCACAAAAGTCCAACAAATAAAAAGAATTTTATACCCATTTGCCTTATAAACACAGATGCAAAAATACTCAATAAAATACTTGAAAACTGAATCGAAGAACTCAATCAAAAAGATCCAAAAAAGAACATTCTCCATAAATAATCTTCATCTCCGAGACAGAGATGGTTCAATATATGAAAATCAATAAATGTAACCAACCATTTAAAGGAAAAAAAAAAAAAAACCCACATGAACATCTCATTAGATGCAGAAACAGCCTTTGACAAAATCCAACACCCTTTCATGTTAAAAAGTCCTAAAGAGATTGGGGATACATAATAAAGGCAGTACATAGCAAGCTCATAGCCAACACCAACTAAATAGAGAATAACTCAAAGCATTCCAACAAAATCAGGAATTTCTCCATACTTGTTCAGTAGAGTATGTCTCGGCTACAGCAGTAAGACAACTGAAGCTGGGAAGGGGACATGATGTGGAAAGGAAGACGTCAATTAGCTTTTTTGCAGAAGATACAATAAAAGAATAAGTGACCTTCAAAATTCTACTGGGAACCTCTTACTGTTGACAAATACTTCCAGCAATGTAGCCAGATACAAAATTAACTCAAAGAAATCAGTAACCCTCATACATATAAGTGACATATGGTCTAATAAAGAAATCAGGGAAACAGCACCTTACACAGAAGCCTCAAATGATATAAGAAAAATTTGTGCAATAAAAACATTAAGTCATTAAAAAATATATCAGAAGATGCAAAGATCTCCCGTGATCATGGATAGGCATCCTACAAAAAGCAATCTACAAATTCAATGCAGTCTCTGGCAAAATTCTAATTCTTCACAGATTTTAAAGGAGTAAATCTCAGTTTAATAGGGAAACACAAAACCCAGAATAGCTAAAAATAGTCTGAAATAATAATATATGCTGGAGGTACCACCATTCCTTGATTCTAGCATTGCTGGTTCAGGAAAGTGCTCTGTAGAGTACTACAGACTATATAAAAGAGAATGTAAACAGCACAAACCCTTTCATCTACAATTGTATCACAAAGACTGTGGGAGTGACCAACCAGTAACTGATTTGGCTGAAGGCCACTCCATGAGATAGACTCCATTCCTGACACTGACTGGGTGACCAAGAACCAGAGAGGGATAGAGCTGGGATAATACCAAATACTACTGGTCAAGATAGAAAAAACAAAAGAAAGAGGGAGGGAGGGAAGGAGAGAAGGAGGGAAGAAAAATAATTAAAGTGGCCACTAATGATATTTTGATATACTCATAGATCAATGTCTTGTTCAGCCATCATCAGAGAAGATGGGAGCAAATACAGAGAAAAAGAGACCTTGGAACACTCAACCTTAAGTGGGATGTCTCCATCAAGTCATTTCCCTCAGAGCTCAGGGAACCCCTGAGAAGAGAAGTGTTGTATGCTATTTTGTTTGTGTTCTGAGGTAAGAGAGAGGAGTTAGTCACTAGTTAACCATAGAGACCAGGAGGGTAGTGGCAGGAGCCTTTGATCCCAGAACTCAGGAGGTGGTAGCAGGTATATAAGGCAGGTGGAGACAAGGTCTCCCTTGTCTGAGGATTCCTAGAAGCTCATAGCTGCTGCTCTGATGCTCTGATCATTCAGCTTTCACCATAATATCTGAGTCCTGGTTTCTGATTAGGGCTAATTAGGATCATGATACAGAGGAGGAGAAAGGAATGAAGAGGCAGAGGGATGGAGGTCACCAAGAAAACAAGGTCCTCTAAATCAACAGGAGCAAAGGCTGCCCAGGTCCTCTAATATACGTAACAGCTTCCAGTTTAGTATTTTTATGAATTTTCTGAGTGTGTGAACAAGGGGGTCTCTGATTCTTGTGTAGACCCACTGAATCTACTACAGAAGAATCAGAGACCCACTTGGGCTTTTCTGTTGTTCTGTCTTTTCCAAATATGATGTGGTAGTTTTTATTTTATCTTATTTCTTACATGCCTGTTCTTTTCTAAAAGACAGAAAGGGAGTGGATCTTGATGGAAGGTGAGGTGGAGAGAAAATGAGAGGGCTAGAGGGAGGGGAAATTGTAATCAGGGTAGATTATGAGAGAAAATAATTTATTTTCAATGAAAAGAAAGAGAAAGAACAGTAACAAATCTTTAGTGATGCTGCGTCCTTATAACTGATACAAACATGATCACAGAGCCAAGTCTTAGTGTTAAAACTTGAAAACTCACCTATTAAAAAGCTAGCTTCTATCCTACACAGGTAGCAGGACCAAACACAGTGTTAAAATAAGATTTTCAAGTTTTATATGAGTATTAAATTGTCCAATTATATCTAATTTATGTGCTATTGCAACTTATTAAAATTCAATCAGCTATTACCATATTTAAAATACAAACAATGTAACAGTGTAACAGGACTACAATGTTGGTACTCAATGGTAGTTTAACTTAAATAAAAGTCTCGGGTATAAAAATAGTGTTTTAAAATATGCATATCATGCCATCCAGATATTCGCAAGTACTTGGATCTAAAAGCCTTCAAGAGTTTGTTTAGATTTACTGAAGCTATACCTGCTGTCAGGAAACAAAACACTGGGAAGGCTGATCAAACACATCTTTGCCTCAAGTACCTTGTTAATGTTTTCACTAGCATTGTCCCAAATGTTAACAGTCAAAGTAAGACAAAGGTTTCTCTTCATTTCTATATTTAAATCATCATAAGCTTGATAAAGCATGCAAATCCCTTAGGGCTTGAAGTTCTGATCAAAATGTCTTATAGGAACATTAAAAATTGAGTGGGTATAAACAACTCCAAAGCATGGAGCTCCTGACAGCATTGCTGTGATCTGTGCAATTTATGTGCAACAATCCTGGGGAAGGTTGAGAGGGAATAAGAGCAACTAATTATTGTGTTTTGCTGGAGGGCAGGTGTGCTGATCTCTACAGGTGTCTCTGCAGTGCTCAGCCTCAGATACTCCTCTTGAAAGCATTCATGACATCAACTTGCTGAAGCCCTGCTAAACATCTGACAGACTACCAGACTTGGGGCTGGGAGATAATAGCTACTTCTTCAAGTCAGCACTAAGGAAAAAAAAAGCTGCTGGAGAAAGTTCACATAGTTTGTTATGGAATGGTATTAAGAAATAGTATTAGTATTAAGAAAAAGTAAATTTAACATAAAGCTGACCCTATCAGTAATACACATTAAACATCAGTGTATACTAATAATACTAATGTCTCAATACACAAATTCTTCAAAGAAATACTTCAAAAGAACTGCTGTTCTTTTAAGTACAAAAACTAATAATATATTATTAAATCACTTTTTAATTCATAAAATCATAATAGCCAGTGCTGCTGTAAAGACCAGCTTTACGCAGCTCAGGAACTGAAGAGGCATAAAGTCAATGGACTAATCACCCTGTTGACTTTTTTTTATCATTATTAAAATTTTTTATTCCATGTATCCCCCAGCTCGCCCTCCCTTCCCTCCTCACAATCCCTCCCAGTCTACCTTCAGAGTCTCCAACTCCACCCCCATCCCCTCCCCTAAAAGGGCAAGAAGTCCAAGGTGGGCCAGCTGAGCCTGGAGCAAGTCCATTTCCTCATCCCAAAGATCTCTGGAGCTGGTGAGTGCAAAATTTAATTCTCTGAGGCCATCAAAAAAGAGACATGAACACACACCCAAACCTTCAGCAAGTCAGGGTCTATCTTCTTTATTATTTTCCTTACCTCTTTTGTTATGTATTCCTTCTATGTCTTTCCTGATGTCTTCCTTCTAACTAACTTTTCTTTTTCCACTACACCTTACATATCCTTGCAAAATCTTTTGAAACAGTATAAAAATTACAATGTGGTTACATTCTATTTTTCAAGTAAATGATTACAATGAATACAAGTAAAAGAAAGAGTGGGGGTTTAATAACAGCTCAGTAAGTTTCAGAGATATAAGAGGGATCTAACCACAGTCAGTCTAGGAGTCAGAGTCAGAGAGTAGTGACTCACACCTTTAATCCCAGTTCAGGGAGTATCCAGGAGTGGTGACCTATATCCTTAATCCAAACTGAGTTTGAGGTCATCTTAGTTTACAGAAGGAGTTCCAGGTTCCCAGGCAGGCAGTGGTGGGGCCATGCCTTAACTTACCAAGAGTGTATTTAAGGCAGGCATAGTAAGGCAGAGGTTAGAAGAAGCCAGGTGAAGCCAGGGTGAGTAAGCTGGAAGACAGATGGGTAAGAACTGACTATAGTGTTTACTCTCTCTAATATACCTGACTTTCTCAGAGATCTATCCCTGAGTTTCATTTATTCGTGCAACAAGGAAACCTGCATGTTTTATCAATGAGATCAACTACTACTTTTCAGAATGCATTTTAGAGCAGAGCAGGCAGGAGAAGGGTCACAGGATGGAATGTTTTGAAGTAAAGAGCTATTTGACCCACCTTCCCCTCCTACTCTCTGCAGTCTAGGCAAATGGCTCTAGGAACAAGGCAAATGGCCTTTTGAGGGGTAAAATAAACTCTTTTCAGTTTCAAATGTCAAGAAAAAGAGAGGGAGTTAATATCTTCAGAACAAGAAGACTCACAAAAATTTCTTAAATTATCAATTTTAAAATCAAAACCAAGGAGACAGGTAACTTCAAAGATAGCAAGTGCCATGAATTGCCTTTATACACTGTTATATTCAATGCAGATTTAAATTGTGACTCAGAATTGACAATGCTGAAAAACTTTTAAAAGGTTACAAATACCACCAACTGAATTTTATTCAAGCTGCTTAGATTTTAATATATTAAAACATATTGTTCATTTTAAAAAACTTCAATTTACCATCAATTTTCCAAGAGCATATCTTTTGTAGTAAAGTACACTTCTAGAAAATCTAGAAAGCATAAAGTACTTTATAATACCAAAACAAATAAATAAAAACAGATAAAAAAAATACTTAAGAACAGTGATGGAAAGACTGACTTAGAAAGAATAAAGGAGATCACCCTGCTTGATTACAATGTTCCAAATCATAACTATAGATATTTGCTACACAGATACTCACTATATCACCCACTTAAAATGGGCAGTTTACTCTAAGTAGACTTGAACAAATGTGGCACAAAAAATACACTAATTGCTCCTGGCTAAAGATTTTTAATTTTCTAGGGACTTTTATGTAAATGTATGTTTCTAACAACCAAAGTCAAAAAGACATCATGAGTTTAAAACTAACTGTTATAGTTTTAAGCTATAGTTACATACTAACCTCTCACTGAGCTGAAGAAATTGTCACTCACACTAGTAATTACTTATCACTTTACAGGTTAGTCATTTCTCCTGAATTTAGGTTCCAATACAAACACAATGTGCCACATATTTATTAGTATTCAAATTCTATATGGTTCACAAGCTAACATATTTATACACTGAATTATACAAAAGCATCTTATTTAAAAATATGTTATAATTTTCATACTAATCAATATTATTTAAGATGCCTAACTAGTGAATTTGGATCCCCAGCACTCATATTAAAACGACAGGCAAGCTTGGGAGATAGAGAAAGACAAAGCCCTGAAACTCACTGGCTAGCCAGCCCAGGGAAATAAAGGAGCTACAGGTTCATGAGAGATACTAGTGTTGCACGAATAAATGAGACTCAGGCACAGATCTCTGAGAAAGCTGGAGATATTAGAGAGAATAAACACCACAGTCAGATCTTACCCAGCTGTCTTCCAGCTTCCTCAGCCTCTCTTCCCTTGGCTTCCTCTCCTCTGTCTTTCTATGCCTGCCTTAAATACTCTCTTGGTAAATTAAGGCGTGACCCCACCACTGCCTGCTTGGGAGTCTAGAATTCCTTCTGTAATCTAAAATGACCTTCACTCAGTTGGGATTAAGGGTGTAGGTCACCACTCCCAGGATACTCCCTGTGTGAATCACCACTCTCTGATCCTCCTAGACTGACTGTGGTTAGATCTGTCTGATATCTCTGAAACTTCTGGAGCTCTTATTAAATCCCCACATAAACTGTGGGTAGATTCCCTCTGATATCTCTGAAACTTTTGGAGCTTTTATTAAATCCCCACATACTAGTTGATTATTTGTTTGTTTAAAAATGGCAACTGCAGTGGTTAATTTTGTGAACAACATGTTAGAATCACTTGGCAACAACCTAAGCACTGGATCTCTAGTCATGCTGATGTATACAGGATCTTAACTCTATTAACTAATGCTAGAGGACCCATCCACATGTGGGCAGCACCACAGCCTGGGCAGGAGCAGCTAGCAGAGAGAACGCAAACTGAGCACAAACATGCACAGATTCAGGCTCTCTGTACTAAACTATGGATGTGACGTGACCACAGCTCTCTCAGCTCCTGACACTGTAACCCAGGTGTCTGTGCTACAATAAACCCTTTCTCCCCTAAAATGCTTTTGTTGCATGCATTTTATCATAGGAATAAGAAATGAATGTAAGACAGAAATTGAGGAAGAAACACACATGCACAGCTACATAAATGCACGTATATATCATACTGTCGGAGCCAGCATACACAATTTTTTAAGTTCAGTTTTTAAAATAGAAATACTACCACTTTTTTTCCATTACTGTCTTGATTTTGTTTCTATTATATGCAATTTTTACTACAATTGTTACTGATAATGTATTTGCTTTAAAAAATCACAGCAAATGCATCCACAGTTAGTAAGCAGTGCTTCCTTGTACTTCCAGCACTTGGGAGACTATAGCAGTAGGAATACTGCAAGCCCAAGGCCAGCCAGGTCACAAAGTGAGTTCAAGGCTAGCCTGAGCTACACAGGAAGGCCTTGCCACAGGAGGAATAAAAAATAATAAGATAACTTCACATCAAATAATAGAAAATGGTGAGTTGAAGTTTGTAAAAATTATGTGTCTGTACCACTCAAAGCAGGTGACTCACCTGCCAGCTAAGCTGATTCCCTAGATTCTGCTCCCAGAAACCTACTACATAGTCCACACCCTCCCAGCTCATTGCCCTCCTTGCAACCAGGCCCTGCCCCCAACAACCTAGATGTCCCCCAATAGAAGAGTAGATAAAGATGTAGTACATACACAGAATGAAGTACTACTCAACTATCAAAAAAAAAAACAAAATCAGAATCGTGAAACTTGCAGACAAATAAATAAAACTAGAAAAAAATCATCCTAAGTAAGGTAATCTAGACCCAGAAAGGCAAACATGGTATTTACTCACTTATAAGTGGATATTAGCTGTAAAGTAGAAAATAATCATGCTACATTCCAGAGACCCAGAAAGGCTAAGTAACACAAAGGGCTTAAGGGGAGAGGCAAGAATTTCCCTGGAAAAGGTAAATGGAATAGATTTTACTGGTAGACTGTGGGTGGTTGGAGTTAGGTATAGGAGGGATCAATTGAGATGACTAAAAATTATATACATTGGGGAAAAGTACCAAAATTGGGGGAGGGCATTTTGAATGTAAGATAGAAACCTAGGATAAAGGAAACACCACCCTAGCATGCTGGCTCACAACCATCTGTAATTCTAGCTCCAGGGGATCTAATACCTTCTTCTGACCCCCACAGGCACCAGGCATGCAGTGGAGTGCACATACATTCAGGCAAAGGACTTATAAAATAAATAAATCTAAAATAGCTTACAATCTTAAAGAAATTACATAGAAAATTAACAAAAAGGCTGAAAGAAAATTATGATATATCAAAGACAACAAAAACTACAATGGGAGTCTAAGAAGGAAGAAGCTGGAGAGCAGAAAACTACACTAGAGTCATAAATGAAGTATCAACAATAACAAGGCAGAAAACCAAGCCCCACGGACTCTTAGGACCCACACACTGACACCAGCATGAAGACAGAGAGAACAAAAATACAATGAAATGTCAAAGGAAACAGGCATAGGAGGAATGAGATGGGAAAGTAGAAGACTGACACATACTTGAGATTTTTCTACTGAGAATTGAGCCCAGAGCTTTGAACATGCTAAGAATATTCTTGCCCATGAAAAAGAGAATGAATCAGAAAATGGAGGAAGATGAGGAACTAACAGAATAAAATATTTTCTTTGAAGGGGAAAAGAGGGTTTCAATGTGTAGTCCCAGCTGTCCGGAACTAGCTCAGTAGACCACGCTGGCCTTAAACTCAGAAAGACCCACCTGAATCTGTTTAAGACATACAGAGGTTATGGGATTTAAAAATCAGTGAAAATAATGTAGGGTTCTGAGAAGAAATATAGAATTAACTTTGTGCTGTACTTTCCTAATGTTGCAATCGCCAATACCCAGACATGGTAGTAAACTATATTCACTGTTAATCGGGAAAGATGAAGTCTAATTATAAAACAGTCAGCTAGATTATATACAGTCTCAAAGAAACTTACAATGCCCCTTTTATAAGTAGAGAAGAGGATTTATTTTTGGCTAGGAGCAAGAGAAATCAGTGACAGACATTCAAATCAGTTTACCAGTTCTTGGACACTGAGGAATTACAAGTATAGAGTAAAAATTTCTAGCATTCAGTTACTCATATAAAGAATACTCATAGCTTTATGTTAAACAAGAGAAATAACACACAAATGAAAGTAGAGAAATACATAGCCACTAACACATAGATAGCATCAAAAGAAGGGGGAAAACCTAATAACCAAACTTAGCTAAGAAACTAATCTAAATAAAGAATTCGATAGTAGGAAATAGAGATGTACATTGTATAAATAAGAACTTATTTAACCGTAAGGTACAGACAGAGAATCGTATTCATTCCTGAATGAACAGACTTATACAGACAGAAACCAAATTCATAAAATGTGATATGCTGGTAATATAATTTCCAGGTGAAGAGAATGTAAAGGAAGACTATAATTTAACAGGTGTCAACTAAGGAGAAGTGTTCCCATAGCCTCGAGTTCCCTGAGAACAGATTCTTAATTCCCTGCTCTTCCAAAAACAGAACTGTAACCAGTCTGTCACTCTGGACACTCAAAAGATGTGCTCCACAGCCTAAGACACACTAGGTTTCAGCTTTTGTGAAGACAAGAGGATTTAGAACTTTTATTTGTAGAATGACCCAATGTTCTGGAATTTTGCTACCCAGGCACAAACAACCTCTCAACCTTGTGAAAATGTACAATGCAAAATGAACAATACTCATATTTCAAGGACTACATGTCAACTGAAATGCAAAGTATTCACTTACAGTCATAGTGCAAAGATCAGTGTGCTTTACTGTACTGGCTGTTCTAAGAAACTTATTCTAAAAGAAAATGTCAATGCCTAGTCAGAAACAATAGTCCCCCAGAAGAATTTTTCTTAGGAACAATTCCCAGAGTAAATTTCCATACTTGAAAAAATGATAGTAAGATGAAGAACAGTAAATATATAACTAAGGCTAAATCACAGTGGATGTTAATAACAAAATGAAAATAAAGAAAAAACATATATTAGCATATATTAATTAAGTTCTTAAGTCCTGATCTCTTAATATTCTCCATAATATTTCATATAATTTCACTCAAATTGCCTAAATTTTTATGGCAAAGTTTGTTTACTAAAATTCTTTTAATTTTACTTTATTTCTGTTTTTAAAAAAATTCAAGCAGCATTGCTTCTTCATTAATAAAAACAGTATTGATCTAAGCTGATCCTGTCCTTCAGAATACTTACTCACCATCTAAGTTTATGTAGGAATGTGGCACCTGTAAGTGGGCATGTAAACAAGGTTTAAGAAAGCAGAGAATCAAATG
Organism: Phyllotis vaccarum; assembly: GCA_033318265.1. Lineage (NCBI taxonomy): Eukaryota > Metazoa > Chordata > Mammalia > Rodentia > Cricetidae > Phyllotis > Phyllotis vaccarum. The sequence continues at coordinate 40,483,460 of JARWLC010000002.1, read as the reverse complement.
TTTAGATGTTTAAAATTATCATTCATATGCAGCAGAAATTATCTGTTCAGGTGTAGCACAAACCTGTACCTTAAGGACCCAAAGGGAAGTATCACTAGAACCCTGACTCAGACTCAGAAACATACAGTACATGACTCCAGAGACTGAAGGAACTGTTTCAATCACTCATTCACCACTTACCCAATCAGTAACTCTAAACTGTATATGAAACATCTTGAACAAGCATTATCTCATACATACTTAATAAGAGATTTGAACTAAGTAATTATAAAGCTTGTATGCTGTAATAAGTCATTGATTATATAAAATTTTAAAGAATATAAGTATAAAATAGAAAGTTATACTTCATAAACATAATATTTTTAATGTAGTACAAGCAAGATGTTTTTAACCAAGAAAATTTTAATAACGTTTATTTACAAACTAAAAAAAATAGATACATAATAGCATCTCAGTATGGTAGTTGGGTTTGAACTGTTCTACCTAGAAAAAGGACTATTTTAGAAAAGACTAGTTTATCTTACTCTGGATTCTCATCCAATAGTTTTGCATCGCGATACTACCTTGAGTATATATGACTCTATATGACTTAGTCTAACAGACTTTTTGGCATAAGAGGGAAATTCTAATGCACGTTTTACTTCATGAGCACATTCAATCAAACAACACAGTTCTTCTGCTGTTGCGTTTAAGAGAGAATCCTAAAAATTTACCCAAAGAAACTACTTCTTGAGATATTCTAAATTTCAAGAAAATGATAACTGTTGGACAGAACTGTAAAAATATTATATTATTTACTACTCCAGGCCTAAAAGACAAATATAACATGTTCTCTCTCATACATGAGTGATGTGGGAATGCCTTTCTGTATGCTGTGAATCTCAATCTTTAAATAAAGGAGCTGTTTTGAGCCATGACAGGCACCACAGAAGAAGTAGGAGAAGAAATCAGAGCATAGGTAGGAAAAGAAGGGCAGAGTCAGAGACAGATCAAGCAAGTCGCCCAAGGAGCAACATGTAAGGAACACAGGTGAGCCACGGGCCACGTGGCAGACAAATTAATAGAAATGGGTTGATTTAAGATGTAAGACCTAGCTAGCAATGTGCCTGAGCCATAGGCCAAACAGTATAAAGTTAATATAAGCATCTGAGTCATTTCTGGGGCCTGAGCAACAAGAGGCGGGTGGCTATGGGTCTGGCGAGGCAGGTCTGTGGGTCTGGGCCTCTGGCTGCCCGGGACCAAAGAACCCCCACTGTTACACCTGAGTCCTAACTGGAAATTTTAAGATTTGTTTGTTAAATCCAGAGTATTTGTATGGTTACAGAAACTCAAATGGCCCACAGGGGAGTGAAAACCTTAAGTGGAATGAAGAGGTAGCATAAAACAAGTAAGTTACATGAAAGTCAAGGATGGGACTAGCAGGAGAGGAGGGAAGGTTTAAGTGGAGATGGAAGGGGGTCATTGGGCAGAGGAGAAAGTAGGGAAATTAACCAAAACTAAGGGTACAGAAAAAGCCTTACAGATACCCATCTGTTGTAGAATACTATTTTAATATATGTTGTATCTGTTTATGCTGTAGAACATTTTTTTAATGATGCAAAGATGTGTTTCATTCTTTTATGCTGCATTCATAGCTGTGAAGCTGTGTTATTTTGCCTGTCTAAAACATCTGATGGTCTAATAAAGAGCTGAACAGCCAACAGAAAGGCAAGAAAAAGGTTAGGCAGAGCTAGCAGGCAGAGAGAATAAATAGGAGAAAAAAATCTGGCAAGGAGTAAGAAAAGAAGGGGCCAGCTACCAAGTCACACTGCCAGATAGGAAATAAGTAGGAAAGCAAGGGTATACAGAAACAGAGAAAGGTAAAAGGCTCAGGGGCAAAAGGTAGACATGATAATTTAAGAAAATCTGGCTAAAAATAAGCCAAGATAAGGTTGGTCATTTATAAGTAAGAATAAGCCTTGGTGTATAATTATTTGGGAGATAGGTGGCAGCCCCCTAAAGAGCAAAAACCAAAAGAGTTAAAAACAACTAGACCCACTATTTCATAAGATGATTAAACTACATAATTCTGTTAAAGAAGAGCTTGAAGAGAGGTGCTATGTACAAGTGGACAAAGCTGCTCCCAGAAGCTACAGGTTATTAAATCAAAATCTCAGTGCCAAACACAGACATTTCCATATGATTTGCTATCAGGAAAGTCCTGGGGTCCCCTAAACAATACAAATTATTGTCATTGAACTAATTGGTAAGACCTTATTATTGGAGATATAACATTGTGGCTACAGGCACAGAGAAATCAAGCCAGAATTGAGCTAAAAACTGATATGCCTGCCCATTGGTACAATAGTGGCATGAAAATAATGGGGTAAATAACCACTTTCTGGTTTGATTTAAGGCACACTCCCCAGGAGGAAAAGTATGCTTGCTACAATTAACAGATTCAAAAATCCAAGGCTGAGGTGGTAAGATGTCTTAGGAGTTAATCTCTGCAGTTATTTTACTAAATGAACATACTATAAACTGTCTTCTAAATCATTATGTTTCTAGCTATAGGTTAATTCTGCTGTCGGCACTGGTCAAAGAAGCTTTGTGTTTGTGGTGGGCAGTTGCTAATGCAGAAAGTGCTGAGAATAAATGACTAGTGTAAGTGACTCAGCCATAAATGGGATGTCTACAACATCCCTACTTCCAAGACTAAGAAAATATAGAAGAGGGGGTGGAAAGAGCCAAAGAATGATGAACAGTGAGGTGACAACCTGTCTCTACATACAACATGGCCAACTCACAGCAATTATTCATAACACCTGATCAAGCCAACTCAAAATTCCAGCACAAATTGGGGAGGGGGAGATCACCTTTACCACTAGCTGAGAAACTACCAGCAATAATGGCTGCTGGAGAAGAGGGATTCATTTTTCTTCAAGTATATAGAAGGTAGTAAGTTGCTCTCAACCCAATAAATGAACCCTATACCTATGAACAAGCAAGCAACTAAATTCAGTCGGTCATTAAAACAACAACAAAACATGAAAATACGAGATTGATCGATATATTAGGAAGAAGAAAAGCAGAGGGCACAGAAAGGGAGAGAGGAAAATGGGGCATAAATATATCAAAATTCATTATATATGCAAATTAAATTGTGTAAAAATAAAAATTTATTTTAATGAGTAACTGTCAAACCCTAAAAAAGATCCATAAGGATATGTATATATGCACATATTTTTTTTTCTTCTGACTTTTTTATCTAAAAATTTGTGTTTTTTTTTTTTCAATGCACCCACTACTGTTCTCCCTGGCTCCCTTCTTTCCAGTCATCCCCCAGTGATTTCCCCCACCTCATCCCCCATCCATTCCTCAGAGAGGGTAAGGACTTCCAGGGTGAGTTAATGCAGTCTGGTATATCCAGTTGAAGTGTCCAGTATTTCCCACCCCCACCCAGTATCAAGGCTGAGTAAGGTGTTCCTCTGTAGGCAATGGGATCCAGAAACCAGTTCAGGCACTAAGAATCAATTCTGGTCCCACTACCAGGGACCCCATAAATTGCCCACTACATTCAACTGTCAGCACATATATTTTTAAATATATGTTAATAAATATTCTTATTTTACAACTATTAAATCTCTGAAATGGGGAAAAACCCAACCAACACTTTTTTTAAAGGTTATACATAATTTACCTAGCTGCTTTCGGAAACCCATTTATCTAATGATATTTGTTAACTCAGTCTCCACATATGCCTTCAAAGTAGTAAGTGTTATCAAAAATGATGCAGACTCCAGATATGCAAAAAGAATGCTAAAAAAGTATGTAATATTTATACCATGTTGAAAAATCTTAGAGAAAAGATTCAAAAGTATTTTAAAACATTCTTTGCAACTTGAAGTAAGTGCATTTAATACCAGAACACAAATTTTATAAATATGATAAACTTTATATAAATTATGAATTGCATAGCATATTACTTTTGGAAAGTATTTTGCTAGAAAACAATGTAACTACGCATCATTTTCTCCCCATCGAGATTCTTCATAACACCATAGAATTTAGGGAAGAAAATATATGAAGCATCAAGTACTTTTGAGGAAAAATATATCTAAGTTTTTTATATACCTAAAGAAGTGTAAGATGGGGAGGAAAAAGGAGAATAATTAAAAATTTGAAGATGTGAAACTATACATAGAAGGAAGAATGAGAAATAAGACATATCAAAACCTCTTAGAAAATGAGCATGGAAACAATGAAATACGATCAATCAATAGATCAAGACAGACAGAGTGAGTCAGTCACAAAAATAAGCTATAAATTATGGCAAGAATGTGTGAGACTGCTTATTAAGTCAAACACTATCACCAAACATGGGCACCAACATACAGAACTATTGTCACAGACCACGTACTTGAAATCTGCTGGGGCTAGAGGATTTTGGCAAAATCTCTTTGTAGAAAAAAACAAAAAATTGTACTACTAAAAAATACACGATGTCAGGCAAGGGGTGACACATGAATTTAATTCCAGCACTTGGGAGGCAGTGACAGGTGAATCTCTGTGAGTTTGAGGCCAGCCTGGTCTACAGAGCAAGTTTCAAGGCAGCCCAGAGAAACACTATCTGAGGGGGAAAAAATGGTCTTGGTTGTCAGGAAAGCCTGAAGTTGTAATATATGTCTAGTTCTAGTTGCAAACTTGATTCCATTCTGTGAATGTATTACCTTATAAGCAAATGTGTGCAACTAAAATCTGTCACACACACACACACAAAAATAGTTGAAGTGATCTCATATATGAGATCATATATACTTTACATATATATAAAGTATCTGCTCTTACTTGGGAAAAGGATAGCAGGTTTTCCCTATATGCCCCCTTTCATCCATTGTTTTCTGTTTGCCTGTTTTTACCTAACCCAAAGATCTGAGATACTCAAAACTCTTCCTAGAACTAGAAATGCTAATAATTTTAGCTTTAATATGTTGGTTGAGAACACCATACATAGACAAAATTTAAAGTATTCTATAGCTGAAATACAACACTGCAGCAAGGGAGGAAGGGGGAAGAGAGGGAGGGAGAGAGGAAGGGAGACAGAGACTATGTGCCTTTCTGTTGTATAGGTAGGAAGGGGCGGAGGTATCTGGGGGTGGTATATATGTTTGTTGGGTGTCCATTGGTAAGAATGAGTGATAGGTGTTCTGTGTGTGATTGAAGTTTGTATGTTTATTTGTGTGTGGTATATTTGTGGAGGCTGTCTTGGGGGAGGCATAAAAGGAAGTGAAATGTATTTGGACCTAGTATGACAATATCTGGATTCTAGTCACTGACCTACGGCAAAGTAAAGGTGCTCTGAATCTTTATTCATAAAGAAAGATGAAAGTAAAGAAAATGGCATTCTACTGCCTAAATATTGCTTAAAATTTGTGTGGCATCATGTAAACCAAAATATAATATGAGGTTTAGCAAATAAAGACTTAGCCAGTTGCCTCAAAAGAAAAGAAGATACATGGGGAAAAAAATAGAGCAATCCTATATATAATATCAGAACCATGATAGAAATATTATATACTATAAAATATTACATAATAAATTAAAAGTAATGTTTAATATAAAACAAGTGGGACTAAGAGAAGAAATTTTGAAAATAGTTTGAAATAAGAAACAGAATGATTCAAAAACAGAACATGATCTCCTGAGAATCCTGTACCTCAGTCAACGTAGGAGACCTGGCTGATACAGAACAATACACAACCCAGAGGAATTACCATTCATCAGAGGGAAGACAACCTAGACTGGCTCAGTCCTCTACTAAACACTAGAACTGTCCCACAGAAAGAAAACAGAGCACAAGAACTGCATAATAAAAAAGATAAAAGGGAAAACTCACAAACCAAACCAACTACAGATGCCTGAGTTACAGAACAAAAACTGAGACAACATAAGCAAACAGGACGACATGTCTCAACAAAGCACTGTCCCCTAACAAGGGGTTACTGCAACAATTCAAAAGAATGAAAGAAGACAGAATTAACTCAAAGGGAATAAGCATAAATAGAAGAATGAAATGAGGAAGTAATAGGGGAGGAAGGGAGGGAGGGACAGAGGGAGGGACGGAGGGAGGGAAGGAGGGAGAGAGGGAGAGAGAATTGACAAAGAAAACCCAAACTAAAATTATGTTGTACATGAGCCAAATAAAAACCTCAGTATAAAACTTCACAACTTAATGGATCATGTAGAAAACAAAGAATCATTGATGGAAGACTAGAGAGAGGAAGTGAGTCACTCAATAAAGACCATTGGTGTATTAAAAAAAAAATAGTAACACAAAACTTGAGATATCTGAGACAACATGACAAGGCCTACACAATGAATTATGAACACAGAAGGAGAAGATCACCCTTGCAAAGACACAGAGAATATTTTCTAAACAATCATAAAAGGAAATTTCCCAAACCTAGAGAAGGAGATGCCAAATCAGGTAAAAGAGGCTGACAAAACTCCAATAGATATGAGCAAAAAATAAATTGCCCAGGACACAGTATAATTAAGACATTTAAAGCATGAAATAAAGAAAAGGTAATAAAAACTTTAAGACAGAAGAATCAAGTCATTTATAAAAGCAGGCCAATCAAAATAGCACCTGATTATTTGACATCACGGAAAGATATATTATAGATTCTGAACAACAATTGCCAGCCCAGAATATTATATCCAACAAAACTATCTATTAAACTACATGAGATATAAAATTGTTCATGATCAAAAAGAAATTTATAACCACTAAGGCAGCATTAAGGGGAATATAGAAAGGGATATTTCAGTCTGAAAACAAGGATAAACACAGCAAAAGGTCACAGGAAATAAGTGAACAGTGCCAGAAGAGTTCATTAAAAGAGGTCTAAGAAACTACCACTAAAACCAAACAATGATAGGAATGAATATACATTGATCAATAATAGCTCTTAATATTAGTGGTTTAAATTCCCCAATAGAGATACAGACTAGAAGATTAAATTCCATCTTTTTGCTGCGTCCCTGAAACACGTATCACTATAAAAAATGGAAACCCTTTTAGGGTAAAAGGATGAAGGAAGATATTTCAAGCAAATAGAATCAGGAAACAAACAGGTATAGGTAGCTTTTTCAGTAGCTGACAAAAGAGATGGCAAACCTACCTATTGACAAGAGAGCGTGACTTCATAGAGAATAATGCATTGAGAGAATATTACAATTATAAATACATATGAACCAAACATTTTACAAAAGAAATAATACTGGATCTAAAATCATATATTGACCTCAACACAATGATAGTGGGTGGACTTCAATTACTCAGTCTTACCAATAAATAGAAATCATCCGAAAATAAGTTAAAGAAACAGTGAAGCTAAATAATATCACAAATCAAATGGACCTAAATCTACAATTTTACCCAAGAATACACATTATTTTCAGAAGCCCATAAAATTTCTCCAAAGTGAACTACATATTAGGACATAAATTAAGCCCTAACAAACATAAGAAAATTGAAATAACATCCTGCACTCTATAGACCATAATGAAATAAATCTGTATATCAACAATAAAACAAACCACAGAAAATACAAGACTCATTGTCTTAGTCAGTGATGTACTGCTGTGAGGAGACACCCTGACCACTGCAGCGATTATAATAGGAAGCATTTAACTGGGGCTGGCTTACAGTTCAAAAGGTTAGTCTGTTATTATCATGGAAGGCAGACATGGCTGGAGAAATAACTAAGAGTTCTACATCTGGATCCAAACACAGCAGGAAAAGAAAGACAATGGGCTGTACTAGGCTTTTGTTTTGGGCCACCAACAAACTAAACTCCCAAATCATGACACGGAGACTTATTATTTGTTTTTAATGCTTGGCCTAGCATAGGCTTCTTTCTGGCTATCTCTTTTAATGTAAACTAACCAATTTCTTTTTACCTTTTGCTTTGGGGCTTATTACCTTTCTTTCTTCTGCATATCTTATAGTCACTGCTTCTCTGGCTGGCTTGGCAACTACCTAGCTTCCAGCCCTGGTCCTCTCCCTCATTCTCTCTTGCAAACCACCCTCACCTTGAAAAATAAAATAAAACTTAAGAGAAAAATAAATAAAAATCAATCTCACTGTGAACGCTGTAGTGTGACACAGTGAGTTATACAGCTAACCCTTTTATCCACATATCTTTCCTTGCAAGTGTTGATTGCAGGGAGTTGCTGGTCTGATTCAAGGCCTGTGGGTTCTTCTACACTATCTGTCCATGCTGAGCCCTCATTAGAACTCCTCTTGTTCCTGTTGTTGTCCTGTGTTATGAACATCCTGCCACTTTGTGTCTACAGGACCGCTCCCTTCCTGTGCTCCAGCAGATCACAGATGGAGTGGATGTTAGGGTAGACCAACTCATAACCTGGTTCTGGGCCTGGATAATTGGAGGGTTGGTCAGCCTACCAGCTCTCCCTTGTCCTCACCATTGCTGCGCTGGCTTTATCTGCCCTAGAAGTGGTAAGCAAGGGCCAGGTCCAGTCCTCTTTTCAAGTCCTCAGGGTTGGTTCTACATCTACACCTTCAGGGCCAGCTCTACTGTGTCACCCAGGCATGACATAGGGACCACTCTCCCAAGCGCTGCAGCTAATGAGGAGGAGTACCAGCTCTCCCACTCTTATGACCTTGGGGCCAGCTCTCCCACCTGCCCCAGGTGATAAGGGGGACAGGCCATCTCTCCTTCACCCATGCTGCCTCATGAGAGACTAATGGGGACAGCTATCCCATGCTTATAACTTTGGGAATGGCTTACACACACTTCTGCCAATGGGGTTGGCTCTATTAAGTAATGCTTTAAACAAAGCCATAACAACCAATGATATACAAATAGTAACTAAAACTCTCCTGGCTAAACTTAGCCAGGGCAAGATGGATTTAGCAAAGAATTCAGTAAGAACTTTAAAGACCTATACCACCTATACACATCAGGAAACTAGAAAGTGACCACAGGATAAAGTGGTGGGAGGACTGTAGTGCACAGGTGAAATAAGAGAGGGGGAATGATGGGGAGGGAGGTTTCACTGAAGAGAAGAGACTGACATGGGAAAGTGATAACTAACGCTGAGAATGTGAGAAACACGTGTGTGCATGTGTGCGTGCGTGCATGCGTGCATGTGTGTAAGAAAGATTAACTGGAATTTCCCATTGGTTTCCAAATAAAAAGCCCAAAACCAAGTGTGGGATAGCTCCAATCAAGTTGTTAGTTAAGGTGCTCAAGAGACTCCTCAAGTACTACAGGCTACTGCCATTACTCTTGGTTGCACATCAGAACTTAATGATAAGATTCTATTCATGAAGACAGCACACACAACATACTGGTCACAGGACATGGAAAATCAAGTTAGTATTGACCCAAAAATAGTCCTTCCTATTGGCTAGCTTTCAGAGTATTGGAAGGTGCTATGTAGGCTGCTGGGGGTTGAGAGAAGTCATCAACACTCTTACCTAGAAGTGAGCCCTATGAACAACTAGTGTACCAAGACATGCCCATAGGTATACAAGTGGCATGAAATGTTATGGGAGTAACCAATTATTGCATAAACTCTAGTTACTAGAGCCAGATATTTGGGGAAAGCTGTAACATCAGAGAGGGGAAACAGACCACAGTCAATTCTCAACCAGACAACTTCTCAGGCCAAATAATGTAAGTAATATCTTCAAGGGTGATAAATCTGACTGGTTACTTCTACAGAATGACTGTCTGCCTTCTGCTGCCTTAAATATCTTCCCTGCCCAGCTGTTTCATGTCCTGGTTCAACTATATAATAATCCTAGAGTTAGGATTAAAGGTGTGAGCTACTACTGCTTGGTTGGTAGGCCTTGAATTCACAGAAATCCAGAAAGATCTCTGTATCCAGGGTGATGGGATTAAGGAGTGTAGTAGTGAGGTTTCTTGGTCCTGGTGGCCAGAGGCCCAGACCCACAGACCTGCAGCCCCAGACCCCTTAGCCGCCCGCCACTGCTTCCTTTCCTACCTATTCTGATTCCTCTGCCTACTTTTTCTATGGTGCCTGTCAAGGGCCAAAACAGCTCTTTTATTTAAAGATTGAGATTCACAGCATACAGAAAGGCATTTCCACATCAGCCTGTGTTCTAAGAGCATGCATGGTCCACTCATAAAAAGGGCTCAGTTCCAGAAGGTCCAGAACATAAGGTGTCTGAAGATGTAAAATTAAATACCAGACCCTGAACAGGGATGACTCAACCAATGAAAGGTCAGTCAAAACATCAACTGGCAGCCACATGTCATTTTGTATAACCTTGCAACAGACGTCATTAATGATAATACCACAATGTATGGCATAGACATTTGTGACTTCAACCTTTTGTATATACAATATCTGCTCTCTTCAGAATGCCCTCCACCTACTCTTCTCCATCTGTAGACCTCCCCCGCCACCCACACCTCCTGCTTTAATGCTACAGTTTAAATGTCAATTATTCTGTCCTATCTTTACCAATCATTCAGGTAAAATTAATCAGATCCTGAGTGCTGCCATAGTTGTTTGTATACACCTCCCTCTACAAACACTCTAAATCAGAGTGGGGAATCTCATCTGGTCATTAATAATGGCTCTTTCCCTTAACCAAGCTAGTCACTTCTAGTAAGTCAATTCTCTCAAAACCTATTTCCTAGCCTGCAAAGTGGAATAATGAACTGAATTCTTCCTGTTTGACAAATATATTGACTATTTTAAATTGGAGGAAGAAAATAAGTATTTTGCAATAATTTTAGGAAGCAAAGGAAATAAAGAACACAGGAGAACTTCTAAGAAGCATTTCTATTAAAAAAAAAAAAAAAAAAAAAAAAAGACTCAAATACACTGTGGTCTGGAAAGATGGTTCAGCAGTTTTGAGTAGTGACTCAGAGGCTCCATCTCAAGCACCCACGTGGTAGCTAACAACCATACCTCCAGTCCCACAAGACTGGACTTTCTCTTCTGGTCTCTGCATACATGTGGCACACAAACATACATACAGGCAAAACAACAACACATATATGATGTATCAAAAAATAAAAATCAAGGATATTAAAAACACTTAAGACACAATATTTAAGTAAAAAAAAAAAAAAAGGTGTAGTGGTCTTCTTTAATGCAGGCTCCAGATTCAAAGCTGAGATGATCTGCCTTTAAAAGAAATCTCTCTAAAACAAAGGAAAGTACAAACTACAATCCTGATTAGAGTTAAGAATCTAAAATGAAGTTCTGAGACTGGCTAGCAATATCCATCAGTGTGAGTTTAAAAATAATTTGTCTATGATACAAAAACAAACCAAGAACTAAAGTTCTAAGATTCAAAAATGCATGAGATGCCTAACAAGGAGTGGGGGAAGGGACCTTTCCAAATACCTAAGAGACAGGTACTATAGAAAAAGAAGTGGGTAATAGAGTTCGAAGCAAAAACCTGAAGGATAATGTTAGTGTAACTGAAAAAGCCAAAGTCTTGTGGCGTTAGTATGTCAAGGAAATTGAAATTGAAAACAAAAAAGAAAAACTTTGCTTGCCTAGAATGTGGTCACCATTATTAACCTCCAAAAGCATGGTCCAGTACAAAGGTAGACCACAACCAGATTTCAAGGACTTAATTATAACTCTATGATCCTAACACAAAGCACTTGACACTAAACCAGGAGTGAAATCCACAAATAAGAGGCAAGCACACTTACTAACTGAAGGACAAGCTTTACTTCAAGAAAAGCTTCTTAGGATTTTTACCCTTCCACTAGAAAAGGGGGATTCTAGGTTTTCAGAATCTCCTAAGAGAACCATACATAAATAGTAAAATAAATGGAAGTTAATTCTTCTGCCGCTGAGAGCAAGAGATACAAGTTAAGCACAACAGTGAGCTAAACTTTATTACAAATTAATTCACATGAACTAAATAAGACATTTGAATAACTTATTTCTACTATTAAAGCAATATGAATAGAACATCTACACCTTCAAACCATTTGGTGAAACTTAGTCTTCCAAATGGTGGTATTTGTAAGAGAAACTTCTGAGGATTAGATCCTTCAAGTCCTTCAGCTTTAAAAAACAAAAACAAAAAAAAAAAAAAAAAGCAAAGAAAAAAAGAAAAAGAAAATGCTTGCTTCCTGTCTGTTCTTTGCTGAGAAGAAGGCAGTCACAAGCCAGATTGTCCAGCATCTTGAGTTGGGCTTTCTAGGCTACAGAACTGTGAGAAATATGTGTCATTTTGATAAGCACCCAAATGATAGTATATTTGTTATAGCAGTCTGAATTACTCAAGACAAATAGGCAAGTCATGGAACCTTTTGTGAGAGTTAATGAATTCTATATTGCTATAAGGAGTAGCGCAATATATATATATATTTCCTTCTAATATCCCCAAATTCTCATTTCTTAGTTCTTGTGTATGTCCAGATAGATATTGCTCTAGTTGTTTCTCTTGCTGTGATAATCACCAGGACCAAAAGCAAATTCAGGACGTATTTGGCATATGACTCAGAGTCCATCATGGACAAAAGCTAAGGCAGGAGCTTGAAGCAAAAATGATGCAGGAATGCTGCCTATTGGCTTCATACTAGGCTTTCCTCCCCAGGATCATATTCAGTTACCTCTCTTATATTGTTGAGGCTCACTTACCTAGGGATGGTATTGCCTATAAGTTGACCAGTCCCTCCTACATCAATTAGCAATCAAGAAAATGCATCACAGACATGCTCATGGACCAATCTGATAAAAGTTAATTCTACTAAGGTTCACTCTTCCCCAGTGTGTCAAGTTGACAATCAAGATTAGGCATCAGAAATACAGACCTATAGAATATACAAAAAGAGACATTTATCTAAGTATTCATATTACTTTCTTCTTTTTTGGGTGGCGGGGGTATTTAGTTGGCCTGACTGGTTGTTCTGTTGCTGCTGAGGGACAGATTAGTTTCAAATGAGCTATAGTTCAAGTTTGGCCTCTACCTCCCAAGTGTTAGAATTATAAGCTTGTACCACCACACCTGGGATAGTTACTTTAATTAAACTTAAATTGTTAAAAGATGATTTTTTTAAAAAAAAAATGATAATTCTAAAAAACACAATGGACAAACAGTAAAAAAATTTTAGGATTCTTAAGATTCTTAGGAACTAGCTTGATGAGGCAGATCTTCAAAAGGAAAAAGAAAAAAAAGATTCTGTTCATTAATCACTGGGACTTTCTTCCTCATTTCACAAATGTGAGTCATATAACTTAGTTTTACTGACACTGTAAAACGTACACATTAATAAATATATGCAGTATAACCCAAAAAAATGTCATTTAGATCAAGTAGTAGTCACCTTAGCCTTCAGACCAATGGTCAAAAGTATCAATGGCTCAATTTTTTATTCCCAAACAATAGAGTCACAACAAAACAAGATAATCAAAGAAAATATAGTGTGGGTATAAGAAAACCCAAATTTCCCTGTAGTGATATGTTATATATTTAATAAAACCAGTCTAGAATATCAGAGATTTACCTACAGTCAGTCTAGGAGGATCAGAGAATAGTGATTTACACCTTTAATCCCAGCACAGAGAAAGACCAGGAGTGGTGACCTATGCTTTTAATCCCACCAAATCTGAGTTTGAGGCCAGCTTGGTTTACAGAGAGAGTTCAAGGCTCCAGGCAAGCAGTGGTGGAGCCACACCTTTAATCCCATAACTGCAGAAACAGAGATCTTTCTGTCTGTGAGTTCAAGGCTAACTACCAAGTAGTAGTAGCTCACGCCTTTAATCTTAACCTGGATGTGAAACATCTGAGCGAAGAAGGTATTTAAGACAGGCTAGGAAGACAGATGAGTCAGTAGAAGAGTCAGGAGCAAGGTTGAGGAATCTGGAAGACAGCTGGGTGATATTTGACTGTGGTGTTTCCTCTCTTTGGTATTTCACCTTTCCCTGAAATCTGGCCCTGAGTTTCCTTTATTACACCAGAATTCGTATAACATTTCCCTGATGTTGAAAATATGTAGTAAGACAAAATATTATACCAAGAAGAAGTTATGGGCCCTGGTTTCTTTAGGTCCACTCTTATCCATAGAAGAATCAATTATGAAGCTACCTAATTACATTTACTAAAGAGAAATCTGATGGGAAGTAGTGCCACAAGCACTTGGGAGGCAGTAGTAGGCTGATCTCTGAGAGTTCGAGGCCAGCCTGGTCTATAGAGTGAGTTCCAGGACAGCCAAGGGTTGTCACAAGGAGAAATCCTGTGTCAACACACACACACACACACACACACACACACACACACACACACACACACACACACACACACGAGAAGACAAACAGAGAAAGAGAATCTCATCTTCCTATACTACTCCCAAACCTGTTATGAAGACAAAATCCAATATTCCTTTCATAGAACAGATGGATGTCTTGTTTCTGTATCTTAAGTGGGAAGGGCATGTAACCACACCTGTCTCTGAACCCTGCCTCCATTTCTAAAGTGTCATGACTACAGGCCTGTGCCACTATATCGGACATGCATGCATATTTACGTAAACTATATTCTATTTTTGAGTTCAATATTTTAATGTTATAACACCAATTTTATTACTTGAGTAATACTCAGAACTTTAACGGACAGACTTAGTTGTAGATATCAACAGGGCCAAGTATCTACCATCAACTTGATAGGAACTCCCATTTTTCTCTAAAGGAGCCTACACAAGAAAGATAACAGCAGTGAAATTCAAATCTAATAAAAGATACTTATCAATTTAAATATCTGGTAGAAAATAGGGGCTAAATAAGTTGAAGATTACTATTATTTATGTACTTTTATCAGAATTCAGTTTCTCTAAAACTGCATTATATATTTTCTTATGTCTAAAATCACTCTCTCCATTATACAATTCTGATTCTTATTGTTTTCAAATGAAACTTGCCAACTGTATGAATTTTTCTTGAGTAGTTAAACATTCCAACTTAATTTCCACAGAAATATTGAAAATAAAGTTTTTCTTTTCAGTTTCAAGAGGTAGTTTTGATTATCAACTTACAGAGGAGTTCACTTGTCATTTGGGGATAGGATGATTAACTCTGGGCATCAAATTGACTTAATTAAAGAACAGCACCTCAGAAATTAGCCTATCTGTGTGTGTCTGTGAGAGCATTTCCAGGAAGGTACTATGTCAAGAGGCTTTATAAAACAAACAAACCAAACAAAAAAGAAGGCAGGCTAAGCACTCAACGTCCCTCCCTCTAGGCTCCCTCACTAGCCACAGACTCAACACTCTAGTCAGACATAAGCTCTCACCACTGCAATATCCTGCCCAAGCATATGGAACCAAACATCCTGAAACCATGGGACAAAATAAGTAATTCTTCATTTAACTCCTTCCTGGGTTTTCAGGTCACAGCAATTTAAAGTACCCCACAGAGGAATAAAACTGTTGAAAACGAAAAAACATGGCAGTAAACAAATGCATCATAGCTACATGCTCTAGTGAAAGCCTGTAAAGTTAAAAATAGTGACAAAGGTAATATTAGTAATAACTAAATTAGTGGATACAAATATGCTAAATTACTTAACATAAGCTAAAGGAACACAAAGTCCATCAGAACTTTTATGACATTTAACAGTTAAGTGGCATGCTAAATAACATTTCTTAATACAGATCTTACCTCCTATAACATTACTTATTAAATTGACATTTTCATATTCACCTCTTTAAGATAACAAAGGAGCCTGTGCAGTACATCCTCTAGCCACTTCCATTCAGAAAGGTTTTGCAGAGATAGATTTGGTCTCGATACCAAACCCAACCCCATTCCAGTATGTCATATACCATGGCTAGGAAAATCAAAGAGTACTTTAGCTAGCATCCCTTGCAACTTAGAATCTGCCTGTTTCACAAATAGAAAACACTCCTAAAAAAAAAACAAGAAGAAAAGAACAAAGAAAGTTAGAAGCCAAACAAACATGTAGCAATAATGGTGGACTAAGTAATGGTTCCTGTGGGACCAGCAACAAAGGCCAAAGTTTCTCATTCCACAGCTTCCAGACTAAAGCAAAGGAGCCCAGTTCAGAAATCTGAGCTGGCTGCAACGTCCTTAGTCTACAGACTGAAAAATCTGAGTCTAAGACTTGGTCTGATCCTTCTGGTCACTCAATGTTCCCATAAACTGTCACTCCTTAATAAACCCCATCTGCTAAAACCAGTTGTCATGTTTCTACAGCCTATCACTGAGATTTGCTGTATATGGGCAAGCACACAAAAATATAAAATTAATGTTCAAATACCATACAAAGGCTGAAAAGCATTACTGGTAAAACACAATATGAACATACCTAATACCACTTAGCTGTACATTTACAAATGAACAAAATAATAACATTTTGTATGTATTTTATTCTAGTAAAAAATATAATTTTCATAAACAGTCCAGAAAGTCTCAGACCTCAGAAGGACAAACTCAAATTAACCTTGCTCCTTTCCCAACAGTTCAAAGCAAGTCACTCACTCACTTTCTTGGTTTAGTTGCATAAATAAGTAAGGAATAAGACAGACTGTCTTGGTTGGATTTGGATTTGTGTCAACTTGCCACAAACAAGTTATCTGAGAAGAGGGAACCTCAATAGAAAAAATGGCTAAGTCAGTATGACCTATATGAAGGGGGGTGGGGTTCTTAATTAAGGATTGATATGTAAGGCCCAGCTCAGGTTAGCCAGTGCCAACTCTAAGCAGGTGACCCTGGATGGCATAAGAAAGTTGAGCAAGCCGTAGGGAGCAATTCTATAAGTAACAATCCTCCATGGAGCCTGCTTCAGTTCCTGTCTCCAAGTTCCTTAACAATTTGTACAAGACCCATTAACTAGTGATTGGTAGAATAATGACAGGTGGAGATGTGTTTAAACTCCCAAGCCATAAGCACAGTGCTCAGCAGGCAAGAGCTAACTAAACGATATACTGTGATGCAATCAACATATCCAGGAAAGCAATAGCTGAAATGTGTCACTTAGACCATTAACATTGTATGCCCTGTAAAGTTTGATGTAAAAACACAAAAATATCTACACGGTGACAATTATCATAATAATAATATCCAACTACTATGTAAATGTATTAAGTGCTTCATAGATATTACTTTAACTCAGAACTTTCTAATAGAAACTTATAACAAGTATTGTCTTCATTTTAACAACAAAAGACAATGAGATAGACATAATTAAGCCATAGATTAATGCTCATGTCTAGTTCAGAGATAGAAATTGAACCCAAGTTTCAAGGGCATCAGGAACTCTTTTTAATATTTCTTCTATCCTCTACAGAGCCAGGTGCATACTTTGTGCAGGTAAACACAAAATAAATCAGGGACTCTGCTTTGTTTATTCAGAAAACACCAAAAACATTTTACTTTGTTTATTCAGAGAATAACACTTCATCAGTCTGATGCAGAGGTCATTGTGTGTCCCCAGAAGAGAGAAGGGATAGACAGACAAGCTCCCTTATTCAACACCATTCTAGTCTATCCCACTTTCTCCTTTACTGTTCCCACCACAGGTAGACAAGAACTTAAAAACAACCAAAATGAACACTCAATTGTTCAACAACCACAACACAGTCAAAAAGTGTGTAAGTGTGTGTGTGTGTGTGTGTGTGTGTTGTGTGTGTGTAACATTTTTGTCCTTAAAGAACACTATGAAGGCCAGAGAATGTCATCAGACAGATCTTCACACCTTTTCAAATCATTTTAAGTCTTTATGGTTCTTTCACTGGATGGGAAATCTCAGAATTTGCAAATCCAATTATCTCTACGTTAAATGAATATTAGACCACTATAGTCTCAATCATTACCATTCTAAAATAATTATTAAGGCTGATGACCTTAGTATACCAAGTTCAGTCACCAAATACTAAATATTAGCAATTGGAAAAATAGTGTTTATCTTCATCTTGTGTACTGACTAGTTTTATGCCAACTTTCCTTAGAAGCCAGCAGCATTTGGGAAGAAGGAACCTCAGCTGAGAGCTACCAGATTGGCCTGTGAGCAAGGCTGTGCTTCATTCTCTTAATTCGTGACTGATGTGACACAGCCAAGTTCACTGTGAGTAGAGCCACTCCTAGGCATGTGTTCTAAGAAGTAGGTACTGAACAAGCCATGGGGAGCAAGCCAGTGAGCAGTGTTGGCATATATGTCTTC
Source organism: Phyllotis vaccarum (assembly GCA_033318265.1). Classification (NCBI taxonomy): domain Eukaryota; kingdom Metazoa; phylum Chordata; class Mammalia; order Rodentia; family Cricetidae; genus Phyllotis; species Phyllotis vaccarum. The sequence continues at coordinate 40,465,273 of JARWLC010000002.1, read as the reverse complement.
TGCTTCAGTTCCTACATCCATGTTCCTGCCCTGGCTTCCACTGATGATTGATTGTGATGGGGAACTATAAACAAAATAAACCCTTTCCTCACCAAGTTGCTTATGGTCATAAGCTTTAAGATTTTTATCACAACATGAGAAACTCTAGCTAAGACACTTTACTATATGTAAAATGGCTTTGCAAAAAAGGCATACATTGGAAATATACCTTGAAAGTATTGGCAAAGTCTAATGATGGAGTCTATAGTCTACAATGAATCAATGGATCCTCAGTGAGTCAGCAGGCATTTAAAACTGCCATCACTTATGTAATAATATATATTTGTTAAAAGCTAAGTTCAAGGAAGGAAATAAAACTTGGTGAAAAATAACACAAAATATACGATTAACATGGAGAAAATCGACACAAAAAAATGCTGTCCTGAATTTATATAAAAATCTTATATTTCCATTATAAGAAGGCTTAACTTTTAGCAAATTAACATTAACAAATATTCCCAAAGTGACCTTAACTACTCTTTGCAACAATTTTTTTTTTAAAAGGGGAATAAAAGAGACCACAGCAGCAGTATGAAGTCAACGTATTCTCACACTGCTGAGGCATAAGTGGAGCAGTGCTAAGCAAAGAAGCTTTCCATTGTATATATTCTCATATAATGACAATCATCTACAAAAACCAAGACAACCTGTGTGGTAATGTAATATGATGGAAATGGCCACCATAATTTCATAGGCAGTGGCACTATTAGGAGATGTGGCTTTGCTGGAGTAGCTATGGCCTTGTTAAAGTAAGTGTGCCACTGTGGGATGGGCTTTGATACTGCCCATTGTCTTAGTCCACTTCCTGTTATCTTCAAGATGGAGGACTATCAGCTGCTTCTCCAGTACCATGTCTGCCACCATGCTCCCCACCATGATGATAATAGACTGATCCTCTAAAACTGTAAGCGAGCAATCCCTCTTAAATATTTTCCTTTGTAAGAGTTGTTGTAGTCATGGTGTCTCCTCACAGCATTAAGAACCCTAACTGAGAAGCTGGTACCTGTGACAGATACTGCTTGATAGGCCTGACAATTTTGTTTGCAGTAACATGGACTTTGGCAGTCTGGGTAGGAGAGAGAAATGGAATGTTTTAAGTGCTAAAAGGCCATACTAGGAGGAGCAGGGAAGACAGTGGTGCCTAGTAAGATTTGATGAACTGTAGTGGGTAGGCCCAAGAGGTTTAAGAGGAGAAGAATTTTAGTTATGTTGCCTTGAAATCATTCTTGTGGTATTTTGGTGAAGAAGTATTTGGTTTTTGCCTTTCTCCAATGTCTGCCTGCCTGAGCATAATGTGAAGAGTTTAGATTAATTCTATTGGCAGAGGAAATCATATAACAGTCTAGTATAAACTCTGTGATTAGTGTGGTTATTAGTGGTAACTCTGATGAAGACTTATGATGAAAAAGGAGCAAGCTCAGCAAGGAAAAATATTTGGGGAGAAAAAGAGCACCAGAAAGTGAAATGGAGCTCAGTTTTGTGTTCGAAGAGGGAAACAGATTAAGAAATGGAATAAAGGGAGTGGTAATCTCAAAGCAAGATCCCACCCAGGTAAGTTTCCAGTTTGTATAAAGAAATTAAAGGAAAGTTTAGAGGCAGTTATGGTGGCACAAACTTTTAATTATAGCACTGGGAAGTCAGAGGTTGACAGACCTCTGAGGCCAGCCTGGTCTACAGATCCAGTTTCAGGATGGTCAAGCTTAGACAGTGAAGGTCAAAAACATGAAAGTTGGTAAAGATATTATTGAACGAGGGGACATGTTCTAGGCCCAGCAAGCAGCAGAACTTAGCAGCTTTGACCATGTAGTTTCGGCTTTAGAGTTAACGATAGAAGAAACAGGTTATGGACTTTTCCTCCATGTCTAAGAAAGGCTGCTGAGGCCAGGCATATGTCAGGAGTGTCCCTGAATGGAGGCCAGAGAAGCCACTGCATAAAGTTGTAAAGTTGAAGCGTGGATTGCTTTAGAGAACCTAAGATGTTAGAGATGCTAGAATCATGGGATACCTGCCAAAGAGAGCTGCTAACAGGGAGTGGAACCAGCACAAAAAAGTGCTGATGTCAACAAAGCTGAATGAAGTTGAAGATCTGAAGAGAGTTTTGACATCAGAGAGAGATGCAGATTTTGGAGTCTGCCCAGATGGTTTTCAGTCTTGCTTTGGTCAAATATTTCCTCACTATGTTCCTTTCCTTGTATTTTGGAATTGTAACGTATATCCTGTGACATTATATGTTTAAAGTATGTAATCTGCTCTTTGATTCTAATCTTCACAGGTGAATATAGTTAAGAGATTGCATGAATCTCAGAAGAGACTTGGAATTTTGGACTGTAAAACATTGTTGAGGCTGTGATAGACTATGGGAACTTTAAAAAGGTTTGACAACATGCATTTTGTATTATGATATTGTCACAAAATTATGAGGGCCAAGGAATGGAATGTGGTAGTTTGAATGTTATTGACCATCATAATTTCATAGAGAGTGGCACTATGAGAAGATGTGGCTTTGCTGGAGAGGGTATGGCCTTGTTAAAGGAAGTGTGCCACAGGGCGGGTGGGGGGAGAGGCTTTGAAGTTTTCTATGCTCAAGATACCACCCAGTGTCTCAGTCCACTTCCTGTTGCCTGAACAACAACAGCTACTTCTCCAGCAGCATGTCTGCCGCACACCACCATGCTCCCCACCATGATGATAACAGACTGAACCTCTGAAATTCTAAAAGAGCCATTCCAATTAAATGAGAAGAGCTGTGGTTGGCTTTGCTGACTACCCATGGGAGGCCTTACCCTTCAGAGAAGGGGATGGGGGGGGTGGGGCTAAGGTAAGAGGAAAGATGAGGGGTTATCTGTGTTTGGTATGTAAATGAATTTAAAAGTCTCAGATAAAATAAATAAATAGATAAATAAATTGAAGAAATGAAAAGAACAACTGTGGTCATGTGTCTCTTCACACTAACAAAAATCTCTAAGAGACAACCCAAGAAAGCACATACTCAATACTGGAATACTGTTCTCTTTTATTTACTAACTAAAAAAACTTATTTAGTATCTTTATGATATAACTTTGTCTAAACATGAAAATTGTGGCTTTAGACTTAAAATATGTTTCTAAACTCTAAATACATGTAAGATTCAATCCCGTAAAGCAGCCATTTACCATTGTATCTTAGTAAAGACAACAGTTTATACAGTGTAGCCTTCCATGGGTATATGGTATAATGGGAGTAGTCAATTCTGTGCTTGTTTCAATTCAACTGACATCAGAACATTGAAGGTCTACAAGACACATCTGGAAAGTGAGTGACAGGGACTAGTAAAAAGGTTCAATGGGTAAAAATACTTTCTGTCAAGCCTAACAACCTGAGTTCAGTCTCTAAATTGACACAGTAAAGTAAGAGAACAAGTTGTCCTCTCATTACACACACACACACACACACACACACACACACACACACATAAAATGAAAAATTAGAAAATATATTAAAATTAAATAAAAGAAACTAATAAATTTGACATTGAAACTTAATATTTCTGCCCAAAAGACTTCAGAAACAAGATGTATAAAACAGTCAACAGAGTAGAAAATGTAAACTACATATAATAATGAGAGTAGAAAATATGAGAAATATCTATAATTCATTAAGAAGGTAATCCACAATAAAAATAGAAAAAAAAAATGAACAAGTAAATAAAGTAGAAAACCTTATAACCCAGAAAAGAAAACATTAAATGACCAATGAATACATTAAAAGATGTTCAATGTCAACAATGAGAAAACAATGCAAATTAAGCAACCCTCTAAGATGGAGAGCAGCTATATTGCCTGTGTCACAGCAAAACAAGAATTTTATTGTGAAGATTTCTAGGAAAGAATAATTTTGCTGGACAAGATGGCAGTACTTGCTAAAATCAGCCATTCCTTTCAACATAATCAAGTAATTTATCTAATTATGTATCACTAGAACTAGAAAAGCCTACAAAGTGTACAAAATATTTAAATATTGTTAGATTAGTCTCAGATTGACCATAGTGGTCAGTACTTAAGTGTAATAAACCCTAGCTGGAGTGAGCATACCACTCAGTGACTCAGGCCACTTCCTGTTGTCCATAAGACAACAGCTACTTCTCCAGCACCAGGCCAATTCTGGCAGTTAGAAGGCAAAGGCAGAAGGATCAGGAGAGGAAGATCATGCTCAGCTCACAGGAAGAGTTCAAGGCTAGCTGGGGCTAGCTGAGGTCCTATATCAAAAGTGAAATGAATAAACTCTCAAAAGCACCCAATTCTAAGCAGGAACGTGATGAGTTGAATTAATATTCACACTCCAAATTCTTATGTGGAAGCCCTAATAACATATACCACAGAATGTTACTGAACTTGGAAATGTGAAGTGTACTCAAATCTATACTTATAAGAAGAGAATTATGAAGACACATAAAGGTGAATGCTATCATACCTAAACAAACTGAGGGATTAGTGACCATCTACAAACCCAGAAAGAGACCTCAGAAAGGAAGTCTGGTGACACTGTGATCATGAACTTCAAAATTCCAAAACTGGAGGCAGGATATTGTTTAAGCTACCTCAGCCATGTTATTTTAATACAACACCCTTAGCAAAGAAGTGTTCTCAAACAAAAGTGTTTTCAAACCAAATCTAGTATTATGTTTCCTATTTAAGTGCCAAAGCATTATGCTTCCTATGTAAGGGAAGCATATACCTGTACTGTTCATCATTGAAAGAAGTCAGGACAGAAACTCAATCAGGGCAGGAACCTGAAGGCAGGAACTGCTACAGAGAACATGGAGGTGTGCTGCTTAATAGCTTGCTTTACATGGCTAGCTCAGTCTGCTTTCGTATAGAACCTAGGCCCAACCCACAAACAGAATGGGCACTCCCACAACAATCACTACTTAAAAAATGACCTACAGGCCTGCCTGCTGCCCAATCATATGAAAGCATTTTCTCAATTGAGGCAAAAAAAATTTCAAAAAAATACTTGAAAACTGAATTCAAAAACACATCAAAAATATCAGCCATCATGACCAAATAGTTTCATGCCAGAGATGCAGAATGATTCAAATTACATAAATCAATAAAAGTAATCCACCATATGAACAGACTTAAAGACAAAAACCACATTATTACCTCAATCACTGCAGAAATGGCTTTTGACACGATCCAACACACTTTCACCTGAGAGACTTAAGAAATAAGGGACATACTTATGCATAATAAAGGTGATTTACAGCAAGACATAGCCAACATCAACCTAAACAAAGAGAAACTCAAAGCGTTCCCACTAAAATCAGTAATAAGACAAGAAAATCCACTCTCTACATGCCTATTAAGTATATTACCTTGAAGCCTTAGCCAGTGCAATTAGACAACTGTAGGAGATCAAAGGGATACAGATTGAAAAGGAATAAGTCCAAGTATCTTTATTTGCCGATGCTATAATTGTAGGTATAGTGATACCAAAAACTCTTCTAGGAAACTTCTATAGCTGATGAACACTTTCAGCAAAGTAGCAGGATACAAAACCAACACAAAAAGTGTAACTTTACTATATATAAATGGTAAATGGAGTGAAAAAATTAAGGGGGGGAACAGTACATTTTACAATGGTCTCAAGAAAATAAAATATCTTGGGGTAACTTTATAACTCTAACCAAGCAAGTAAAACACGTGTATGATAAAAAAAAAAAAAAAAAAAAAAAACCTTTATGACTAGTGAAACGGTCATCCTATAAAAAACAATCTACAGATTCTCCATCAAAATTACTACACAATTCTTCACAGAAACTGAAATGACAATTTTCATTTTCAAATGGAAACACACACACATAAGAATAGCAAAAATATTACTGAATATCAAAAAACAAAAACCTGCTGGTGGTAACAGCATCCCCAATCTCCCTCCCAACTGTACCACAGAGATAAAATAACAACATAGCATAGTTACTGGCATATAAACAGACACACTGAGAAGGGAACTGAATTAAATACCCCCAGACATAGTCCACACACCTATGGACACCTTGTTTGTAACAAAGAAGCCAGAAATACACATTAGAAGCAGGACAGTGAAATTGGAACCCTGCATACAGAAGAAAGCTAAAAAGATCTACAGTTATCATCTTGCACAAAACTCAACTGGAAATGAGTCCAAAACCTCAAATTAGCCATGAATACGGAATCTGATAGAAAAGAAAGTGGAGAACAATCTTGAATTCACTGGAACAGGGAAAGACATTCTGAACAGAACGCTATTGGTATTCTGTTTCGACTAAGACCAACTGAAAAACAGGATCACGTGGAACTGAAAACTTATGACAAAGGACATTGTCTTTGTACAAAATGCCAGGCTACAGAATACAAAAAAAAAAAAAAAATTGCCAATTACACATCTGACAGAAGACTAAAATTTAAAATATATAAAGAAATAAAAACTGAACTCCAAAAAAAAAAAAAAAAAAAAAAGCCCAAGTAAAAAATGGGGTGCAGATATAACCGGAGTCCTCAAAAAAAAAAAAAAAACTTGTATGGTTGACAAAAATTAAATGTCCAACATCCTTAGTAGTAAGGGAAATGCAAATAATAACTACTTTGGATTTTATTGTACACCAGTCAGAATGGACAAGATCAATTAAACAAATGACAATTCGTGCTGGCAAAACGTGAGGAAAGGTGAATTGTAATGGTTTTGGGACTATAAACTGGAGCAGTCACGATTGACACCCATGTGGTGGTTTCTCAGAAAGCTAACAACAGATCCACCTCAAGATCCAGATGGACCATTACAGGCACCTACTCAAAGGATACTTCATCTTACCACAGAGACACTTACTCAACCATGTTCACTGCTGCTCAATATTGACCAAGAACTAGAAACAGTTAAGGTGTCTATCGACAGATGAATAAACAAAAAAAAAGAAGAAGAAGAAAAGAAAATGTGATGTACTTACACAATAAAATGTTATGCAACTGTTTTTTAAAAAATCGCAAAATTTGCAAGTAAATGGGTGGAGCTATAAGTGAGGTATCCCAGACCCAAAAATATAAGAATGATATGAATTCCTTATTTGTGGATACTGACTTTATATCTGCCATAAGTTGGTGTTATATGATAAAAATTCTCCTGGCAATATACAATGCACATGTCTACTCCTCTGAGATAGGAAACACATGACAGAACAAAGTACAGATACCACCAAAATCCAACTTGTTGAACTTTTACTGGGGTCACTTACAGGAATATGGGTAAAAGGTTCCTTATAGGAATAGAAATGACCTAAAGACAGCCCACATCAGCATGGGTGACAGCTCATGAGGGTGACAGCTCATGACCTCACAAGAGTAGGAACCTGGGACACACTGCAAGCACCTGCAGGTTGGCGTGTTCTTTCCAGATGCCTCAATTGGTCTAAAACTTTTCCAGACATCTTCACTAGTTTCAGCTTTTCCAGGCAGGTGGTCTAATCTCAGAGTCTTCTTTGCAGCATAGCGTTTCTGAGTCTTCACTGCAACTCAGTTCCACAAGTCTCAGAGAAACTCAGCTTTTATTGCTTATTGTAGCAGGAAGAAACCTAGTGAATCTGGTCAGTTCCAGGGACTTCCTCAAGTTATTTTGCATTTACCTTCCAGCTTAAGGACTTTCCCTGCAGGATGGAATGTTTCAATCTTAGAAAAAACTGTTACACAACCAAGAGGTACAATATGCATAACCACAAAGATTACGTAGGGAGTAGTAGTGGTTCTCAACCTTCCTAATGCTGCAATCCTTTAATGTAGTTCCTCATTTGTGGTGACCCTAGCCATAAAATTATTTTCTTGCTATTTCATAATTGTAACTTTGCTACTGTTATGAATCGTAATATTAATATGTGTTTTCTGATGGTCTTAGGCAACTCCTATGAAAGCGTCATTCAACCCCCAAAGATAACCCACAGGCTGAAAACCACTGGTATAGATAGAGTAAGGGACTGGGGGCAAAAATAATCTACCGAAAAAGGGGCAGTAGAAGATACTGATACTTATAAATGAAAGAGGAGACTGGAAGAGGGAGATGAAATGAAGGTAAAGGGGTCATGAATAAGGGAATATGAGGCAGTACAGCTAAAACTAAGGGCAATGTGAGGAGTCAAAAAATTTAATATGGTAGAAGCTTCTTAAAATATACACACATATAAAAGAAACCTAATGAAATGACAGAAGAGATAAAGCCCCAACTAGATACCTCTAATCACCAAATAAAACCTACAGTGCCAAGAATGGGTTACACCCACTTGAACTGTTGGTCAAAGGAGTCCCATGAAAATCCCTGAACAACCCAGAATATTGCCAAGGCTTTAAGTTGTTCTCCACAAACTGACAGTAAGAGCATATTGCTAAAAACAATACCTACATATATGTTGAACACAAAAAAGTTGAGCTGGTGCCTAATGAAAGCCTTCACCCCTACTGACTAGTGTTCATGGTTCAGGAAGGTATTCTGCATGCTACCAGAGGAGAAAGATAAATACCAACCCATCTACAAACGTTTAGAAATACAATGTTGACCTGAATACAAGATACAATGGTGCAATAGTAGCACAAAAGTTGTGAAAATAACCAACCATTATCTGAAGGCAATTAAAGCCCACTCCATGAGCTAGAACTTATAGCCAATACTACCCAGGTAAACAAGAATCTCAGACTGTAGAGATCGTGGACCTACATAAAAACAAAATGCTAATGTTCTACTGAAGAAGTGTAGGAATAAAGTGACTCATTAATGACATCTGCTACACTCATTGATTTGTGTCTCTTTCAGGCATCATAAGAGAAGCTTCCTCCTTAGCAGAAAGAACAGCAGACAGAAACTAATGTCGACCCACGACTGGACAATGTAGAGAGAGCAAGAGACTTTACAACACTCACCCCTAAGTGAAATGTATGTCTGTATTCTAATGGAACAGAAAAAGAATGGTTAAGTGAGGAAAAGGGAAGGATCTAGGAGGAATTGGGGGAAGGAAAACTGTAATATTTTGTTTTAAAAAATCTATTTTAATCAATCAATCAATAAAAATTGTCTTAGTTAAGGTTTCTATTGCTGTGAAGAAGCATCATGACCATAACAAAGGGAAAAGGGTAGTTTACAGTGTCCGTGGTTTAGGCCATTATCATCATGGCCGGAAGTAAGGCAGCATGCAGGCAGACAATGGTACTAGAGTAGACACACAGAGTTCTTAAATCTTGATTCATAGGCAACAGGAAGCAGTCTGTTGTAGTAGTGGGGTTTCTTGGTCCTAGGCGGCCAGAGGTCCGAGACCCACAGACCTGCGTGCCAGACCCCTTAACAACCCACCGTCGCCGCTCAGACCCCCAGAAATGACTCAGACGTTTATATTAACTTTATGCTGTTTGGCTTATGGCTCAGGCACATTGTTAGCTAGCTCTTACATCTTAAATCAACCCATTTCCAGTAATCTGTATGTCACGTGGCCTGTGGCTCACCTGTGCTCCTACATGTTGCTCCTTTGGTGGCTTGCTTGATCTGTCTGACTCCGCCCCACTTCTCCTACCTATGCTCTGATTTCTCCTCCTACTTCTTCTATGGTGCCTGTCATGGCTCAAAACAGCTCCTTTATTTAAAGATTGATATTCACAGCATACAGAAAGGCATTCCCACATAAGTCTGTCTCACTGGACATGGCCTGAACATGAGACTTCAAAGCCCACCTCTACAGTGACGTATTTCCTCCAAAAATAAACCACACCTACTCTAACAAGGCCAAACCTAATAGTGCCATTCCTCTGGGGGGTATTTTTTGTCAGATGAACTTCCCACCCCAGTGCTTTTGCTTGCCTGATTTGTATCATATACATCATTCTGTGAAAGTAAATTCCCTTGCCAAGAAATTCTCACTTAGATCTTGTGTCTCTTTGTGCAATACAGAAATACTTTTCCAGCACTTTCAGATTAAAATTAATCTCTCTCAGGGAAATTCTATATTTTAATCTAATATACTACACACAGAAGCATTACAGGAAAGTAACTGTTACACTTGGATTTCTGAGATTACTTTGGAAGACTATTTACATAATTTATCCCAAATAATTCATGCAGTTACCTATCCTTTCATTAACAGAAAATGGATTAAAATATTTAATAAACTGGAACACATCTAAAGGGAAAGATGTCCTACTTAAATTATACAACTGCAACAGAGAAGAACTTTTTAAAGTCTGCTTTATCAGAACATGCTTTTACTAAAGTTAGATCCTAACAATTTCAAGTGATAAACCTTATCACTTTATTTTAAAGATAAATTTCACAAATTATCAAATGGTTGTATTCCAAAACCATTCAAATATAACAAATGGTTATATGCATCTTCAAAATAAGAGTTCAAAACTGCAGGTCAATGAAATTTTTTCATATTTTATAAAAATTAATCAGATATTATTGTGTTTTCCAGGCTATACTATATTTGTCATTATTGAATAATAAACCAGAGAATAAACAAGCAAATCATATGTAAAAGGAATGAGTACAGTTAAATATAGTACTAAAACTAAAGTGACTCCAATCTGACTTTTTGATATACTCCATTCTAAAATATAAGAAACAAGAAAATCACCAAGCTATATAGTGTATAGATAGGTAGGTGTGGGCAGAATAAAGCCAAAGAGCAGCTTCAGTGACTAGAGGAAATAAAATGATTGCTTCCACTTTGTCTAGTCTACACTGCAAACAGCACCTACTTGCATGGTTGGAAAAGTTCTTTGAGAAATCTGTATTATTACGTATGTACATAAATCCTTACCCTTTCATAAAGGTGGGCGTTACATTAAAGCACATTACATGCACTTTAAAATTCAATACTAATTATCCGTCTTTCCTTAATAAGGCTCTACAAATAACAGCAAGCTAAAACATAACAGTACATATTCTAATTTTCCTACTATCTACACAGTACACATTTTGAACTGGGCTAAGAAAGGATGATAAGGTTGTCTGATACCTAATTTTCTATCTATATGCAACAGCAAAGATTGGTATTTAATGTCCTAAAACAATCTGAACTGACCATTAAGAATTAATTGGGCCAGCAGGCTGTTCTTGCAAGTAAGGGTGTCTGTCCCCAAGCCTAACAACCTGAATTCAATCCCCAGGACCCACATGATGGAAAAGGAGAACTGACTCCCTGGTGCTGTTCTCAGACTGGCGTACGATGTCTTTCCATACTCTGTGAATATGTATTGCTTCCATTGATTAATTAAAGAAGCTGTTTTGGTCTATGGGAAGACAGCTTACATCCACGCAGAGAGAGAAAGGGACAAGAGAGGCAGAGTCAGGGCAGAAGCTGTCAGCAAGAAGTGATGGAACAGAGGTAAGCCATGACCCACATAGCAAAACATAGATTAATAGGAATGGGTTGAGTTAAAAAGCAAGAACTAGATAGTAAGAAGCCTAAGCCACAGTTTGTAGTTAATATTAGCCTCTGAGTAATTATTTTTATAAGAATCTGCAGGGCTGGGCAGAACTGAGGGAAACTTCTGGCAACAACAGACCTCCACTTGTCTATCATGACACACATTCTCACAAAATAAATAAAATTATGCCTTAAACAATAACAGTAAGTAAATAAACAATTGTGTTGGGAATGTAGCTCAGGGCACTTGGTAGCTTATCCAAGACATTAGACACTGGACTCGACTCATGGATGGATGGATGGATGGATGGATGGATGGATGGATGGATATAGATAGAGACTGGTAGCTATCTATCTGGTAAAACTATCAACAGCTCTGACAGGCCTAAGTACTATTGTTTGACCTATTATAATAGACTGTATAATGGTCTTATTTTGCATTATGAACTTCTTGGAGAGTCTGCTTGACTAAGCTTTCTCCACAGAAATACCAGTCAATTAGTAAACACAGATTTACATGGCAGTGAACAGATTTTATTTAGAAGCTTTTTTAATGTCTAATGAACTCTAGTTTACCTAACTTGCTTTCTCAAAGTTAATAGAAATAGTTTCTATTACCTATTGCCAAAAACATGTCTTTCCAATGCTTTATCATTTCAATTTGCTTATAAATACAATAACTATATAGGTTACACTGTACTGTTATTTTCTTACTTCCACTGAAAAGAAAGGTCCTCAGAGGACAACTGTATCAGAATACTCTGTATAATTCTATCAAGTAGTATAAGACTTACTACAAAAAAGGTATTCATTAAGTATTCATCCATCAAACAAAGCAATGGGATGACAGTTATAAAAACTAAGCAATAAATACATGCAGACTATGAGGAAATCTGTTTCATTCTACTAATGTATCTTCTTCTACCTGAATTTTTTCTCATTGTGGTGGAAACACTTTTGAGAAAGACACTTGTAGTATTTATCAGTAAAATAGGTAAGATCCTAAAAACACACTAAATTTCTCAGTTTCATCACAAACTGGTGAAGAAAAAGTGAATGTTTAACTTCACTTAATAAAGAAGTCTTAATGGATTAAGGATACACAGAAATAAAGCCATTTCCAAGGAAGATATGAGGCTGTGGATTACTTCTGCTAAAGCAGTTGAGCAGTCATAGAGGATTACTATATGAAGGACTAAAGCATCAAAAAGGAAAATCTTATAAGTAATCAAAAGCAATGCTTATTAAGACAGATTCTAAGAATGTATATAAGTCTGTAAAGTAACTTGATTTTTCTGTTTTCTCCACCTCAGGCAGAAAAATTAGGACAGTTTTAAGTATATACTCTATCACCAAGCTGAAATGTTAAGCAAATCTCAGCACTAATTTATTTTTCTTAGAAGCCACCTAAAAAGAATGGCCACCAACTTCCTTTAATGCCTCTCAAATTTCAAACTTTCACTCACTGTTCCTTGTCTTCTTCCTGTCATGTGGTCTTTGCACATGCGGCCCCAACTAGACCTCTTCACACAGCAGCTAAGGCCTGACTTCTTCCAGCCCTTACCTGACAACAGTCAGATCCCTTTTCACAATCATACTTCATCCCTAGAAAGCAGAGTACCCATAATTTTACTTACCATGGAACTTTACAATGGCTATCACAGAGCTTGGTCTGGCATCAGTGCTTAATAAATGTTTGTTGAATAGATGGATGAAAAAAAGAGCACTCCCCATAAGCCTAGAATTTTTATAAATTATGACTTCAAGTGAATACAAGTCAACTTTCTGAAATTATAGCCAAGCTATTTCTTCATCACAAGTGATTAAACCATATCCCTAGAGGCGAAGGACAATAAGAAAATACTTAGCCAACTCCCATGGCAGTATTTTTGCACTTGTTTTATTATGAAAATATAGCACATTTTCAATAACTTTTAGCTTCACAATGCACGGAAGAAATTTATTTTCCAGAATCCTTTTAAGATTCTGACAAGCCAAATGATTCTCAAGTCAAAATGTGGGTTATTAAACTGAAAGAATGCATTATTTGAATGTGAAGTTTAATTAGCATGTTTAGGTAATAAAGAAGAGTACTTCCAGACAGATGGACAAGCACCAAGTCGTATAAAATATTTCCAAATGTGCCTTTAAAGAAAGATATGAAAATACCCAAGACAGGGATAATCTGTGTTGCTAAGAAACACTAAAATTGATAAATAAATTGTCTTTCATTTAAAGGCCAAGTAAAATAATCTCATTTATTGATGCAATTCTATTTCATGATTATTCAATGTACAAAACCTTTTTTTAAAAAAAAAAAAAAAGATATAGAATAAAAAGAGCAGGATTTTTAACATTCAGAAACCACTAGATTACTGTATGTTTTCAGGGACCTTTAGAATGCTGCTGTCTTGCTGTCTATCAAATATAAATCTAGTAGACATGATGGTTCTCACCTGTAACCGTACACAGAGGCTGAGAGAAGATTTTGAGTTTAAGGTTAAATTCAGCTATACAGTGACTCAGAGTCTTGAAAGAAGAAAAACTGAGGAAGAAATATTTTGGGGAAACAACTATGTGTAATAAAAATATCCCTCAAATTATCAAGAAAGCACAAAAAATTCTACCCATAGTAAATCTATTGTTATCAATAACACACATGATATTTCAAATACAAGTCATAAAACCAAGAAAAAAATCAAACAGTGTTATGTAAAAAATAAAAAAGAAAATAGAACTGTACTATCACTGAGGCTGAAAAGATGGCTCAGCAATTAAGAACATATTGCTCTTCCAGAAGACCCAAGTTCAGATCCTAGAACCCATCAAATCACTCACAGATGCCCGCAATTGCTACTCCAAATGGATTCAATTCTGGCCTCCATAGATATCTGCACTGACATGCACTTCACATACATGCATACACACATAATAGGTAGGTAGGTAAGCAGGTAGATGATAGATAAATAGATAGATGATAGATAGATAGATAGATAGATAGATAGATAGATAGATAGATAGATAGATAGATAGATAGATAGATGGCCTTATAAAAATCATTCATCTTAATTTACTCAGATTCTTTTGTCTTATAAGACTGAATTAGAACTACAAGACCAACACTGCACCACCAAATGAAATCAATCCCTCAGACTCAAGATAATTTTCATAACCGTCTTTATTTTGGACTTATTTTGAATTGTCACCCAGACTTAAAATTCACCCCCTGCCCTTTCATTAGTGCCAACCATGGTCTCTGTCTCTCTTCCACATTACAAAGATAACAAACTTTGGACAAGATGAATGTAAGCCTTCAAAATAAATAATGAACTTCAAAGAATGATTGACTGTAATAAAATTAATAAAAGTCATAAGATGTCTGCATACAGAAAAGACTAAGCCCTCTACGTGTCAAATATTTTAAAGGTGAAACAATTATTTCTCTGTGTTTGTCTCATAGATAGATTTCTTCTGATATTAACAATGTTACTGATCATTTTAACCATGCTCTCAGTGTGTAAATTTGAAAATAACCTCCCAACATTTTATTACCAAAGTGTACAAATATTTATCATAGCAGGGAGGAGAGCCCAACGAAGCACTCTCAGGCACATTCAGTGATGATCACCATTCCATCACTGCAGCATACTAACCAAAATGCAAACTATGAGTTTTAGACAAAAACTTTGTTTATCCTGTTACTATTTAAACCAAAGTGATGAAACAAGCTTTGCCTCAGGATAAAAGGAACAGTCATTCTGGTCCCTCACAAGTTACATAAAAGTCATATGGTACCATTTTATAAAATTCATTTTAGTAGTTATAAATTATTAATCTTAAGGTAGATAACTTGGGGAGATGGAATGTGGACTATATGTTAAAAACTGCCATGCCAATAGTTAAACATAAAGTAAAAAACAGGATTTGAATACAATATTTTTACAACAGGAGAGAGCACTTTAATTCTTAAACGGGATGTCAAAATAAAGTACTTTAAATACCCTAACCTCACCTACCATACAAAAGTGTATGTGTGTGTATATATATATATGTATATATATATACACATATATATATATGCCTGTGTGCATATATATATATGTGTGTGTCCTGAGCAAAGCTTAGTAATCAAAAATGCAAGATGTTTATTACACTACTGCACTCAAAATAAAAGACTAGACCAAAATACACACATGAAACAAAGCAAACAAATAACCAAAAAACCTGATAATCCAAGTACCTTTAACTCTAAATCTATGGTCTCTAACTTTCCAGGGGCTACCCAGAACCAGCCACAGTGAAGGAAGAAACAAGGTCCTAGGCACAAATTTCCCAGTGCACCATCTTCTTATGTTTTCTGAGCCATTAGAGTCAAGTCCAGATGACACCAAGCATTGAGGGGGATTCTTGTTTAACTGTTGCTCATAGCAAAATGGTCTGGAGCTCCATGGAGATAACAGATATCCACAGCTGATTCTTCTACCCTTGGAGAGCCTTTTTACATTCTTCTAAAATGAATGATCCTCAAACTCCTACCATGACACTGCTCTCCCTCAGTTACCAGTTCCCTCCTAATACCTACTCAGCTCCTAAGCCCTAACAGTGCAGCTCATAGTTCCGTACTGCAAGGACACTCTTGTCCTTCACAAATTTGGGGGGGGTAAGATGCCTATTCAGTTCCACAGGGTGCAGAGAGAAGTGTGATAACTGCTTAACCCAGGACTATTACCACAGAATACTTCAGCTTTCCTGAGTATGATTCAAATATCCAAATTTTGTTAGCCCAGTGACATGATCTTTATAGTACTCCAAGTAAAACTCCCACACTAGGTTTGAGAAAAGAGTCAGACACCCTAGTTTACTGGAGACCAGGTAAAAACTGACATTACAGAAATACTTACCTAACAAAACATTTTCCTCTTTTTATACCCTCTGCAAAAGTCAGGAAACTCAGAAGCCACAAAAAAAGGAGCTAGAGATATAGCTCAGCTGGTTCAGAACCATCCTAACATCCACAAGGACCTGGTTCAAGGTCCAGCACCAAATAACCCCAGGTATGGTAGTCCACACTTGGAATCTAAACACTTGGGAGGTGGAAGCAAGAGTATCAAATTGTAGGTGATTCCCCAGCTACACAGAACAAGATCCTCTCTCAAAAAAGTTTAAAAAAAAAAAAAATCACAAAACCAGCACTTCATAATTACAATATGACCTAGCAAGTCCCTTTGGGTACAGGAGTACCTATTCAAAGTTTTAGTCCATCATCAAGTTTTCTGTGGGATTCTATTAGTGGTGATATATACATACATGTATAATTATATATTTATATATGGCTGTATGTAAAATACATACACCCAACATAATGTGTTGTGAGGTTTGAATTTTTCTTAGATGTAAACATTAAATAAAAACACTCAGGGACACAATAAGTTTATCTCTCATACTTAATACTACAGAGGTCTCTCTTTAAAAATAGCCTAAACAAGTGTAGATAAGGAAGAATGGGCTCCCTTGCTCATTGCTAGAGGGAATATGACACAGCCACCATGGGAAATTGTAGAGGAGAGCAGGTACTATCACCCTGATCTAGAGGCATGGCCTCTTGGCAGGGTAGATTTGGGAACCACTATGGCCTTGGGGCACCAGTATTGGGGCATGGCCAGAGGACAAGTTTAAGATCGGGGTACACCTACACAGAGCTCTTTTTCTCATGCCTTTGGATGGAGAACCTGATCCTCTGAGTAAAGCCTCATGGAATCAATCTTTTTAGGAACTGCACAACTGATCCCTCTTGTATCAAGGATGCTCTCCTTTGAACCCTTTAATAATCTTTATTATCATAATAGAAAATAGTACAGTAATCCCCAAAGCACAAAAACAGAACTACTATGTCAAAGCTGGGAGCATCCCCCATGGTGTACTTCTCCTCATAGCTAGAGTCTGTGTATTCCTGAAGGAAGCAGATGGGGTGAGTCAGATCACGGATGTTCCAGTATCCCAGTTTCATAGGCATAGTGTTAGTGCTGGTACTGGTCTTCTTTGGCTTCAACTGGGTTGACCTGGGTCTTTGGACAAGCTGTGATTTTTTTTCAGGATAAATATACTTAATGGAATAGTATTCAGCATTTTAAAAAAAGAAAAATTTGACACATGCTACAGAGATAGACCGTGAATGTATTAAAATAAGTAAAATAAACAGGACAATACTATACAATTCAATTTGTATGAGTTAAATAGGAAAATTCATAAGAGACAGAACGTTAAAGACTAGTTGCCAAGGATGGGGAAATTAGCAATAGGTGGCTGTTGACTAATAGCTAGTGCACTTCAGTGGAGGAAAATGAAAACCTTCTGGAGATGAATGACAGTGATAATTTTACAACAGAATAAATACTTTATGCTACGGTAAAATGCTGTTTTATAGGTGTTGTATAATAAAATATATTTTAACTGACCATAACTGTTAAGTGGAACAGAAATTTGTCAGAAGACATAAGTAAATGAGGGAGGGGAAATACCAACATAAACTACTATGTTTTGGCCCAGAAATTCCACCCCTAGATTCATACCCCCAAAAATTTAACCATGAGACTATTCTGAACTGTGAAGATGTTCATCACAGCACTGTACAGCTGTTGTTGAAAGCAATCGAGGTGTCCACTGTCTAGAGAACTTAGATAGGAACCAAACTGTTTCAACTAGCTAAAGACACTTAGTGTAACATGTCTAAACTAAAAACAGCATTAAGACAGGAGAGGGGAGCAGAGACTAAGGAAAAGATGCATACAATAATACAAATATTCCTCTCAATATATACAGCAAATGAGTAAAAACGGGTCTAATTAGGAGAGGGTTGTGTGGCAGGGGGTAAAAGATGGGAGTGGGGCTTAAGAGAAAAAAAAGAATGGTGCAAAATAAGAAAAAGGTACTCTCTAAATAATCGATGATAGTCTGCAAGTAAGGAAGCTAATTAATACATTGTTCTCTGAACCAGAGATCCAAAAGAATTTGAAGAACTAATTATATTTTCTTTCCCAAATATTGCAATTTTTTAACTAAGACACTTTCATTTATACAGCATTTAATGTGACCATCTGTTTATTAAAGGGCAGTATGTTGGGAAAAAAAGATTTCTAAAGCAATTATAATGCCAACATTCAAATCTTCATGAAAAAATAGGACTATAAACTTATTCCAATAAGCCATTTCTTAGATTTAAATGCCATTACAATAAACAAAATAGCATGTAATAAAACAAGAATATTCAGTAAATATACATATATGTGTGTGTGCATGCACATATGAGTAGACCCTAGTCAATTTTTCTTGTCAACTTGACACAACCTAGAGTCAGTAAGAAAGAAGGAATCTCAAGTCAAAAAAAAAAAAAAAAAAGCTGCCTATTACAAATTGGCCTATGGGGGGTTAATGTTTTGAGTACTAACTGACATAGAAGGTTCTAGCCTACTGTGGAAAACAAGATCCCTAAGCTTGAGGCCCTGCAGTATATTCACTGACGTGGCACTCATCTTTAATTCCAGCACCAGGGAGGCACAGGCAGGAGGATCTCTATGATTTAAACCATTCTGGTCTATAGAACACATTCCAAGACACACTGATGCCTTCTTGTCTTGGAAGAGAAAAAGAAAAGAAAGCATAAGTCAGAAGCCAAGCCAATAACTGTGTTCTCCAAGAATTCCCCAATTTCCTGCCCTGATACCCTCTATGATGGACTGTGACCTGAAAGTATAAGACAAGCAATCCTCTTCCTCCCCAAGCTGCTTTTAAGCATCGTGTTTATCATGGCAACAGAAAAGCAAACTAACACAATATATACAATATCTCTTTAAGAAAATTAACAATAAATTCTTATGATGTTAACTATTTCCTAAATAGTAATTTCAAAGTTATCAGATATCAAAACTGTAACTAAACTAAACCTTACTCATAAACTGAAGACCTAAAAGACTATTTCAAGACTCCATGTACTAACAAGTGTCCATATCTTTTTAGAACAAATCTAAAGCTTGTATGTGAAAGCCCTTAAACCATGACTTCAGATCACCATCTCTTCAGAAAGCAAGTCTCCTCATCTTTTCAGTGTCAACACAAGTACATAATGAATTCCCGTAAAATATCTTCCTGAAAGAATGACATCAGCAAATAATAGAAGATATAAATAAGTGGAATACAGTAGAAAACTGGATGCCCCGATTGCAGGTCAGCATGGTCCTGTTGGGCAGGCCTACTCACCAGCAGCTCCACCCCATTAGACCCTGTAATTTACAAGTCCCACTCCTTCCCCAAAACCCACCCATCCCACTGCAACCTATGTGCCTCCCTGAGACACAGACTCCACCAGCCCCAACTGGACCAAGAGGAGAGTGAATCTTCTCCCAGTAAAGCAGCCTAGTCTCTACGACTAGGCCCCTGAACACAACCTGTGCCCCCCAAAACTAACCCCCACCCATTCTGTCCCAGTTGCAGCCAGCAGGAAATGCTCCTGCCAGCAGGCCTCCCCACCAACATTCCTCATCTGATCCTGTAAAGTACCACTTCCCCCAATCCCACCCATCTCCTGCAACCTCAGGGCTCCCTGAAACACATCTCCTCCATCTCCTATTGTACTGAGAGTTTCAGATCAGTAGGCAAGACTCCTGCAGGGAGACTTCCCTACCAACAGACCCTGTAATCTAAAAGTCCCACTCTGTCACCCAAACCCACCTATCCTCCAAAACCCAAGTGGTTTCCTAAGACACAAACACCACCAGCACCAATTGGACCAAGAACAGCTCAATGAGACACAGGCACCACTTGTACCAAATGGAGGAAGAGATGGGTAGGTGCCAGTGCAACAACACGTTCAACCACACAAAGAGCAATATGGCTTCACCAGAACCCAGTGGTTCTACAGCAGCACTGAACACGCCAATGTAGAAGAAGAAGAAAACCTTAAAAGTAACTTTATGAAGATGATAGAGGCCTTTAAAGAATAAAAATTCCCTATCAAAAAAATTGAGGAAAACATAAAATAAGGGGGGAAATTAATAAATCCTTTAAAGAAAGCAATCAGACGGGTGAAGGAAACAGTTGAAGACTTAAAAATTGAAACAGATGCAATAAGGAAGACACAAACAGAGAAAATGGTGGAAATGGAAAATCTGAATAAATGAAAAGAAATACAGATGCAGCATAACCAACAGAATGCAAGAGGCGGAAGAGGGAATCTCTGGTGCTGAAGATAAGATAGAGGAAGTCAAAGAGAACATAAGCCAAAACAATAAAAAGACGAAACCTAAGAATAGTATGAGTATAAGAAAGAGAAGAATACCAGCTCAATGGCACAGAAAATATATTCAACACAATCACAGAAGAAAACTTTACCAACCTAAAGAAGGAAATAAATACCCATGAAGATACAAAAAGTTTACAGAACACCAAATAGACTAGCCCCCCAAAAATATCTTCTCCCACATAATAATCAAACAATTAGACATAGAGAATAAAGAAAAAATATTACGAGCTGCAAAAGAAAAGGGCCAAGTAACTTATAAAGGCAGACCCAGCAGAGTAATACCCGACTTCTCAATGGAGTCTCTAAAAGCTAGAAGGTCCTGGGCAGAGGTGCAAATATTAAGAGATCATGGATGTCAGACCAGACTACTACAAACCCAGAAAAACTTTCAATCACCACACAGTAAACAAGATATTTCATGACAAAACCAGATTTAAACAATACCTATCAATAAATCCAGCCCTATAAAAGCACTAGAGGGAAAACTCCTTCTGAGGCATTTGAATTCACCCATTAAAACAATAGATAATCCCATACCAGCAAATTCCAAATAAAGAAAACACATAAGCATTACCACTAGAAAATAAAAGGAATCACTGGTCAATAATACCACTTAATATCAATAAACTCGATTCACCAAAAAAAATACACAGGCTAACAGATGGATATGAAAACGGAATGTATCCTTCTGCTGCAAACAAGAAACACGCCTCAACTTCAAGACAGATATTACCTCAGAGTAAAGGGTTTCAAAAAAAATTCCAATCAAATGGACTTAAGAAGCAAGCTAGTATAGATATCCTATTATTTATCTTAATATCAAACTAAAATCAATCAAAAGGGATCGAGAAGAACAACATATATTCATCACAGGAAGAATTCATCAAGATGAAGTCTCAATTCTGAACATTTGTACCCCAAATACAAGGGCATCCTTTTTTTTTTTTTTTTTAAGAAAACATGACTAAAGCTTAAATCACATATCAAATGCCACACACTAATAGTGGGAGACCTCAACACTCTACTCTCTCCAGTAGACAGGTCTGTCAGAGAAACTTAGCCAAGAAATAAGGGACTTGACAGATGTTACAACTCAAATGCTCTTAATAGATATCAACAGAACATTCCACCCAAAGACAAAAGAATATATCTTCTCAGCACCCCATAGAACCTTCTCTAAAATTGATCACATACACGATTATAAACCAAGTCTCAAAAGATACAAAAAAATTAAAATAACCCCCTGTATTTTATCAGATCAACATGGCTTAAAGTTATAATTCAACAACACCACAAATTACAGAGAGCCTAAAATCTCATGGAAACTGAATATTGCTCAACTGAATCACCACTGCATCAAAAAAGAAATAAAGAAATTAAAAATGTCCTAGAATTGAATGAAAATTAATGTACAACATACTCAAAGTTATAGGATACTATGAAAGTAGCACTAAGAGGCAAAGAAAGTCCATAGCACAAAATGCCTACATAAAAAAAGTTGGAGAAATCTCACACCATCAACTTAACAGCACACCTGAAAGTTCTAGAACAAAAAGAAAGAAAGAAAGAAAGAAAGAAAGAAAGAAAGAAAGAAAGAGAGAGAGAGAGAGAAAGAGAGAAAGAGAGAAAGAGAGAGAGAAAGAGAGAAAGAGAGAGAGAGAGAAAGAGAGAGAGAAAGAGAGAGAGAGAGAAGAGAGAGAGAAAGAGAGAGAGAGAGAGAGAAAGAAAGGAAGGAAGGAAGGAAGGAAGGAAGGAAGGAAGGAAGGAAGGAAGGAAGGAAGGAAGGAAGGAAGGAAGAAAGAAAGAAAGAAAGAAAGAAAGAAAGAAAGAAAGAAAGAAAGAAAGAAAGAAAGAAAGAAAGAAAGAAAGAAAGAAAGAAAGAAAGAAAGAAAGAAAGAAAGAAAGAAAGAAAGAAAGAAAGAAAGAAAGAAAGAAGGAAAAAGAAAACTCATCAAGAAGGAATAAACTCCATGAAATAATCAAACTTAGGGCTGGAATCAATGCAATAGAAACCAAGAGAACACCACAAAGAATCGATGAAACAAAGAGCTGGTTCTTTAAGAAAATCAACAAGACAGATAAACACTTACCCAAACTACCAGAAGGCCGAGAGAGAATATCCAAAGTAACAAAATCAGAAATAAGAAAACAGACATGGCAACAGATACTGAGGAAATCCAGAAAATTATCAGGTCATACTTTAAAAACCTATACTCCACAAAACTGAAAAATCTAAAAGAAGGAAAATTTTCTTGATAGGTACCACATACAAAAATTAAATCAAGACCAGACAGACAATTTAAATAAGCCTCTAACCCCTAACAAAATAGATACAGTCACTAAAAGTCTCCAAATCAAAAAACGTTCAGGGAAACAAATTAATACTAATACTCCTCAAATCGTTCCACACAATAGACACAGAAGGAACACTGCCAAGCTCTTTTACTGGGACTGTAGTTATTGTGCTACCCAAGCCACACAAAGATGCAACAAAGAAAGAGAATTACAGACCAATCTCCCTCATGAACAGTGACACAAAAATACTCAGTAAAATACCAGCAAACCAAATCCAAGAACACATCAAACAAAAAAAAAAAAAAAAAAAAAATCTACCATAATTAAATAGGCTTCATCCCAGGGATGCATGGATGGCTCAACATAAAATAATCTGTCAGTGTCATCCATCAGATAACCAAACTGAAAGAAAAAAAACACACACATGATCACCTCATTAGATATTGAAAACGGTTTTGACAAAATGCAATATTCTTTCTTGATAAAGGTCTTGGAAAAGTAGGAATACAAAAAACACACCTAAACATAATAAAGGCAATTTACAGCCAGAGTTCGGCCAGCATCAAATTAAATGGAGAGAAATTCAAAGTGATCCTACTAAAATCAGGAACAAAACAGGCTGTCCCCTCTCTTTATATTACTTCAATATAGTACTCAATGTTCTAGATGATGCAAGACAATAAAAGGAGGGACCGAGGGGATACAAATTGGAAAGGAAGACGTCAAACGTTCGCTATTTGCAAATGATATAATAGTATACATAAATGACCCCAAAAATTCTACCAGGAACACCTACAGCTGATAAAGACCTTCAGTAATGTGGCAGAATACAAGATAACTTTAAAAAATCAATAGCCTTCTGATTACAAATGATAAACATGCTAAGAAAGAAACCAGATAAATATTACCCTTTATTATAGCCACAAATAAGGAAAAATAAGAAATCTTGGGGTAACTCTAACCAAGCAAGTGAAAAACCTATATGACACTATATGACAAGTAGAATCAACATAGTAAGAATGGAAATTTTGCCAAAATCAATCCACAGATTCAATGCTATCTCCATCAAAATCCCAATACAATTCTTCACAGACCTAGAAAGAACAATAATTAACTTTATATAGAAAAACAAAAAAATCCAGGATAGGTAAAACAATCCTCTACAATAAGGCAGCTTCTGAGGGCAATACTATTTCTGACCTCAAGCTCTACTATTGAGCTAAAGTAATAAAAACAGCTTGGTATTAGCATAAAAAACCAACATATGGAACCACAGAATTGAACTGCAAACCCTGACACTAAACCACACACTTATGAACACCTGATTTTTGACAAATCAAAACTGCACAATTGATAAAGAGAAAACACTTCAACAAATGGTGCTGGCATAGCTGAATGTCAACATATTGAAGATTACAAATAAATGTGTACCTATCACCATACACAAAACTCAAGTTCAAGTAGATCAAAGATGTCAACATACATCCAATCACATTAAGCATGATCAAAGAAAAAGCAAGACGTCGCCTTGAATGTATTGGCACAGGAGAGCACTTTCTAAATATAACACCGACAGCACAGACACTGAGAGCTACAATAAATAAATGAGACCTCTTTAAACTGAGAAGCCTCTATAAGGCAAAGGACACAGCAAATAAGATAAAAACAACAGCCTACAGAATGGGAAAAGATCTTTACGAACTTCACATCTGACAGAGGACTGATTTCCAAAACATATAAAAACTCAAGAAACTAGACATCAACAAACCAAATAATCCAACTTAAAAATGGAGTACAAATCTAAACAAAAAAATTCTTAACAGAAAAATCTCAAATGGTCAAAAGACATTTAAGGAATTGCTCAGTATTCTTAGCCATCAGAAAAATATCATCCTACACCTGTCAGAATGGCTAAGATCAAAAACACTGATGACAGTTTACTTTGGAGAGGATGTGGAGCAAGGGGAACACTCCTCCATTATTAGTAGGAGTGCAAACTGGAACGGCCACTTGAGAAATTAGTATAGTGAATTCTCAGAAAGTAGGGAATCAACCTACCTCAAGACCACTCTAAACATCTATGCACCAAACACACTGGAACCTAAAAGGGGAGGAGGGTGAATATTTACAGAACATTTCACCCAAACAATATAGAGAATACACTTTCTTCTCAGTAGCCCATAGAACTTTCCCCAAAATTGCCTGTATACCTGAACAAAAAGCAAGTCTCCAAAAATACAGAAAAATTGAAATGATATAACTCATGCTATCTGGCCAAAACTGAATAGTTGGAGAGCAACAAAAATAAGAATGGCATAAATAACAGAAACTAAACAATTTTCACTGAGTGGAAGTTGGATCAAGGAAGAATTCAAAAAAATGTATTAAAAGCCTCCTAGAAATGAATGAAAATGAAAAGATGCATATCAAAGTCTATAGGACATATTGAAGGTTGTTCTAAGAGCAAACTTCACAGTACTAAGTGCCTACATTTTAAAAAATGGGGTTAGCTATGCACAGTAAGAGCAGATGTACATATGAACTCACAGTCACTATGACAGTGTGCATAAGATCTACACAATAAACAAGTTCAAGCCAGACAACATTCCAGCTTGGAAAAGAGGAAGAAAATAGGATATTCCACCTCTAGTTGCAGAGCTATTCCCACTCGCTGTTCCTTAAAGAGAAGTCAGATGTTTGTTTTATTTTGTTTCTGATACATGGTACACAGAACACACACCAGTGAAAGCCGCACACCCAGGAGTAGTCAGGAACACAAACAGACTTGATGGGTTGAAACAGAGAGAACTCCCTTGAGTATGCTCCTGAAATTGGGGGATACAAGTAAAGAAGTATTTGGGGTTGGGGTGAATATAATCATAAAACATTACATAAAAATCTCAAAGAATAAAAGTGATTTAAAAGAAGTGAAGGGAGGGAGAGAAGGGGAACAGAGAAAAAGGAACTTAATCACTGAACTCTAGAGAAGTCACTGAAGTCAATGGATAATTCTATTCAAGCAACTCCCATATCTGTCTTTACTCTCATGCCAATTTGATCACTGCAGCTTTGAAGTCAGGAAATTTGATTCCTTCATACTTATTTTTTTAAACACTGTCTTGACTACTCTAGATACACTAAATCTCTGTATCAATTTCTTAGGTTTTTATGTGTGTGTTGGTTTGTTTTTGTGTACTTTGATAGTAGCTGGTGATGGGGTAATTGTGTTGAGATGATGTCTTGCCATGGATCCTGGGATGGCTTCAAACTCAGAATTCTCTTACCTTAGTGACCAAAAACTGTAACTACAGACACAGACCAACATGCTGACATCAGTTTCTCATTTGCTAATAACAAAAAAAAAAAAGCAACTGAGAGATTTTCACTAACATTGCCTTGAAACTGTAAAAGATTTCTGAAAGGAGTACCATCATAACAATATAAATTCCTTTCATTCACTTATTTCTTTAGTCTCTTTCAATAACTTCTGTTGATTTTTTTCTCTAGGTGCTTATTTAAGATGATTCCTTATTATTTGTAAATAAAATAATTTTAATGCAATTCATTTCTGCATATTGCTTTTGTACTTTACAAAGTTCTAATAGCATATGTAAATTTTATAAGATTTTAGGTTTCTCTAAATAAAAAGTGCAAGCCATCTGCTAAAAGAGGTAATTTTACCAGTTTCTAGAATGGAAACTTTTACTTACTTTTTGTACTTAACTGCATTGTCTTAGAACATCAATAAATAAGCTGCTGGCTATGGTTTCTACATAAATGCCTTTGATGATGCTGAATAAATACACTTTTATTCATAAACTAATTGTTTTAAAACACTTTTTAAACACTTTAAGTCCACATCTCCACTATGTAGGCCTGGATGTAGACCAGGCTAGCCTCATACAGAGAGATTCACCTGCCTCTGCCTCTTGAGTGCTGAGATTTAAGGTATGCATCACCACATCCAAATTTAATCTCTTTTTAAAAAGTATCTTTTGCAGATATATTTTCCTGCGTCTAGTGATATGATTATGACATCAAATTTGAATTTATAAATACACATACATATACATGCTTATAAGCCATAATTAACACTTCCGTAACAAAATATCATACAATGAGTGGCTGAAATAGAAGAGATTTATTTCTGACAATTCCAGATTAGAGTCCAAGACAATGGGAAAGCAAAACAGGCAAGAACTCAAAAAACAGTCACTTCACACCAATACCCAAAAGCAGAGAACCATAAATTAATGTATGCATACGTACTCTTCAACTCACTTTCTCTACACTCAAACCCAGAGAATGGTCCTAGGTAAGATCTTCAATTAACAGAATCAAGATAATTCCCAAAGACGTGTGTACAATTCCTCACTGAAAACAAATTGATAAGGACAATTCTTAATTGAAATTCTCTTTCCAGATAATTCTAGTTTGTATCAAATTTATGAACTACACAGAGACCATAAGAAGGTAAAATGAAATGCTGAGAAAGTGGGGAGAAGAAAAAGGACACATAACATAAAGGCAAAAGTGGACCACATGGAAGAAGGATGGGCAGGGATGGGGAGATGAGAGAGAAGAAAATCAGCTAAGAAGATGGCATGATGGCATGTAATACTTTGTGTGCTGATATAAAAAATAAAGATGACTACAGAGATGGCTCGACATTAGGAGTGCTCACTGTCAGTGAAGGGAAAGTAGGCCCAAAGCTCCAACCCTAGCCAAGAGGATATTCTCAACTGATAACTGCTGAGTGAGGAAAACCCACTTTTCCAAGTGTCGCTGGGTGTACCAAACACATCCCAGGGCAGTCCTCATGCTCAGGATTAGTCAAGAAACACAAAATAAACTTTATAATTTTGTGTCCTTCTTTTGTTTTAGTTTTCTGGAGGGTTTGTTGTTGTCGTTTTGTGTGTGCTTTAAGAGAGAAAGAACATGAAGCTGGTTGGCTAGAGAAGTGGAAGACTCTGGAAGGAGCTGGGGAGGAGAATAATAAGATCAAAATATATTATATGGAAAATGTAAGAGGAATGACTGCTGTTTTTCCAGAAAAGCAGAGTTTGTTTCCCAGCATTCATGTCTTACAGTTCACAACTACCTGCAACCACAGCTCCAAGGAGAACCAATGTCCTCTTCAAGCAACTGCACAGATGTGGCATGTCATCATACATATACAAACATCAACAGCAATAAAAGCAAAAAGAATAATGCATAGTATCAATCAATAAAATTAAACAAAATTAACAAGACTGAAAAAAAAAACAAGAAGAAAATTAACAAGACTGATAAGCTCAAATAGGGAAAATTCAAGTAAAAAATATTAAAGAGGAATAATGATGTTACAACAGACTACAATTGGAAGCTCAGCATTGAAAAATTATATTCCAGAAAACTGAAAAGCATGGGAGAAATATATAATTTTTGATCACTGTACTGTAATGGGTTATACTGCTGTCAACAGGATGTAGAATCACATTAGAGACAAAATTCTGAGCATGTTTATGAGGGATTACATGAACTGATGTAGACCTACCCTAAGTGACTGACTGAAAAGGAGGAGCTGATTAAAGTATCAGCACTCATGTCTACTGACCTCCTGATTCTGGGTGCACTGTGACCAACTGCATCCTGCTTCTCCCACCATATTCCAAACCGTCAAGGCTGTGTGAACAAAAACTGCAGGCCAGAATAAATTCTTCCATGCTTAAATTGCTTTTGTCATGACTTCATCCCAATAACACAGAAAGTAGCTAATACAAAAAACTGGACCCAAGATGTAGGGGCTGCCACTATGATAAACTGGAGGTCCTTTGAGCTTGTTTTTGGAGTAATATGGACGCATCCGCATCTTTGGAACAGAAAAGAGCACAAATACTAAGCAGAAATTAAATGGGCTATTCAGGTGGAAACTCTGACAACAAGGATCCTGAGAGAAGTACAGGGAGTGGAGGAGAGCCAGCTCCCAAGATTGGAGAGAGAGCAAACACTCAAAACCGGGAGAGAAGCCATTGCTGTAATACTGTGGCAAAGGCATATTCTGCCTGTGTCCTAAGAACATGAGGGGCATCCAGTGTAAAGTAACAGACTAATGGGGGGAGGGGTTAGATGATTTCAAGGTGAAATCAAATTTAGGGTATGACAGAGCTACTTAGTAATGAAAATATTATACAAGAGCAATCCATAAGTTTCTGCAATTGCTAAAGAGATCAGTGCCATCAAAGAGAAGCTTGGTACGCTGCAGAGACAAAAGAAAAAAAGTGTCCTAAGGACAAGACTCCACCCATGAAAGTTCCTATCTTATGAAAACAGAAATTAATCATAAAGGAGAAGGCTGAAACTGAGAATGCCCCACTGAGGAAGTTCCCTCTCAAAAGCACTCACCTTGGAAAGTGTTTCCCAGGGTCAACACTCAAAGTTCAGTCCAAGAAGGCAGGGCTCCATCCTGAGTCAGCAGGAGGATTGGGAAGGAGGAAACAAAAGGAAACAAAAACACATGCTGCTGGTTTGGCAGGCATGGAGGGTGCAAGGTTGAATCTTAAGCCACACTTCCACAGAGCGGCTGCGGTAATGCACAGCACGGTCACTGTTCCTGCATGGAGGCATTGACAGGACACAGCATAGAGCCGTCAATGAAGACCCTAAATTACAATGGAGACATCAGAATATCAGAGATGCCAAAGCTATGGGTCATCTGTGTAAGAAAACTGCTTCACCTCTTGTTAGACTACTGTGTTCAACTTCAATATAATAGTTTTTGCTTCATCTTATTATACATTATTCCATCATGTTTTATTATTATCTCTTAAAGTCTGTTCCTTTCTACTGAGAGATTGAAAGGGAGTAGATCCAGAGGGGAAGTGGAGAGGAAATTGGAGGCGTAGAGCAAGAGAAAACTATAATTAGTGTATGTTATATAAGAAAAGAATTTATTTTTGAAAAAGAACAAGAAAGAAAGAAGGAAAGAAGAAAGAAAAAGAGAAGAGACAGACAGACAAGATTATAATGTATAGAGATGTAAACAGAATACTTACAAACCAAATTCAAGGGCACAGTAAGAAGATGATTTATCGTGGTCAAGTAGGTTTCATCATATGGGCACAGGTTGTTTCTGGCATACACCAATCAATAAATGCAACATACCATATAATAAATCTAAGGACAAAACTCACATCAGCATCTTAATGGATACTGAAAAGGCATTTAATAAAATCCAGCATGCCTTCCTGATAAAAAGTCTTGGCAAAATTAAGAACTTCAAAACAATAAAGGCTGTGTATGACAAACTTATAGTCAACATAACATTAAATGTGGAGAAACAGAGTATTTCCTCTAATATATGGAATGGAACAAGGGTATCACTCTATCTACTATTATTCTATATAATACTTGATATCTTAACTAGAGCACTATGAAAGAGCTATAAATGGTACAAATAGGAAAGGAAGAAATCAAATTTTCCCTACCGGCAGATTACATGATTCTATATATTACATGATTATGATTCTATACATACATGCGTATTACATGATTCTATACATACATACGTATTACATGATTCTATACATGCATGCGTATTACATATATATTGCATGAATCCTACATATTCAGAAAACTTAGATCTAATGAACCCTTTCAGTAAACTTGCAAGATACTTAATCAACATACAGAATCCACTAGTTTTTATGTATACCAATAACAAATTTGCTAAAATAAAATTTGAAAAATATCATATTCACAATAGCTACAAGTAAAAATGATAATGTTAATAGTAAGAAGTACCCCAAAGAAATAAACTTAAATAAGGAAATGAACGACCTCCATGGTGAAAAATGTTTAACACTGAAAAAGAAAACTAAGGATGAAACCAGATGAAGAAAAGATCACCCATGTTTCCGAACTCGATAATTAATATTGTAGGATGGCTATGTTACTAAAGTTGAATCTATAGATTCAATTGATTATGCATCAAAATTCCAATGTTATTCTTCACAGAACTAGAAAAAATTTAAAAACTCCTATTGAATAAAGAAGACCATGAGTCAACAAAACAATTGTAACCAAAAAGAAGATAGCTAAAAGCATCCTAACACCTGAAATCAAATAATGTGACAGGGCCATAGGAACTAGCATGATACTGGCCAACAGACATGCAGCCAAAGAGAATGGAATAAAGGGCCCAGAAATGAACATGCCCAGCTAGAGACACCTAATGTTTAACAAAGATGTAAAAACATATACTCAAGGGAGGTGGAGAAATAGCTCAGTTAGGTAAAGTACTTTCAACACAAGCATAAAGAAAAGAGTTTGGGGCCCCAGCACCACATAAATGCCAGGTGGCCAGAGTGGCCCACCTGAAATCCCTACACTGAGGAATGAGAGGCAGAGGTTCTTTGGAAAAGAAAGCTAGCTAGCAAGACAGGCTAAATCACTGATCTCCAGATTCAGCAAGATACCCTATTTCAATATAGAGAGAAAAGAGAAATCAAATAAGATACTCAGCATCACCCTCTGGTTTCCACATAAACACATATATGTGCAAACATGAATACATGCATATATACCATATACATGCAAAAGTAAACAAACACTGGAGGAAAAGCCTATTCAACAAATGGTCCTAGCAAAACTGGATATTATCCTAAAGAAAACGAGATTAGGTCTCTATCCCACCCTGCAAAAACTAACCAATTCAAAATGGACTAAAGAACTTATTTGAAAACCTGAGGTGTGTGAGAGAGACAGAGAACTACTAAATATATAAATATAACCTTCTCAGTCTGTATACTATTACTTGTACATATATGTTTACAGAGTTGACCATTTAATACTGGATAACAAATTGTTAATGCTCTTCCCAGGACAGGGGAGAATGGTGTGTTACAGTAATATTTTTAAAGTAATCAAAATAATTAGCTATAGGAAAATGTAAATTAAAATTACTTTGAAATTCCATCTTAATTCAATCATAATAGGTATTAGCAAGGAAACAAATGACAGTAAATGCTGGTAAGGATATTTGAGAAGAAAAACTCTCATTCACTGTCAGTGAAAGGGTAAACCTGACACCATTATGGCAATCAGTATGAAAGTTACCACTTCTGAATATATACCCAAGGAAGTCTACATTCTACCACAGAGACAGTTATACTCCAATGTCCACTGCTGCACTATTCAATATCAAAGAAATGGAATAAACTAAGATGTCCATAAATATATGAATGGGTAATGGAATTATACTCGGTTATGAAGAAAAATGAAATATACAGGAAAATGGGTGAATGAAGAAAGTATTAGATTAAGAGAGATAATCCCAACTCAGACAAATATTACATGTTTCTCTCATGTGAACCCTTGAGGGGAGGGGAGGGGAGGGGGACAATCCCAGGCCTCAGGAGACAGAATGGGGTTGAGATGACTTCCAGGCCTGCTAGGCTAGATAGTTCCAATTCCAGGTCTACCAGAGCTACAGAATAAGGTCTGATCTCAAAAAACCATAAGCCATGAACAAATCTCAGAGGAAAAAGGAAAAAAAAAAGAAGAAAAAAGAAACTTAATGTTGATGGAAATCAGTAAAACCATTATGGAACCATAAGAAAGTTGTTCTTTGAGGCCAGCCTTGCCTACAAAAGTGAGTTCCAGGACAGCCAGAGCTACAGACCCTGTCAAGAGACCCATCCCATCTCCCAAAAAGGGTTTCATAGGCATTTCCAGAAGTTTTCTTTTATGATTATCTAAATTCTCACAAGTTGATAATATTAACAATCACAAGACCACCTCTGGTCAATTTGACACCAAACTTTTAAGCCGTATCTTCTACCCTTTATCTCTATAGGCTCATGGACATCCATCTCATAATGCAAAATACATTCAATCTAACTTCAAAGTCTCCATACGTGTGAGTACAGAGTCTCTTAAGTTCAGGCTGTGTGCACCTTTTCAATCAAAAATAAATCACACATCCCAATATACAATAGCAGGCATTCTCAGTCCCAAGAAGAATGGGGCAAAACATAGAAAGACTAGATTAAAGCCAGAACTGGAGATCGTCATGTTTATGAAAAATAAGCCAGGCTAAGAAAGACAGGTATATCATGTTTTTTCTCATATTTAGAATCATAATTAGGGGTGTACGGAGAGAGGCATCTGGGAATAAGAAAGGAATCAATAGAAGGAGAAATAAGTGGATAGGGAGATAATAGACACAAGCAAAGTACTTTACATACATGTATAAAGACATGATTAGTCGGGTGGTGGTGGTGCATGCTTTTAATCCCAGCACCTTAGAGGCAGATTTCTGTGAGTTTGAGGCCAGCCTGGTCTACAGAGTGAGTTCTGGGACAGCTAGGGCTACACAGAGAAAACATCTCAAAAACTAAAAAAATAAAAGACATATATTGAAATGCATTTTTTAATGTGCAGGGTGTATGCTCACATGAGTTTATGTATAGCACCTGTGTGTAGGAGTCAGTAGAGTTCAGAAAAAAGCATCAGAACCTCTAGAACTGGAGTTACAGGTGGTTGTGAGCCACGATATGGATACTAGAACCAAACCCAGGTCCTCCGCAAAAGTAGTAAGCCACTTAAACACTAAGCAGCTCTCCATCCTTTTGAAACTAGATTCATTCCTGTTTACAAATAACAAGCACTAAAAAAAAAAGATTCATACTCTTATCTTAAAAAAAAAAAAAAAAACTTTGTGAAATTATGGTTACTGATTTTTGTAAAACGAATCACTAAAAATTGTGAGGTATATGTGTATATGCTCATCTATATGTATGTGTTTAACTTCTAGAAAGTATTTCATGCTTGAATTCAATACATAAGGAGCTCAGCACCAAGCCCAACGGACTGTGTGTGCTCTGACTTACAAAGCCCCACACAAGTCTGCGAGGCACTTCACTCCTTGATTTTTACTTGCACATATCGAGCAGAGCAACAGAAACCACTGAGGTCTTGTTTACTATACTATAGTGAACAGACACATCCTAAAGTTATAGCTATCTAAAGATGAAACTAGCATCAAGATACTCATTCTTATTCTTGGAAGGTTTAAGAAAAAAATCACTTCTTATTAAAGTAACTGTACTGCCAAATGCTTCTTAGGATCATATGTGTAACTGTCTTAAATTGGCTTCTCCATATTTTACTGTTTCAAATAAAAGAGAATTCCTAGGCTGTTTTCTGTTGTGATAAAACACTGATCAAAGCCAATTTGGGTGAAAAAATGTTTAACTTAACCAGCTGCAGTCCATCATCAAGGAAAGCCATGACAGGAACTCAAGCAGGAACCAAGACACAGGAACTGAAGCAGAGACACAGGAAAATGCTGTTTACTGACTCAACTCCATGACTTGCTTAGCTAGCTTTCTTATATAAACCAGGACTATCTACGCAGGGATGGCATCACTCATATAGGCTGGGCCTTCCCACATCAATCATTAATCCAGAAAAAGCATGCACAAACAGACAGACTTGCCCATAGGCCAATGTGACAGCAGCAATTCTTCACTGAAGATACCTCTTCCCAAGTGACCCTACTTTTAGTCAAGGCACAAAAACTAAGCAGCAAAGAGAAGAATAAACATTATAATTAGGCTGAGAATTTCAGTTTGATGCTTATAACATGCAAATTTTTAAGAGGTATTTAAGTGAGTGGATAATGCAGTCTATCTCCTTAAAACACTTTAAGCTTTAACAAAG
This sequence comes from Phyllotis vaccarum, assembly GCA_033318265.1. Lineage (NCBI taxonomy): Eukaryota > Metazoa > Chordata > Mammalia > Rodentia > Cricetidae > Phyllotis > Phyllotis vaccarum. The sequence continues at coordinate 40,430,527 of JARWLC010000002.1, read as the reverse complement.
AAATATACAAATGACACACAAAAATGTCAAAACAACTACTAGAATTATACTACAGGTATACATCTTTAACTAATGGTTGGGAAATTTTTTTAGCTTATATCCATCCCATGTGAACCAGCATAAGTCTTCCCAGGTAACTATTCCCAATTTCGTGCTTTTGTTTAGATCCCATGCAAAAATATTCTCCCGCTTCATCTTCTCTCCTTCAAAGATCCATCTTACACTTGGCCTCCTCCATATGGTATACTCTGAACCTCAATGCCATATACCAGTCTTTCCCACTGCAATAACACTTGCACATAAATATGGAGAGCACCTATGCCATTCTGCTACAGATGAACTTCAACTATTTACACTGAAACAGATGCTTCCTGAAGACAAAAATGCCATAGCCATCTTTGCCTTCCATGAAATGCCTAGTGCAATGTCTTATTTATTCTGTTCCAAGTACTCACAAATGCTTTGTTTAACAAAACTAAAATCCTATTAAACCAGGAAATTCATCAACTGAACCAAATGGAGTATATGCTTTAATTTTATTTTGTTGGTTCTTTCAATACAGTACTTCAAGTACATTTTCTACATGTTCTATTTGGAGTTCATCCAATTCGGCTTACAACATGCATCCATTTCTATAATGGCTCATTTTCACACTCTTGTATAAGCATTTTCTGTCATGGAATGACCTACAAATAGAGCTAAACAATACTATACTAATACCAAAGACAATTCAGTAAATTTCTGAGTTCTAAAGCTCATATACATGCCATGGAACAATCTTCGTACATTATAAATGTGTTATTCTCACTGATTAATAAAGAGTAGGCTGGCCTATAGTGGGGCAGGAAGAGATTGGGCTTAAGCAATCAGTCGAGCATTTATAACGAATATTAAGTCTCTGTGTCGTTATTTGGGGAGTGGACAAAAAGTCTGCCTACTGATACAGCAAATGCATCATCACTGGTCCTCAAGGTGACTCTAACATCATTCTATACCACAAAATGTTAACAGGTGTTAAATCTTAAAATTTACCCAAAATGCGGGCTAATTTTCTTTTTTTTAATTATCAATCACCACACCAAAAACTACCTTTGCACACGATGAGTCACAGGGTGTAGAAGATTCTACTTCTTACTTGAATACCACCAGACAAATAGATTATTTTGCTTCTAATATCTTCGTTAAGAAATTGAGATGCTACTGTTTCAAAGGACAGAGGGTGTCCTGAAAATAACTTATGCAGTGTCTTACTTAACATCTGGTTTAAAGTAAACAGTCCTCAAAAGCTAGTCAGACTTTTTCATTGTGCTATTAAATCCCTGGCAGAAGTTAAAATGAAAGATTGATTTTGTCTCACAGTTTCAGAGGTCTCAGCACATGATCAAATAGTTCTATTGTGTCTGGGCTGTAGGGCAATCAGTACAAACAGGAGCTAAGTTGGTCATCTTGCAGCAGCTGAGAAGCTAAGGAGTTCCAATTCTTAACAACACCCATGTAAAAAGCCAGATAGAGCAGGGGGCAGTACACTCCCATAACCCTACCACTAGGGGAAGACAGAAGAATGCCAGAAGCACACTCGTGAGTCAGGCTAGCATGTCCATAAGCATCAGGTTCAGTGAAAGATCCTGTCTCAAAAACAGAGGCCAACACTGAACACAAACTTCAGTCCTCCACACTTGCTTACACAGACAGGCATGCCCACACACATGAACACTTCCTCCCAACACAAGACACACAAAGAAACAGAAGTGGATGGGACTGATGGTTTCTCAACATCTTCCCAATGTGTTTTGTCTCCTCAGAAACCAGTTCATGAGGAGTCAACAAACAAAGAATATAAGAAAATAACCATTAATATTACTCTAACAATATAAAATTAATTTTGCTTTGTTCTAGTTTTTGACAAAACTAGGAATTAAGTCCAGGGCCTCATAAATGCTAGGAATAGAAAGTTCAACTTCTGAGCTGCAGACCTGACCAAAGGTTCGTTTTGAACACCTGGAATTTCTTCTCTTAATTAAATTCAACCAATCAATTAAATGCTTAAGAATCATCTCCAAGATTAATATAAATGACTTTCTACAGCTACATTCTCCAGTTAAATGGCACTGTAGTCACCTGCTTTTTTCACTTTAGTGATGGGATTCTCAATTTCAATATGGACAAGTTAAGAATAACTATAGTCTAGCAAGCTGTATTTATGTATTTTTCTGAACTATTAAATCTTAAAGGATTTACATTAAATTAGAAAATTAACAACCATGATCTACAATGCTCAATTTACTGTCCCTTCCCCCTTACTTCAGACTTCAAAAGACCACCAGATTTCCTAATTTGAAATTCACATCTCTTATTACATGCATCTTATCTGTCATATAAAAAGGTACTTGTTGCTTTAAAAAACATGCAAAAAGATCGTGATAACATGATAGATTAAAAAATGTCAAAGCTTTCAAAATACTAATCACAACAAACCAAAATCCAATTCAGCCAGTTCAATTATGTGCAATATACAAACAGCAAAGCACTTGGACTCAAAAGCCCTGGGTTTCAGGATTAAAACACCTCTAAGAATATTCTCCTTCCAAACACAAAGGACTTTAACAGATTCAACTGATATAATGCACTCGCTTTCAGCCTCAGGCAATAAATGAAAAATAAAATCACCGATGATCCAGAATATAGGAAGAACTCAAAACCAGAGTCAAGGAAACAAATGACCCACCTAAAAATGGGCTACAGATCTAGACAGAGTAAGTGCCCGACAGAAAAAATAGAAGTACTAAGAAACACCTCCTTAGCCATTGAGGAAAAGCAAATTAAAATAAATCTGAGGTCTGGCCAGTCAGACTGTTAAGATCAACAAATGCTAGTGCAATCGTGGAGAAGGAGAAACCCTCACTCACTGTTGGTAGGAGTGCCAACTGGTGCAGTCACTCTAGAAATCAATACAGAGAATCCTCAAAAACTAAAAGTAAAACTACCATATGACCCACTATACCTTTCTTTGATATAGACCACAGGATCTGATAACCATTCACTGTCACCTCTTTATTAGACTCGCCTAATTCCTGACTACATCCCAAATTTCATCCCTATACCACAGACAAGTAGCTACACCCCACATCAAGGAAGCCTCTATTTAAAGTATATGGAAAAACCACAATTGGACACAATGCAGGTGATGCACAGGGAGCCCAGAATTCACAACTCCTACAAAGGAGGGATCAGAATGATTTGAAGAGCCAGAATACTAGAAAGACTGCTGTGAAACAGTCTCTCCTAGAAATGGCTGCATAAACAAAACCCAAACAATAACAATACCAGTAAACATGCTAACAAGGAAATTTTCAATGGGTTGGTTCTGCCCCTAGACCAAGAACTACAGGCAACAAATGACTGCCAAAAGAGGGAGCCTCTCCCAGAGATGAGCCCAAGTGTTTGGCCAATACAGAATGGTCACCCCTGAAGCCATATATACAACAAAATAAACTCAACAGGTTGTATTTATATATTTGGGCATGCATACATACACACACACACACACACACACACACACACACACACACACACACACACACACCACATATACATAACAATAAAAAAGGAAGGAAGGAGGGAGGGAGGGAGGGAGAGAGAGAGAAAGAGAGAGAGAAAGAGAGAAAGAGAAAGAAAGAAAGAGAAAGAAAGAAAGAGAAAGAAAAAGAAAGAAAGAAAGAAAGAAAGAAAGAAAGAAAGAAAGAAAGAAAGAAAGAAGAAAGAGAGAAAGAGAGAAAGAGAGAAAGAGGAGAAAGAGAGAAAGAGAGAAAGAGAGAAAGAGAGAAAGAGAGAAAGAGAGAAAGAAAGAAAGAAAGAAAGAAAGAAAGAAAGAAAGAAAGAAAGAAAGAAAGAAAGAAAGAAAGAAAGAAAGAAAGAAAGAAAGAAAGAAAGAAAGAAAGAAAATAAGGCTATCGATTTGAGAGTGAGGAAGGCATGAGAGAGGTTACAGCCTAGAGCCTTGGAAGGTCTGGAAGAAGAATAGGGAAGGCAGAAATGATATAATTATATTCTGATTTAAAATGTTTAAAAATAAAAACATAGTGCTTAAACTAACCCAGTCTAATAAACAGCTGTCATTCTTCATTGCAGTTCCCTTTAGAAATAAACCCCAAAAGTAATAACTATCTAAGTTTCATGAATAAAAACAGGATCTTTAAAGTTAGATTACCAAGGTAATGACTACATATCATTATAGACTGGTAATGCAGTACACATTCTACAAAGATCAAGTTTCCTTCAACTACACTAACCATCACTATCCTTTTTCACGTTTATTTTTATGCAGTCATAAAGTTTTTGGAATCATATGGCTTAATACCATACTGTGCCACACTCAGTCATCCTAAGGATGTGGCAAACATCTCTTTCACCATCTTTGTCTAACAGTACATCACTGGCCCCAGCAGGCAGTTCACCCAGACAATTTCTGTAATGGATTCTGGCTCTCTCTGCACAGTGGGTGACAATCCTTGTCAAGTTTCCAGTCTGCCTCATAACTGAATGATTAGAACCTGCTGCAGATGTCACATCTAAATACTTAAATGGATTTTTATCATCAGTGTCACCTAGAAGACAGTATCACTAACAGCATTGTCCTCGAGAACATCTATTTCAGCACTGCCAAGCTCTCTTCATCACAACTGATATTTCTTTTCTAAAACAGAGGTCAGCAAACTAGAACATGTAAGTAAAATCAACACTGTTGCCTGTTCTTATATTCTAATATATAAGAACAATATATCTGTTCTAATAAATATATTAGACTTTTAGGTATAACATAAAAGTGGTCTTTAAATTTTTAAATAATTGTAAAAAGGTTAACATGTATTTTGTGACATAAAATAAATATGGAATCAAATTTCAGTCACCATAAATAATGCTTACTAAAAGACAAACTCCCTCACTGCTTCTCTATATCTGCCTTCTTGCTGAAGTAGCACACTGGAGTGTGAGCAACAATGGATGCTACAGGAGCCCAAAATATTTACCATCTAATAATCTAATAACCATAGAGCCTTACAATTAGGGAAGTAAATTAAATGCATGAAGTCTATATTCAAAGAAATACTAAATAGACCAAGTCACTAAGATCCCACTCAATGAGCTTAATTTAAAAAAAGTTCTCAAATCTCTTTGTATCTAAATCCTTTCATATTCTTAACAATTGTTGTATCACTCCCAAAGACCTTGTGTATAAAAATTACAATATTTATTGTATTAGGAAATAATATACTAATATTCATTAAATCATCATAAACCTGTAAGATATAATATTTAAAATTAATTTCACATTTCGTGAAAACACTTTTAAAATATAAAAGCTTAATAAGAAAATGATACTGTTATAAAATTTTTTTCCAAATATCATGTGTTTAGCTTATAAGACAAATGGATATATAGCTGAGCTATGTGGGAAAAAAATGGCCTCACAAAACACATAGTGAGACCTAGAAAGGAGGAATTTCTTAAGGGTTAGTTATAAGGTAGAAGCTAATGCAGACACACTTTTTAATATTATGCCACTTGCTTTTTAAAAAGATCTTTAACCCTATATTTGTAACAACTCTCATTTTTAAAGTATTGGCTTACTGGCCACAAATCTTATAATTTATTACACAGCAACAATCATTCACTAGTATCAGTGTGTGCCAGAAGAATTTATTAAATGTTGAAAAGCAAAAAAGAACATATCAAATAACATAGGTCTTCTAAAATATTTTCATATAAAAATTTGATTTTTTTATCTTTGGCAACAAACATTTAACAGCTATTTCACTTAAAGTAACAGGCCCCTTCTTTATTTTCAAGAAAATGACTGATAGATATCTAAGTCTAAATCATCACAGTTTCTTTTCTGTTCGCTCTTTAAAGAATAGCATTTCCTATAGAAAATATAGCTAGTTTTACTGATAACTCAGAAAAAAAAAAGTACAAGGGTTTGTTGCTATTCTTTTCTCTAGACAAGCAATAGACTATTGTGCAAACTCTCCTTAGCACATAATGAAAACCCAGAGCTAGATGGGGGGGGGGGGGGGGCGGCGCTGCGGGCTTTAACATCAGAGAGAGGAAACAGACCACAGTCAATTCTCACCCAGCCAACTTCTCAGGATGAACAAGGTAAATGCTGTGTCTTCAAGGGTCTTCAGTCTGACTGGTTGCTTCTACAGAATGCTTCCACTGAATTTCTGCTTTCTCCTGCCTTAAATATCTTCCCTGCCCAGCTGTTTCACTTTCTGGTTCAACTATGTATCATAATTCTAAAGTTAGGATTAAAGGTGTAAGCTACTACTGCTTGGGCTGTTAGGCCTTGAACTCAAGAAATCCAGAAAGATGTCTGTCTCCTGAGTGATGGGATTAAAGGCGTGGGTCAACTCTTTATTCCCACATGATAGGATTCAAGATGTGGGTCACCACTCTATGACCTTTATGGCTTGACTGTGGGTGATTCTGTTCTCTGATTTCTAGGCTGATTTTATTAACAGATGATATATCACCACAATAGACACTGGGTCTAAATCAGAAGTGTCTTTTACATCCTTCCAATTTTATCACAGCAAACATTAAAAGATTAATAAATTAAAATTTTTAAAAATCATTGCTATGTCTTCCTCAAGTCCCCTCTGAAATGAAGAAGGCTAAAAATCTGCCCGTTTCTGTGTTTTTAATGCACATATCACATGAGACATACTAATAGTCAGGTGTCACTTGCATTTAATCTCTATTAAGATGTCTACAAATTTACTCATTTTTGTTTTTAAACCCACAAGACAAATGTCAAATCAAAATGGCAAAAAGTTTTACTGTAATAGTTCTAATGTTGTGCCCCCACCCCCCACCCCCACCTGCTAACAAGTATATATATCACATTCTGAGAACTACTGTCTTTGTTTGTTTCCCAAGACAGGGTTTCTCTGTGTAGCCCTGGCCGTCCTGGAACTTACTCCATAGATCTGGCTGGCCTTGACTGCAAGATCCACTTGCCTCTGGCTCCAGTACTGGGTCAAAGGCATACACCACCACTGCTCAGCTCGAGGACTACTATCTTAAGCAAAAACAGAAAGCTATAAATGATAAAGTAAATCTTCAAATCCTCAAATCCAAACTAAGTATCCCCAAACAATTAGTGTACCAAGTGTGTGCACTGAAGGTTTGATTTTAACTCAAAATGTTCTCTTTTGTTCTGAAACTTAGTACTAATACAAATAACAACAAGCAGCATTAAGTCTGCATATACAAACATTATCTCATCTAATCCTCTAATGTCTCTATTCATTAGCTGCTAATACCATAGATGAAGAAATCTAGATTAGAGGCAGAGAAAGTCTTTTGTTTAAGGTCACAATAACAACTACTGGTATACCTTGGATTCAGACATAAACAAGGACTATGCATATCTAATATCAAGTCCAGATAACCTATTTTTACTACAGACAAAAACTTCTGGCTAGGAAAGCATATCATAGTGAAAGAGCAAATTGAAGGTAATATACCTCAAGCCTGGAAAAAGAGATTATGAGATCAGGGTTTCATGATTCTATAACCTTTAATACCTTGTAATATTAGGTCCTACCTCTTAAAGGTCCACAATCCCTACTAATAGCACCACTTTAAAAACCAAGTCTTTGGGAGTACATCTCAACTGTAAAAACAATATATTCTGCCTCCTTATACTACATTATCAGTATATATGTGTATATAAGTAGATTGATAATTTATGCTTTTTATAATTTTGTAGTTTGGGTGTGAGCCTAGCCTTTAATGGTTTAGCCATCTCTCCTGCCTTTAAACAAGCAAGCCCTTTGTAATTTTTAAGTCATCTGAACAAGATCTCTATTTGGAAAGGTTTGGAGTTACTCAATTTCCTCTATCTTCAAATGGGAACAATTTTCACTTAAAGTAGTGTTTAAACTAGATAGTATATTAATTCACACTATTAAAATATAATCATAAATTAATGCATCAAATATTATTATTAAATTTTAACTGCCACATGATATTATATCCATTTCAAACATGAGGAATTTGAAATTCAAATATATAAAATATCTACCTTCCTCCCAAGGCCTACTGCTTATACTCTACAAAAATCAAAATCTGTCTCAATTGACTCTTGAGCTCAAAATCTTTGGTCATATATCCATATCTATTACAGAAAGTCTCAGCCAGAGGTGGTGGTGCACACCTTTAATTCCAGCACTCAGGAGGCACAGGCAGGTGGATCTCCAAGTCAGAAACCAGCCTGGTCTAGGAGTGAGCTCCAGGATAGCCAGGGCTTCACAGAGAAACCCTGTCTCTGAAAAACAACAAATAAATAATGATAGTCTCAATCATTCACCAATTGCTCACAAAGTTGATACATCTCTTGCTGATACCACAGTCTTCCCAAATCAATCAAGATATGACTCATCTTGTGTCTTAAAAATCAACAAATAAAGTGCATGTTACAAATAAGTATGTTCTCAGGTGCTTCAAATAAAGGATCTAAAGGTAATACTAAAGAATGAAGTAAATTGGCTTATACAATGTCAGCGCACATTTATGTGAGTTATTTACATTTTAAAAAAAAAGCTTGAAGGTAATGTCATCACAGTTACAGGGGCCATCTAGAAATTACATAATAGCTTTCAAAACCAAGAAAACTGGAAACCTCAGTCAACTGCAACAGAAATCATTTTCCTAAACCCCAATCACTCAGTAAAACTCCCATTTCAAGTTAGAATCTACAAAGGTCAGGAGTCATGCCCTGTTTCTATTTTAAGGGTTTACACTACAAAACAGTTGTTAAAGTGGGTCAGGGGGAGACTAAAGAATTAACCAGTTCAATACACTTGTTGAAATCCAACCTTTAGGAAGCATAAGCATCTGTGGATGGGAGAGGAATGTGGTTTTATTTCAATCAAATCATATTCTCAAAGTCCACACGCATTGGTGAGGAATCTGACAAAATGAAGGCTCTGGAATACCACTAAAACAGAAGGCATTCCAGAACAGAGATGAACAATTACTTATATCACAGAACACCATTCTAGATCTGGGGAAAAAGACATTTACAAAATTAAAAAGAAAAAAAAACAATAGATCAACATTACTTCCTCCCATCAACGAGTCCTAATGTTACCAAGGAGAATCAGAATTCTGTAATGTAAAAGCAAATGACAAACATAAAGGGAGGCTGATGAAGATTGAGGTCATATCTCTTAACATGCATCATTTACAGTAAGAATTCCCCATTTATCTGAATTAATTTTACATACTTCATTTCATTCAGATAATTGAAGTTTTCCTTTAGAGTTGTAAAATGTTTACCTCAACATAATCAGTAAATTATCCACTTAAAGATACCACTACAAAAATTACCATCTTTCCCTTCTACACATACACATGTACTCCACTATCATTAAATGTATGAGCTTGGGCTTTTGTGGGAAATTTAGTTCAAATGTCCTCTTTAAAAAATTAGTACAAGAAACCCTCCAAGAAAAGTTATGGTCATTACCTTTTTAATACAGACTGTTTGCATTGCTTGTTAAAGACATGGCAATTTGGGAGTTCAATATATGACTGCTGTTCTAAAACCAAATTAAAGGTTTAGACTACTCAAGAGTTTGATGACTTCCCTCAATACAATAACTAGAATTGTATAGAGAACAAAATCAAAGAGGTCTCTCTTTTTATATGCAGTAATTTAAGAGCCTTGTAATGAGAATTTACTCTTTAGTATATAATTACTAATGAACAAAAATGGGGTCATTAAACTCACTTCTTTATAGCACCATAAAATTTCTATGTGTAAGAAATATAAAATAATATATAATATTCATCAAACTCAAAACACACTGAAATGTGCAATGCCTTACAATTCAACATAGTAAACTTTTCGTGCCTTCTGTAAATGTCTTTAAGATGACTGAAGTCATTTTATATGGATACTTATAATTTAAAATATGAAACTTTCCAAGTAGTAATGTCGGCAATAAATGCCTAAACTTCTTAAATAAATTCTAAATTTTCTATGGACACTGTCCTGGCCCCAACACGAATACAGAACTTACTATTAGAATGGATGTGTATTTAACCAATATTAATAACTTGCTATGAGAAATCCAGTTGTACTCTTGAAGTATACAGTCTAAAAGACAGGAAAAAACCACACTACAGAAATGTATAATGAATACCTCATCAAAAGAAAGCTCAAAATGGAGAGACTAGAAGGGTAGGAAGTAAAACAATTGAAATTAGTTAGCCACCATTCAAAATGGGCAAAAGTAATTCATTATTCCACTAACACAGTGGCAAAGAACCCAACTAAATACTAGCCAGGAATGAGTTCTGAGTCATGACTGAATAATTCCTGAATGTCCTAGAGTTCTAAAAAGCTGAACCTCAAGTGTTACAAACAGCAACAATGGAAGAATCCACATTTCAGTATCTGAAGGGCAGTACGATGAGTATGAGTCTAGAAGATAGTATCACACACAGTATCCAAGTTCTGCCAAAAGCTTTACTACCTATGAATGAAAACAGGCCTCAGATTCCTATGTAGAGGATGACAGATAAAGAAGGAAGCTGGTCAACCTGCCCCTTGTGCCAAAGCTAAGAGAATGTTCTAGGGGATCTGGAAGGAAGGAATGAAGGAAGAAAGAAGAGAGGGAGGGAAGGGAAAAGTCCCAATTATTTTTTTGACAAATGTTCTAAAAACTTATCATTTGTTCAAATAGCTTAAATATAACCACACAAGGAGGAGGGGGACCTATATATTCTAACTCTTTTATCTCATTGTATATCCTAATTTCCTCTATAATTATACTGAAATATTCTGCACATTTCTTACATACTGAAGAGATATTTATGTCATACATTTGTAAAGCTCACAATAAGAAATGTGTTTAAAAATAAACTCTCACATGCACACAGGATATATACCAAGGGCATATATAACATAGTACAATACTTCTGGGAAGAATGGATGATCAGGGTTAGAAACTCTGACTCCTACCAAAAGAGATTTTTTTTCCGAGACAATGGGGTGGGGAGTATATTTACCTATTTATCAGGTTAGTGAAAGGGACTAACCTGAAAGTGAGCAGTACAGGAAGACTGGGCTCTCTGAAGAACCAGTATGAATGGATGGATGCAAGATGACTGCTTCATATAATTAAGCACCATCCTACTCTACTATAAATTCGCTTTTGATAACATTATCAGTAGGGGGCAAAAATGAATGTAGTTCAAAGGCAGTATCTCTGTAAAGGTTATGATACAGAACTTCACATGTTCAAATAGTAATCACTCTTTGGAACTGGCCTGGCTATGCACTTGTTGGCCCAAATTCTATCATTTTCTCAAAAGAAAAAGTTGGCTATACTTGGCAAAAGAAATCTTGAAATGTTTGCTACTTTGTTTCGCTTTAATACCCAAACACTAGTATGATCTACTAAAGGAAAAGCTAAGAATAAAGGAGAAGGTCCATACATACTGTTTTAGTAATTTCCACCAACATAAAGAACACTGGATTATTTAAAATATCATTCTTGGACAACCTGACAAAGTAGTCCAAAACTTCCAAATCATGTTATTGATGCAATCTACACACTGAAGAATACACCCTCACACAGCAAAAGCAACACTTTAAAATATGGCCTAGGGTAACAATTAGAGGTTGCTGAATTTATGATTATCAAACTTTGTCCCAGAATTCCACCTACTCCTGTATGATGGGAGTATACTGTATTACTACCATCACTACATTTATATAACTATAAAATTTTTCAGTGACAACATTAAAGGCCAAAATTAATACTTCTTCCCCCAATTTCTCTAGTAGTCTACTTTGGTATTCTCTCAGTACTAGCACAAAGAAGAAATTAGTACCTTCAAGATTAGTAAAATCACAATTTGGAACTTCCAGGCACTCATTTACCAACAAGACAAAATATTTAGAGTGTCCAAAAAAAAAAAAAAAAAAAAAAAAAAAAAAAAAAAAAAAAAAAAAAACCACCTACAAGGACCTCAAGGTTCCTGCACTTCAGGCTCACCTTTTGTTTTTCATCTAATACTGGGGATACATATATAGATTACTATTTATGCACTGGATCTTCCTTCCTACTATCAAAGTCATAAACACCATAACTCTAAAACTCTTGATAAACTAATCTTCTGAAAGCCATAGACTCCCTGATTCAAGAACGTGAATGACAGAGACAGGAGAGCAAGCTTATGAGCTAAGAATGCTCGGTTCTCAGCATCCTCATAACTCCAGGTCCAGGAGATCTGACACCCATGGCTTCTATAGACGCCTACACTCACATGCACAAACACACATATAATTTTTAAAAATTCAGATCAAGATTATTTTTTAAAGACTATGACTAACAGAATCCTGGCATGGTAGGAAGTTGGAAGCATAAGGATAAGAGTTCAAGGCCAGCCTCAGATACACAGTGCAACCCTGTCTCAAGAAAAAAGATGAATCTGAGTAATTCTTAAACTGAAAAATAATTATTAAATTCAAAATTCTAAACTAAGCCAACTAACAGATGTAAGAATACCTTGCTAACTACAAGTAACTTACAGCATTTGTATCTAATGTGTCAAAATTAGAAATCATTCTCATATGAACAGAAATTTTTAAAAAAAATTATAGTGTTACTTGGCAATTCTTAAGGTAACATAATCAAGAGAAAAGAAACCAGAGGTCAGGAGGGCAGTTTACTTTGCTCAACAGGATGGGGTTGGGGGGAAAGGGGGTGTGTGGCCAAAACCAGGTCAAGTTTGGAACAACAGTGTTCTATCAGTTGACTTCATCTAGTTAAATGCTTAATAAAGGCAAGTAGATCTATTCAGTTCCTTCTAAATCTCATGAAAATGTAATGTAGTGAAGCTGCATTACACTGCTAACGTCATCACAAAAGGAAAATCCTGGTATTCTGTGATTTATAAGGTAAAAATGTCATCACAATTTCAGAACAAGAGTGAAGAAGGCATGGTGCTAGAAAGTGTATTATCAGCTTCGGGTATTACCTACTAGTGGTTTTAAAGTTTGTCGAAGTATCCTGATTCAAAACGTGACCCTACAACCTTAATATTAAACTGTTTCATTAAACACAGAATTAAGGACATCAGTGTATAATTCTTCCGGTTGAAGCTGAGGAGAATCTACTCCACATCAAGACCTGGAATGCACTAATTAAGATTCAATATCACACTTGATATGTGGGTTCCAACAGAAATCTCTTGTCGTGTTTAAAACTTAAGGCTAAACAGGTTAATAAAACCCAATAAAATGGTTCTATTGCGTTATACTGCCTTTTCCCCCCCAGCAGCTCCTTTACCTGACTGCTACAGTAAACTTTAAAATCAGCTTAGGGGTAATATCAAATGTCAAGCAAGCTGGGGCACAGGAGAGTTGAAGGACAGCAATCCAACTCATGTGGAAAGATTACCATCAACTCACGTTTTCCATTTCCAAACTGTGATACAGGTGGAAGAAAAAAAAAAAGCATAACCCTTCTCTCTGACCTTCCCTCAAGGTACTAACTTAAGAATTTTTAACACAACGCTTATCTAATGCCGCCTAGTTCCAAACAGAGTATAAAAGTTGCTCTTGCCCGGCGGAGCCGGAATGGGAGTGCTGGACCTGCCTATGGAGAGACCAAGGGTTACATTAATGTATTATTGCAACTTTGTTGTTGTTCAATTAGTTGTAAAGGTGTATTCACTCCGAGAATCCCTCCTTGGAAACAACGCTGGGACTGGCGGGACCAGACGGAAACCTCAAGGCTATGCCGAATTCTCGAATCGGGGGAGCGCGAAGTGATGGGGTCCCCGGGGCCCGAGGTGGGAGACACAGCGGAATCCAAGTCAGGAAAGCGCAGGCTAGGACCAAGCAGCACGAGAGCCCGGACACGGTAGCCTAAGATCATCCGCAAGGCCTGTGGCCATCCCAGCCTCCCTGTTCCTGAAAGGCTGGCTTCACGGCGGGACAGAGCAGGAAGGCGCGCGTGCGCCCGGGAAGCGCGGCCCCGGCTCCGCCCTCCCCTCCCCCCCCCCCCCCCCCGCGGGCTCCTCGCGGCCGCGGCCCCACTGGGAACTCTGAGCCGCGCGGCCCCGCGAGGCGGGCGCCGGGAGGGAGGGGCCGTGCTCCCCGCCTCCCGCGGCCAGCGCAGCTCCCAGCCAAGGCAACTCGACTCACCTCCTCCTCTCCTCCTCCTCCTCCTCCTCCTCTCCTCCTCCTCCTCCTCCGCTCCCTCCAGGCCACCGGCAGCCCAGCTGGCGACGCGCTGACGCCGAGCCCCTCCCCCTCGGCCGCCACCGAGGCCGCCGCCCCTCCCCGCCGCGGCCGCAGCGGCCTCGGGGCGCGTCAGGCGCTGGCCCCGCCCTCGCCCCGCCCATGGGTCTGAGGCTCCGCCCCCAGCTCCGCAACCCCACGCGGAGACCCTGACTCAGAGGCCAGCGGGATGAGGGCGTACTCTCCGCCGCGGAGCGGATCGTCACACCTGCTCTCCGCCCGCCGGCCCCTCGAACGATTTCCAGCCACGCTAGCACCCCCGCCGCCCCTTGAGCTGTTCCATAGTCTCTCACACCTCTTGTCGCCGCCTCCGCTCGCGCTGCGGCCTTCTTGTCCTGCTGAGGTCCTTGGGCTCAGCGGGCCGCGTTCTCAGGCAGGTTTCTAGCCCTCACCTGTAAATCGCCTTTCCCTGTCCTTCCGGGTGGGCCGGAGCCTCAGGGACCCCGCGTGGCCAGTGCACACCCTCCTGCTTCTATTGGCCAACGCGCCCTGCCTTCCCTCCCTCGGGACTCCTGGAGGATCTCTGGTAGCCAATACTGACTTCCTCGACTTAAGTTATGTGCATCCTTTTGTTTGTCGGTATTGCATGTACTTGAGATGCAGGTTGATTATTAATAATAACATATTCGCGGTTCCACTAAAAGTGAGAAAGGACACTTAAGGGTTCTCTATAAAATGAGGAGTCTCTCTCCTTTAGGTTTCTATGATGCTGGATTAACGATTTCGTATCTGGGATCATGTTGTGGATTTAATGATTCAGGCCAAGGCAAAACATGCAATGCTAGGTATATGCTTTTATCTGGGGACGTCATTTTTAAAACTACAACTTGGAACAGACTGTAGTACAGAAATGCATTAAACATACCGAAATAGCAGAAACTGTTTAGGCCTGTGGAGTTACATTCACGAGTTGCTTTAAGTTATGTGAGTAAACATTATTATCCTTAAATTAAACAGTGAAAACTATCTTCTATTCTAAACAAACCCCACATTCTTTGTGGACCTCCAAAGCTTAAAACCATTGTTGACTTGAACAACAGTATCACAAGCATTTAAAAGCCTAATAAACCATCTGTCCATCCACTTTTACACAAATTGGGAAACAGAAAACAGTAAATGCAGAAAGCTGAAAATGAGAATTCCTAAGTGCAAATGAACCTTGTAAAACCTATTCCACAGAATAAAATATTGGTAAAACCCAAAAGTCTACAGGCTACCAATTCATCAATCTGAAAGAATCATATAATTTTATAAATGATCTAGTCCTTAAGATCACTCGGAGCCTTTTTTTTTTTTCATTTTGCTGACTAAGATCTGAAGTTCAGAGAAAGTAAATTGCCTAACCAAAATACTCAGCTTATTTGGAACAAAGTCAAGATACTTGCCAGCATAGGATTTAGATCTGCAAATGTAAAGCTACCCAACATCAGAATTCTTTGACATTTCAGCTCTGCCTCAGTATCTGTGAACTTGAGCTTAGATACTGATGTCAGAAGCCATTTCACCCCAATATGTTCAAAGATTCCTGTTGTGTAACCTGCATCTCTCAGTCGGGGATCATCTGCATGATCTCAGTCACTTCTGGCCCTGGCTCTGGAACTCTGATCCAACCAAACACATTCATCCTCAGAGGTGCCAAAGGCTGTGCCTGATTAAAAGAGTTATGAAATCTCTATTGTCAAGAAAATTACAACATTATTGGTGAGGTAAAATATGAGGCATGAAATGATAATTCAACACTAATAATCAAGGACTCAACAGTAATTTCCAAATGTTAAGTGGGAAAATGGTGCACATAAATTAAGAAAAGACTTCTTAAAGGCCACAACAACAAAAAGGAGATCTATCATTGGAGCGATACGTATAGGAGAAAAGTAAAGCAAAATGCTTGGACAAAAGCTCTGAGAAGAAATCAGGCGTGCCAAGAATAAGAGCGGGGGACAAAACAGGAAATGTAAGAAACAAAAGCAACCTGGGCCCAAATGCAGGATAGAGCTATTGATAGACAACCCAGATTTCATCCTGAGACAGAGGTTAGTAGGAAATCGCTGGAGATGCACTGGGCACAGGAGAAAGGAGGATGGAAAAAGAGTTAAAGATGAGAAGGTACACTGGACATACCCCTTAGAAAGACTTGGGTTTGGTGAGTATACATAGGAAACAATGAATAGTAAGAAGTCCGAGGTGATTTTATGATTGTGGCAAGAGTCCCATATGCCCCAGGTCTTTAACAAAGTTCATAGGAACAGTCCAAAAACTTCTGGATAAGGAAGCAAGATATCTTGCCAAGGGAGATCCTCTACTTTATATTTTCATTTGGCAAAACTGTAGTTTGATACTCACATAGAATTAGAAGATATAGCGCCTTTAATCCAGGCCCTGACCATGAATCCTATCTTGATATGGTCAACTTATTTTTATTTCTATTTCAACCATATTGATGTAAATGTTCTCTATGGTGAAGTATATGTTTCAGTAGGAAATAAGTGGTTATTAAATATGCATAAAATGTTACTAGATAAGAAGAATATAGAAAAGCCTCTACCTTTTAGTAGTTTATAATCCACTTGGAAAAAAGAAGTCAATACACCTAACATAGGGAATTTAATTCTGGACAGGGAGACCAACATTGTGTGCAGCAAAATAATATAAAAATTGTTAGGGATATAGCTGAATAGACTCGAGATGATACAGTCATTAGAGTCATAATTCAACAGATCTTAATGAACTTTGCACAGTGTTTTAGATACTAAAGACAAAGCAATAAAACAGTCTGTTCTCACTGAGACCCAAAAGTTTCATGTGAAGACTATATGAAAAACCAAGGACATCTAGAATGTAAGAAACTGGAGAGAGAGTGAAGGAATAAAGCAAGAGAGATAATAAAGCCTTATGAATAGAAGGGTTTTTGAGGTCAAGTTAAAGTAAGGACATTGGGAGATTAGTGCCTGTAGCATTCTGAATTTGAAGGAGAGATGGGAACCTGGGAAAGCCTGCATGATAAAACAGGCAGGAGATAAGTAGACAAGGTTGCTCACAAGGTTAGCAAAGAAGATGAAAATGCCAAGACTAAATAGTGGGTAGGTGGTGTTAGCGGGGAAAATCTATAGCATCACATGCAGCAGAAAGGTCGAAGAGATAAGCATCAAGAAAAGGCCAATCTGGTTAACAACAAAGATGTCATGTGTGACGTCAAAGAGAAATGTCTCTGAAGAGCCAGAAGTGAAATGGAGGCAATGGGTGGTGTGTGAAATAACCAGTATGACTCAAAATGGACAAAGCATGAATGTATTTTATTTACCTTTAAAGCTGTTCTATTTATGGACACTATTGAATTTTAAGATCCATTTAAGTTTCCTACATGTGTCTAATTTTTGTCTCCATATTAAAGAAAAAATAAATATCTTCAAATTTATCATATTCACTCTTATGAAACAAAACTCAGTCACATAAATGACTTCCATAAGTTCGTTCTTCTCAGAATATTTCAATAACTTAACAGCTTCATTACCTGTTATGTCTCAACCAGGTAGCCAGTAAGTATAATGGCCTTGGACACATCATATATGCATGCTTACTGAACTCCTGGTTTTCACTAGTGAAAAAGAGAAAAAGAAGAATCTCAGATCTGAGGTGTAGAGGCAGAAGGCAAGCCTTTCTGCAAAGAAGAAACAAAAGCATCCTGTGTGCAGGAACAGCTACCATGACCTCAAGTGGTACTTTTGCCATCTGGAAGAAGACAGCTCAGTTGAACCAGATGTTCTTCTGTTTATCACACTGCAAGACAATTAAGGAGTGTTTTTCTACCCTGGAAATAGATTAGAAAATTTGGCAGACAAAGTAGAGGGAGAAACCTGAAGCCATCGATTTGAAGTGATGTAGCCTTGAGCTTCCAAGGATAAGCAAACCAGACTTTGGCCAAATTTGTGTCCATACATGTATGTACATGCCTTCTCCTGATTGTATTATGTTGGTGAATAGAGTATGTTAATTTGTTAGGTGTTATTGAAAGATGGAATGCTATTATCACTCTCTCTTAGTTGGAATATACTTTATGTAGGGGTCTGCTGGGAGCACCTAATCTCTTGAGGTGATTTGGAAAGCTGTATTAAATTCATTAAAAGAAAAATATGTGAAAATTATTCTAAAATTAGTCATAAAATTTACTATGTTTAATTTGCTGGCCTAAAAGCTCCACAAGTCAGTAGTGACCACAGATTCCTAGCATTAAGGAACAATTACCATATTGCTGAAATTAACACCATATTTAGCCTTAGAAGTCTTCTTGTTATTGTGTTATTGGTGCTGAGGCCAAAAATAACAGTAGCCTAGGAAGCATAAAATATATTCTTTGTTGATGAAATATTTTTAGTTGGAATTTAGCTAATCCACACTATAATTCAAGGGAATGGGTTTATCATTGTTACCTTCTGGCCTAGAGTTAGAAACATTTCATATTGTGGTTCATCCTGTGCTTTTTTTCAAGGATAAATTTCATGTTTTTCCTTAATAATAATAAGAAGAAGAAGAAAGAAGAAGAAGGTGGCACTGTAGCAAGAGGTTTCTGGTCCAGACTTTCGGGCCTAACCTCAGGGTTTAGACCCGCAGAGACACACAGATGCTTACATTAATTTTAGGCTGATCGGCCTAAGGCCCAGGTATATAACTTTACCCTTTACCCTTAATCTAACCCATGACTCTTATCCTGTTCAGCCATGGGGCTCGGTACCTTTTCTCACAGCAGTATAGTTGTCCTCTGCTTCTTCTGACTTGTCTGGCAACTCTGGAGTCTCTGTGGCATTTCTGCTCTGTTCTTCCTGTTCGGAGTTTTCTTAGTCTGGTAGGCCCACCCACACTTCCTGTCTGCCTTTGGCCAATCAGCGCTTTTTATTAAATTCATAGGCAGGACAATTATTTACAATGTAACATTATAAATCCACTATACGGCATAGCTAGTGCCTAGCTCTTCCAGTGGTAATCTGTTGCTTGAATCAGTGTCAGATGGGGGAAACTGTTTGATATGCAATGGTGTGAAGACTGTGTACATAGATAACAGTGATGCACATACAGAGAATATATTGAATTTATTTGACTGCAGGTGATCTAATTAATTTTTTCAAGCACTTTGAACATGAAAAGCACTATCTGAAAACTGAAAGTGATTATTCCTAATTATTTTTTTTCTAGAATTAATGTACAAATGTGATACTTTCATGGTATCTTTGAGAGAAAGGCTCTATTTTAATAAATTCTTTGGACCATGCTTTAAGAAACTCATTAAAACTTGAAGACTCTAGTTTCTGAAAGTCAAGCTTCAAGCTGGTTGGGTGTCATCCATCAGTGGATTCTGAAGGAAGCTAAATAAACAACAGGGACAGATTGGGAAAGTATACACACCTGTTTATTCAGGAGATGCTAACAAGGGCAAGCTTAAAATAAGAACACAAACCACAACCTGATTTTCAAGTTTTTGTATATGCATACAGCCTAAAATTACCCATATTGTCATCTAGATTTTTTTCTAACTTTTTTCTCTCTAAGAAATAACTGCTAATGAACATGATACCTTGATAATAATCTAAAAAGAAGGTAAAGGTGAGAATGTATTTTTAAGGCTTTGACAAGTAAACATGATAGATTCAAATATTATTTTTTCTTCAAGTCAAATATAAGAACAATTGGCAAAAGGTGAAATTTTGAGCTTAAAAAAAGTAATTTTGAAGAGGGACTCTGTTTAACACACAGACGTTTTAGCAGTATCCTATTCATACTCCTAAGGAATGAGAGGATAGTTATTTAACTTTACAGTACCATGGGACAGATTGCACTTGCCTACAGATTAGAAAAGGAGACTAAAAATGTTACAGACTTTTACTAAAACTAAGGATGCATAGAAACCCACTACTCCGTGAGGTAATTTAAAATACAGAATTTGAACACAGGTGCCCCACCTGGGTACATACTGTGCTTCCCACAGAAGACATGAGGTAGTAAAAGAAAAATCTCAGAGCTAAGAAATAGATACATTCCTATGAGTTCTCATTCTGGGAGACAACAGAGGTCCTAGAACAACATCTGCTATTGCTCTTGCTCTTGGTTACCCACCCTAACTAGCTGGTAAGACCCTATTGCTGAACATACAACACATTTTGGTTACAGGGCACAGAGGAATCAAACTGTGACTGACCTAAAAATTTGGTCTCTTCTGGCTAGCTTTCATGATGCTAGAAGATACGTTGCAGGCCTCTAGAGAAGAAAGGTATTACCCACCAGCTAACTCTGAATGTTACAATGCCGACCTGCCAGGAAAGATGTGTCCACTGATCAAATAGTAGCAAGAAGGTAATAGTTGTAAGGAACTGCTTTCTGATTGAATTTGAGACCTGCTGCACAAGAAGGAATTCATGCCTGATAATATAAGCTTGCTCATAAGCCCTAGGCAGGAACCTACTCCTGTTGCTTTGCTACATAGATTTGTTGTCAACTTTCCTTATAAGTATTTATGTTTATACATAGATTAATGTTCTCAATCTCGTCCCAGAAGCTTCTTTTTTTTTATTAGTCACAGCTAGATATAGAGACTTATAACTGGTCAGAGTGCTAAGAATAAGTGAGTATTGAGTGTTCAGTATTAAATAGAACATCTATATCAATCTCCCCAAGTCTTAGGGAGAATTCCAGAGAGGAGCTAGGAAGAATGGAAAAGATGATGGCTGGGGAAGAGTGCTTGCTATGAGACACTTCTGTATATGGCATGGCTATTGTACTCATGAACTTACTGTAGCAGTTGTTACCTGCACAAGGCCTGGACACGATCTGTTCATTCTATCCGGCAGTGCTAATCAGCCTTAATTGATTATGCGTACATGGAAATGAGAGGACATGAAGGTATAAGAGGACATGTCGGGGAACTTACAGGGAATAGGAGGGGGAGTTGAGGTGGATATGGTCAAGATACACTGTATACATGCATCAAATTGACAGAGAATAAATAAGATATCTTAAAATAAGTGCTGACTTTCCTTTGTGACCAACAGTAAGATAAGTAAGACCAACCTCAGAAACCTCTGACTTATTTTGGAATTTTAGCTTCTTTTTGCGTATATTCCACGCATCCAAACAGAACTTTTACTTGTATTTCAATGTAAAATTTTCTTTTATGTGTATTAGACAACATGTATATTCTGAATAAAGTATCCGGTCCTACTGAACTGATTTTTACTTATTTATTTAATATCTTACATTTGATCTTTGAGAATTTTCTAGATGTATACAATGAATTTCAACTATATTTGCCTCCACTCCCACTAAGTCCTCCTGGATCCTCTCATGTCTCTTTTAACTTTGTATCATCTTTTTATATAACCGATTGAGTCCAATTAATGCTACCCGT
The DNA here is from genome assembly GCA_033318265.1 of Phyllotis vaccarum. NCBI lineage: Eukaryota > Metazoa > Chordata > Mammalia > Rodentia > Cricetidae > Phyllotis > Phyllotis vaccarum. The sequence goes on along the minus strand of JARWLC010000002.1, from coordinate 40,408,808 downwards.
ATACAGATTTTGTGGAGCTATCCACTGGAACTTGGTCAATTTAACAGGGATTACACCCCTAAAGAGAACTGGCTCTCCCTCCCCTAATAGCCAAGAACTGTCAAGAGAACCTTAGCTAGGGGTGGGGTTCATGTGTCTCTTCCCCAGTCCTGTTGGAGTGTTAACTTCCTTAACATTTTGCAGGCAGTTCAGCTTCTGTGCATTCAAAACGACACTGATCATGTCATGTCCAAAAGACACTGTTTTGCTCCAATCCTCTTCAACCCCTGACTTTCACAGTTTTTCTGTTCCCTTTTCCATGTCCTTCGTAGCACCAATCTTACAGGCAGCAAAAAGATGTAACATCAAACATAGCACAACTTTATTATCTTTTTTTCCCAACCTTTTCGTGTGTCTAGGTTGAGACCACATACTTAGAAATGTACTTAGAAAGGGGGCATCAAGAGAATTGAACTGCTGCTACTAGGTTTGTTAGAGCACTTTGCAACCATGCCTTTCTCTCTCCAGAAGCTCAATTATCCACGTATATAACTCTAGATTTATAAGAGGTTTCCCAGAGAAACCTCTGATAGATCCTCAAGAGAATTCCTGTGAATAAGAATTAGATCTTTAAATGTTTAATACTTGAGCAGTCCAGTAGCATTAGATACATAGTAGCATATATTCCAAGAAAGCATCACCTGCCTTAGATCTATTCTCTCTCACGATAAAAAGAGATTGTGACTTCTGTTTTCTCTGTCTGGTTCTCACTCTGCAGCGCAGCTGATTCAGGACTGGCTACATAGACTATGTTAGTCTTCAACTCACAGACATCCATAATCAAATCCTTGGAAGGCGAGTATTAAGACTAAAGGTATGTACTTTCATTCCTGGGGAAACAGAAATTAAAATAGTTTGCAGTACTGGAGTATAGATAGAAGGCAAAGTGATAATGGAACAAGCAGTATGCCCTTCATTAAGTAGGACGCTTAGGTACAAATAGATTTAAAATTTTCAGAGTTTGCTGGGCATGATGGAGCATACACCTTTAATCCCAGCACTTGGGAGGCAGAGAGAGGCAGAGAGAGGCAGATCTGTGTGAATTGAAGGCCAGGCTGGTCTACTTACATAGAGTTCCTGGACATCCTGGGCTACATAGTGAGATTCTGTCTAGAAAAACAAGCAAACAAAACAGCAATAACAACAAAACACAAAGATTTAGTGAAATCTTCAATCTCCTCTAGTGGAGTCAGGAGATGTTTGTCTTTGCTATGCCCAGATCTTTTTTTATTCTGCCATGTATCATTAACAAACAATCTTCGGTTCCCCAAATCTAATGCCTGTCAGAAGCAATATGATGGCTGATTTGCTTTAACACACTCCTTAGATGCTTAGGTATGCCAAGTAAAGCTCTATGACATTCACCACTTGTATTCCTAATACACTAGTACATAGATGCATGCAATGCTAAAAGCCAGGAATTCCCCACATTGTATGCTTAAAGCTTAGCCCCCACATACCTGGGCCCAGCACCTACATGGGAAGGATGAATCACACAGCTTTGGTGGAAGGCATGGGTGGTGGAAAGCAAGTGTTCACAGAGGCTGAACACTTGGCAGAAGCCTCTGATTTATTTTATTTGCTAATCTACCCTGAAGTGTTCTCTCTGACAGCTAAAGGCCAGCTTTTCCTATGGAAGCAGTTTAGAGTTACATATATACATAAGGCAAGGACAGAGAAAATGTTCCTTTCATGGGTTCCCAAGCACTGCAGACTCTTTTACCACTAACTCTGCCTGTAATAACCAATTTTATAGCTGACACCAATTTCTTTTGAAATAGGAGGAAATAAAACATGAGCTAGCTTCACTTAGCTTTTCCCATAACTGGAGTAGTTAATAACATTACTTTCCCCTTAATTCACTCAGAAAGAAACAAAATTGTGAAATATTTTCTTTATCCTGTTTCTTTTTTTCAATTAGTCCACAAATCCACAAATACTTCTGGGGTCAAACAGAAGGGTCACATGAAAGGGACACATTGAAATATCTTTCAGTGTTGATTTGTCCCATTTTGAAGTTGGGTCCTGTTACTTTTGTTCCTATAGAAAGAAGTTACATTAAAAAAAAAAAATGTTACAAAAGGGAAACTGATCTTAATGCTACCAACTTTCCCTTTTTCCTGTTAGCAGAGTGTTACAGGAAAGGCCAATGTGTGTCACCTGTCACTGGAACTGTTCAAGATCTGATTTGATTGCTTTTGAAGTTAACGTCATAAAACAATCTAGTAACCTTTAACCAACCATTTAATGCATTGCCCTCTGACTAGTTAGTACCTATATTTGTCTCTGCTCATTAAAATAGGAAGACCATGTCAAATAGTTTAATCAAATGATGCCATACTAACATTATGTTATAAAGAACATTGGTATAAACTAAGTATCAGTATTCTTGGATTGTTAGCCAGAAAGCCATTTCTTGTCCAGACTGCCACTAGATGATTTTGTAATTAGAAGAATCACTCTAAAATGAAAGTCTGTGGTTGATGAGGCAGAACCAGCTATGCTTAAAAGGGAAATTCTTATTAGTCCAAAATATTAAAGGACAAACAAAATCAATTTTTACAGGAAGATTAACCAAATTGTTCATTATCATAGTAAAGATTAGCAAAACAAAAGTCAAAAGTATAGACTGCATCACAGACAATATTATCCATATCCAAGCAACAGATTGAAACACCAAAGTATACTTAATGTACAACAATTCTTCATAGAAACAATCTCATAGTTTGGATAGTAACTCATTTGTTCTTTGTGACCTTTGTTCTTTAGGATTGGCTACAATTATAAAGTAGAAATAATAAAAATAAAATGGGATTTTGCCAAGATATCTTTGATGCTTTAAAAATATTTGAACATTAGATGGCTATGACCAGTTAGCTTACTTGGTTAGAGCATGGTGCTAAAAATACTTTGAACATCAAAAGATAAAAGGCAAAACTACTAATGATATGTAATCAAGTACTTTACACCTTTAGGTTTGGATATTTGAAAACAAATGTTGTTCCTTCAAGGGTACTTAGTAAGACATATCTGATGACATATTATTTTAGCCATTACAAAGATTAACCACAAAAGACAACTTACGTGATTTTGCATGAATTCTATTTAGTATGATAATAAAACCCAGAGCCAGATATTGGGGAAAGCTAAAATATCAGAGAGACAGCAAACAAGCCACAGCCAATTCTCACTCAGCCAATTCCTCTGGCCATTTAGGGTAGATCCTGTCTCATCTGACTGCCTGGTCACTCAGGCAAAAGGACCAACTTTCTGCCTTCTCCTACTTTATGTTTCTTTCCCCACCTAGCTATTTTACTTCCTTATTCAACATTCCAATAGCTAGGATTAAAGGTGGGTGTCATCACCATCTGGCTCTTAGGCGGAAGAGCTCTGCCTCCCAAGTGCTGGGATTAAAGGCCTGGGTCACCATTCCCTTATCTTTTGATTTGGCTCTGTTCTCTGATGTTACAGGCTATTTTTATTGAATATACTACCAAAACATTGGGGCTGTAGAGATACCTAAGCAGATAAGAGCACTTATTGTTCTTGTACAGGACATAGGTTCAGTTTTTAACACCTGTATAATAGCTTGGCATCTGTATCTCCAATGCCAGAGAATTCAATGCCCTCTTTTATCTTAAACAAATGTACATAATAAGTAACACTAAGTAAACTCAGTGGTGCGCACACATACAGGGATGTATAACAACAATCATGAACTTGAGAACTTAAAGAGTGTGAAGAATTAGAGAGGAGGCATGATGATTTATATGTTTTACTCATATGAAAGCTTCTAAATATTAAATAAAAATTTCTACTATTATCAGATCCCTTTCTACCATGCCCTTTGTCAGGTCTATGTTCCATGGTTCTGTAATAGACAAGCTGTGAGGCTGATGGGCTCTATGTACATAATACCACTCTGCTGTCTTTTTTGAGCTACAGAAGGATTTTTAAAGTTTGCTCTAATTTTCAACTCTCAATTTCTTCCTAAGATCCCACCTTTGTTCATTTATCAACTTTCTTTCTAGGTCATTGTCTTAATAAATGATCTGACTTTCAAAGCCTTAAGCATTTCCTCCATCCTTTCTGCAGAGGAACTAATTTACATATAAACACACACATCCACATCTACCCAGCATTCATTCAGCACATCCTTTTGTGGTTTTCTTCTTAGACGGGGCAACACAATGAGATTCATTCATGCTGGTCCAGAACTTGCCATCTTTCTGCCTTAGCTTCTCGATCATCACCCCTGTGGTAATTTTTCCACACATAGGGCTATCATATATGGGAGCTCTACTGTGGGAAGATAACTTGTTAATTACTCAATCCTCCCTCTAAGTATCTGTGTCCCACCTTGTACCCACACACAGAAGTACCTCTTCTCACTGTCCCTGGCAGAGTTCCCAGGCAACCTATTAGACGCCTCAACTCCAATGTGCTTATTTACCAAGAAGCTCAACAAGATGGCTTTGGGTTTGTCCTGTATTCCTCAGTGCTGCATAGGTCAACACCAAATACTAGTTGCATATATGCAGCACCCCCCCCCCCCATGTTCTCTGATATATCTTACTATCAGAGTGGAGACAATGGCTTAGGGGGGTGTGGGAACAGGATAAGACGCATATACAAACAGCAGCCTGCCATTTGCTTAGTTCTATCTCTCCCTTACCTAGTCTCAAGTGAAAACAAAATAATTTAAGAAAACGAACATGAATATTAGTATGGATAACTATATTCTATTTACAACAAAACAAGGAAAATAGGAGTCAGTAGAAATGTGTTCTCTACTGTGCTTGCTCACATGGTGCATTTGACCTTTCATCTGCAAGTAGTCTGTCTTCTGCATATGTTCTTGCTCTGTTTTGATATGGTTTTGGTTTATTTCAGCATTTGAGACAGGGTTTTGTTATGAGACCAGACTCAGCTATATTTCACAGTGCTCCTGTCTCAGCCTCCCAAGTACTAGGCTTATCCCAACATACCTGGTTCAACGTTCTTATTAACTGACCTCAATTAGATTTCATATTCAGGGGAATCAGCCATTCATTTTTAGTGGTGTTTATTACCAACTTTTTAGTTTAGGGTTTCATTATTTCTCTACTTGATAATGAGAATGACCTTCTAAATTATTGATTTCTAATATTTGGTCCATTATCTTGTGACTTATCTTGGAAATCTTTCTTGCATGTATATTTATTTATATCCTGCTCTGGCTAAGCCATTTCAAAGTTCTGCAATAAGTGTCTCTGACCTAACTGCCATCTTTACTTTATCACGTACCCTTAGCTCAGCCATCATAGTTTTCCTAATACACTTTCCTCTTATGCAATTCTTGGCCCCTGGCCATGTAGTTTCTCATGTTGACTATTTTTCATCTACGATGTGATAGTGACAGTAATGTGCTTTTACACCAACAAGAAGCTACCTTCTCAGTCAAAGCTTCCATGAACTTCACCAGACTATACATACGGAGCACTTACAGCAACCAGTTAGTATTTCTCTCATAGGCATTCTTACAGTGCTGTTTCTCTCTGCTGACATATGTAGTCAGAAGTGTCTGGCCCAGCCTAGGCCCAAGGTCCAGACCAGCAGTCCCACAGCTGCCTACCCCCAAATAATCACACAAAGGCTTATATTAATTACAAACTATTCAAACTAATGCTTCTTGTTAGCTAGCTCTTGCATCTTAACTCAACCCATTTCTATTCATCTGTGTCTTGCCATGTGGCTTGTGGCTTATCTGTACTTCTATATCTTGTTTCTCTGTGGCAGCTCCCAGTGTCTTTGTGTGACTCCACCCTCCTTCCCCTTTATTTATACTTGGAATTCCCACATGGGTCTAAGCTGTTTCCCCCTAGGCCAAAACCATTCTTTATTATCCAATGGCAATTCACAGCATCCAGAAAGATATCCCACATCAGACATGTTGATATTTCTCCACAGAGTAGAAATGCCTCAAATTAAGGAATTATCTAGTATCTTTGCTTTAGTATTTCCAAGGGGTTACAAAGGACTTGGGTAGCTGCTAGTGTTGTTTAGTGAATGAGAACAATGCATGTAGAGAGGCTATTGCATAAGTGTAAAAATCTACTGAGCTTGAGAACATGAAAACAGTGACCAAGTATGGTCTTCTCTGTCTGCAAATCACACAAATACAACTTAAATTGACTTAGGATGAAGGAAAGATTTATTGGAAAGATACTTAAATATCTCAGATAATTGAAAAAAAAGAATATAACAGAATAGCCAATATATATACATACGTATGATTTATTCTTTGTCACTGTGAGCATTTTCCAGTTCAGTCCATCTTAGGACTACCTGAACATTAAAATCACCAAGGATCATTTTGAAAAAAAAAAATACACCTTGGTTCCCTCTCTGAACAATTTAATAGACTTCTGGAATGGGTGCAGCACATTTTCCCAAAGGTTCCGCAAGTCATTTTCATGTGCAGCTAGAGAAGCCCTTTCTGTCCCACGCAGTGTGGGACAAAGAAACTGTAGCTCCTACATTCAGATTCTATTCTTCAGCTTCCCCTTTCTGGCAAAAACATACTGCTGTCTGTTCTTACTCAGAAACATTCTTTTTGATTTACTTTAGGTCCAGCGCCTGTCCCAGGATCCACAAATGATGATCAACTGTGTAGGGGTCATTGTAAATATGATAATCCATGCTGGCTGTTAGATAGGAAAGTGAATATTTGAAACAGTAATCATTCTAAAGATTGAATGTGATGTTTCTAGAAGGAGAGTGCTGAGCCTATGAAATAATATCTAACATGATAAAATTAGATTTATGATAAAATTCAGTTTATTAGGCAATAAATATTTGCTTCTTCCAAATGGTAAGGTCATTCACTTATCACTTATCCAGAAAACTCTTTCTAGCATGTGGATGATTGAAGGATACAATTAATATAGACTACCCCAAAGTTTAGAATGAATAGCTATTTCGCATAAATGAGGCAGTTAGTATTGCCATGACTTACTTATACTTGGTTTTTGTGTATCTATAAGCAATCTGAATACTATCAAGCTTTGTTTGCTTGCTTGTTTAGTATTTGTTCTGTTTAGTCTACTTTACACACAGAAACAAACCCAGGACTAATTTCACCTTAAGAGCCAAGGTGTCAAATCCCAACCAACAAACAAAACAAAGATTGGAGAATGAGAATGAATTGGGCATCTTGGGAGTAATTGAGTTTAATAGTAGAGAAAGGCATTTCCACTTCGTGCATGCAGTAAAACAGAAGAGTAAAGACAAGCTAGAAGGAAGGGATTTGCCAGCAGGCAGATCTATACTTAGGTAGGGAAGGTGCCACATTCCAGGACTGATATTAAAAAGAGGCCAGAGGTGTCTAGACACTCCTGTCTGCCCCTGAACACCTCCCTAGAGAGAGGGGAACAGAGAAATGCCTGGAAGAGATACAACAGGGTGTACTATCCAGTCAGTCGACCTCTTCAATATTTCATTGTGCATATAAGAGTTTAAATATACATTCTATGGGAAATGTTAGTAATGTTTGGCTCTAGGATAAAATAATTGGAGAACACTCTACTTTCTCTATTTTCATTGTTTTATAGTAGGTGGTATATTACAGCTTTTACACCAATAAAATGTTAATACAAGCCCTTTAAAAAAACAAAATACATTATAGCAAGAGTGATAGTGCACAAAAAATTTTACACAGATTGGAAGCTAGAAAAATGATTATCTTTTTAAAATAAGCACATAGATTCTGTACTAGTAAGGAGAAGATCTCTAGGACAGCCAAAAGAGCTGATACTTGTTACAATTTTGGTTTGGGGGGCTGGGGTGTGAGAGAAAACCCAAAGAGATAAGAGGAAAAGACGAAATTTAGAAGGCCTTAGAAGAGAAAGTTGTAGGGTGGGAGAATTTTGGTTTGCACATTAAAGTCATCTGTGTAACCCATGTTACATTTAACCTAGCTCCAAAAAGTAAAAACAGCTTAGGTCGTTCAAGCTATTAACAGAACTGAATTTTGGTCCCCTTTGCAGAGTTCCCTGGGGATAAACATAGACTGGTATTTTAGAAATTCATTCCTACTCCCTCCCTGTGACTGTCTGCTGGATATTGTTATTGTTATTATTATTTGTGCTGTACTGCAGAAGATCTACTGTGGGAATTTGAATTTTACTGTGCATTGTTAAGATGGTATAAAAAGGCATTCAGGTACAGTAGGGCTTGTGCTTCTTTTATAAAGGTTTGAGGGAATATGTAAACAAATAAATGAACTGTTGTTATTTAACCTGGGTCCCCAAGGCCCAATACTCCCTTTGAATGCATACATAAAAGCAGCTTGGCTTCAGAGTCATGACTCACAGCTGTGGGCAGAACTTGGTCCTGTGTGTTCTTGCAACATGGCTTTCAGGGGAGTGAAAAAAGGCAAGGCAAGGTAAGGGGCACACAGGAAAGGGGATGGGGGGGGCTTGAATTTCAGTAATAAGTCTGTAATTCCTTGGATCTGCTCAGTCATCTAGTCTGAGGTACTTCTTGCCCTCCTCCCTAAAGGAGAAATCACATTGTTGGAAGTTCCACATGTGAAGGAGCAGATGATTTAGCAAGCCCTCCCACAGACATCTGAAGATGCTTGTCTCCTTTGTGAGTAAGGTTTGCCTTTCAACTCTTCTCTTTTTTGTCAAAGAGCCTGTTCTGGCCCTCGTATTGTTCTGTTTCGGGTTGCTGGGAGGGGAAATACAGCCCTGCAGAGGAAGGAAGGGCCAAAGAGCGAAGAAGGCCTGGGGAAGTTGGCTGGGGAAGGACTTGGAAACATAGAGAAAAACAGTGAAGTGAGAGATAAGGCCAGAGCTCTCAGGAGAGGGGAGTGGGGGATAGGAAGTTCAAGGGAGACCCAGAAGTACAGAAAAACAAGATTCAAAGGATGCATCATGACCAGAGTAGGACAAAGGAAAATGCTTTATTTTAAAAGGTGTTACATGCCGTAAGCAAGTATATCATTTTATACTGTGCCCTACAGATTTGTATATCTAAAATAATTTTTAAACTAGACCTCCTGAGAAGAAAGAGATATTACAAAACCTGCTTCCTCCAGCGTTCTCATGAGCAATCTTCATTGATTGCTCAGTAGAAAGAAATCTCAAAAAACATATACTCATCGGCTTCAATTTTTTCTAGATCAGAACATTTTATTTACCATTTAGTATAGTTAGATAATTTACATTTGTTTTAAAGACACATATACCAACCATAACTACATCTATAGTTTTATAATAATCATGAAAGAGCTTTATATCACTTTTACTAAATTTGATGGTATGAGGAACCAAATTCAGATTTCCAAAAGTCACATTAATTCAGGGTGGGCAGGTGGCCTGTCTACAATTCTAACCTCAGACGATTCCCAGAGCAAGATGGCTAAGAAGACTAGTCAGATCTGTGAGCTCTCTGTTTGACTGGTGACCCTGACATATTAAACATAGTAAATGAGCAATATATGATGATTCATGCATCTACCTCAGGCCTGACACACACACACACAATCAAACACAAAATGGAGGCAAATTTTCCACCCATAAACATTAAAGAATAGTGATGTAAGCATGAGATTTATCCTGTCATCAACATTCTCACTGCCATGTCTGCTGTTAGGAGGAAAAGATGGAAACAATTTTATGGACCCAAAGAAAAGTAAGAACTAGCGACTCAGACAAAGGAGAGAATGATGACTGGAAATGTTGAATATTATTTTGCCAATATCATGTACTACCAAGGACACAATTCATGTTGTGTTCTTTGTGAGCATAGCCAACTGGACTACAACTCTTAGAGGTGCCAAATTACACAAAGTAAAGCCTGACTTTGACCTCTAGAACAGTGAGTGCCCAGTTAGCAAGCCTTAAATGCAGTCCACTCGTGGTGGGATTACCCACCTCCCTTCTTGCCTCAGTCTGACAGCATAAACTGCTTCTGCCAATCGAAGCTGTCCATGCTGAGATCAAGGCTCACTGCAGGTCACCACACTACAGTCAACAGAGAACTATGTATAGCTCAACATTATTTCTCCAACCTAATTCAGTTCTAGCTGCCGTTTAACATGTGCTTGTCAGGCATGTCGTATGTCTCACTTAATACTATTCTAGGCTTTGAGGAGCACACACATATGTGAAGGGGAAAAAAAAGAAGCCTCAAGTCCATATGCTTTGAGAGACAAGGCATATATTTCCTTAAGTGAGACTATCAGGAGATCGTTCTAAACAGTATCAGAAACAAATTGTGAGGAAAGGAAATACAAGATCATTTTGTTTAGTGATTTTCAAACTGCACTTCCTGGAACCCTGGGGCTTTGTGGTGATGCTTCTGGAGTACCAGAAAGATTGTTGTAGTCTATGCCAAATGCTAAAGATGTAAAATGATGTTAGGAGGGTCACTCCAGCAATTTTTGTAACAGCAAAAAGTTACAAACAGCTAAAAGTCTTTCAACAAGGATCTGCCAAAATAAATGATAGGCCCTTCACACAATGAAATACTAAATGGCTGGCATTTAAACAAGAAATAAATCTTCTAGATTTGCTAGAAAAAGATCTTCATGACCTATAAATGAATGACAATGTATGTTATGAATGGTATTCATAACATAATCCCATTTCTGTAAAAAGAAAAAAGGTGAGATAGCTACACATCTGTATTCATACACTATGTGCTATGTGTATGTATACATGTGCATATATGTGTGTACTTTAAACTTGTTCTTGGAAAGACACAATATATTGGGAATTTTATCTTTCGGTAGTAGGATTAAGAGTGGGATGAGGAGGAAATGGAAAAGAATTCCTAACTCCTTAGTCTATCGATTAAAGCAGATTCAGCCTGTAACTGACTTATGCCAGTATCTAGTGAGCATTAATGAAAATCCTGCAGCACAGCCCCCATCTATGATCTCTTGTTTGCATCTCTTTATGCTTCACGGAAAATTCACTATTAGCAGGAAGCCTTTGGTCTCAGCTGTCTCCCAAGTTTGTTCTACCCCTGTTTTCTCAAAAGCCGATTATCTGCTTCTTACTCTCTTGTACACAAATACCTCTTCTCCTCACCTAATACATAAACTTTATTCACCAAGAAGTAGTACTGCAAGTGTCTATTACTTCTGTTACTACGTAACATTTGGGGGACAGTGGTCCCCACATTCGTAAAAAAAAATCTCCAATAAGAGACTTAACTTATTACTTTCCTGTGCCTAATATTGAAATACCTATATATTTATAAGTTTATGAGACACCACACGGACTTTCATATTCTTCAGTTATTCTCCCCATATGTTCTACCTTGAGGTTCTGTAGGAGGAAATGGTTATTTTTCATTCTGTTTCACAGCTGAGTAACTACCACATCACTGTGTAGGACACTTGCCGAACAATTGAAGATTCACTCTTCTTAGGGATAATTATAGTGGTGAACTTGTCCTAGCCATCTCAAAGAGAGTTCTGTCTCTCTGGTCTCCCACAATTAGAGTTAAGTATATAAAACTTCCAGAGCATTCAGCCTGGCCAGTTTATCCATAAACTCTAGTATATTCCTGGTATGAGAACCAGAAGTAAAGACTCCATTTAAGACGTCTTCTCAGGCTTGGGAGTTGTTATTTGGAAACTTAAAAGCCACAGCCCTAGTTTCCAAGAAATAAATAAAAAATCTGGACTGGTACACGCTCATTGTTTTTAGCAAAATTGAGTTCCACACTGCCTTGTGTTTGTTTGTTTCCTCTGGGAACCAAGCAGCTGTCCACCAACCTAAGATGTATCATCTCACGACAGTGACTCAGAAGGCAGTACAGATGTCATGGCTTACATAGTCCTTAAAAAATGCCCACCATGCAGGAAGTGAAATAAGGTTCTTGGACTCAGCAGAAATGGGGTGAGGATAAAGAGGCTGCTTTGAATTTGTGGGTTTTCCCAGGCTGCTTTGGAAATGTCTCATGCAAATCCAAACAGTATCTGGGTCACAGATAGCTTGCAACTAGCATTTCTGAATAGACTTTTAGTCTTCGAGTACGTGCAGACGCAGTAGGCCTATGCAGAAAAATAAAATGGTTTAAATAACTTCGATAGTTTGATAGCCTGCTGCCATTGAAGATCTTTTTCTTTTCTCTAGCAGTATGCCATTCTTGGAGACTTTTCCAAGGCCTAAAGCTTTATTAAGCTATGCAATAAATAAAATTCAGTCATCTAGTCCTTTTACTATCAAGAGCTTAAATATGCATAGTGCACTGTTTCCGAATTCATTGGTGGGTGTGTGTGTGTGTGTGTGTGTGTGTGTGTGTGTGTGTGTGTGTGTGCACAGTCCAGCTTTTTAATGGAAAAACAGCTTGCTAGAACCATGAATCACATCATTGTGTTTGACAAAAATATTTAGTTTGTAACTTTGATTACTTTAGAAGCCTGTCAGAAGCTATTTGCAAATGTTCTCTGTAGTCTTAGTTATAATACACCAAAAGTACCTAGAATTCTATGGGACATAGACTGTCAGGAAATGTTGAGTGTATCATTTGGGGGGAAAGCAAACACATTTACAAGAAGACTTCAACATGCAAATAGACAAAGACTTAAGAATATGCAAATCAGAAGACACTTTAAAATGAGGAAGGATTTAAGAATAGAGAAATAAAGATGTAAAGCAATTTTTTTCATAGTCACATCAATCTCCTAACCTGTATTCTGGTATGATTATGGTCTCCTCAGGCTTCTACCCTGAAAAAGAAGTTTTGGGGGGAAATCCCAAAGATGACCACAGCCTAAAATGCACAGCTTAGAGGGGAGTTTCCAGTGGTCTTGGCCTTTAGCTCAGGCTCAGGCCATTTATTTCAAGTGTCCCTACAGTATATGCTTGGTTTGGTCTAGTATCAACAGTTAAGCATAGGAAATAGGGGTGAGTACCAAGAATTCTCTGGGGAAGAAAAATGCTCTAAAAATTTGAGTCATTTTCAAGGACACTGACTACCTTACTGCTGAAGATTATCTGTACTGGCTGGATTGGAGTCTAAATGTTATGGTTTGCTTTGTCTGGGCTTCTTTGAAAACCACCACCAATGAGTGTTGATGCTCATGTGTAGGCGGTTTCATATAAGCAAAAAACACACAGAAAGTAATACGTAGGAGAGAAAAACTTTTCACACTACGTCTAATGAGGCTTTAACACAGAATGATTTACTGACATATCCGTTTCCACCATCACACTCCATCCTAAGAGACTGCAAAACTGTTCTGTTTAGCAACACGGAGAGAGAAGGGAGCTTGGATTCTTTTGGACTGGAGTTGAAATACCACACGACCTCTGACCTTTGGCTGACTCTATTACAAGATTTCAAAATAAAAATGGATAACAGCACTTCTTCATTTATCATGAGTTCAAATCCCTTGGACTAGGGAGCCAGGGTATATATTTTACAGATACAAGAATATGAAATATTATTTTTAATATTCTCAGTGTTTAGCAAAAGGAATACATTTAATACAATTTCCTCTAGATAACATAGCAGTGAAGATGTCCTCAGAATTCATCTGTAACATTGAAACTCCTTCCTCCACACCAGGTCTTGTGTTTGAGCCTGGATAAATAGAAGGCAGTAAGTATGTGAAACGTAGGAATTATTGTTTGCCTACTTACGAAAACAGTAATGGAGGAGACATTGATGGTAAAACAATTTCATATCACCGAAAAATCCTTTGTGTGAATGAAAAGCTTTTTTATCTCTCTCTCTCTCTCTCTCTCTCTCTCTCTCTCTCTCTCTCTCTCTCTCTCTCTCTCTCTCTTTATTTTGGTTTTTCAAGAAATGCTTTCTCTGTGAATAGCCGTAGCAGTCCTGGAACTCACTTTGTAGGCCAGGTTGTGAAAAGTTTTTTTTTTTTTTTTTTCTGTTGAATTTTACAGTCTACTTAGGTAATCTGATGCAATATTTTGGCAATTTTTTTTTCTTTAGGCAAATGCCTAATGTTTTGGAGAATTTGTTTAAGAGAAATATACCTCAAGTGTTCTGAAACAGATTCTTATTTGTCCAGTTTTTCACACAAAAAGTTTGAGAGACTATTAAATTGAAGTTCACATATTAGTCATTTAATATTCTAGAAATAAATTTTAAAAAATTAGATGACCATTTCTATACATAATGATCACTGCCTTAATTATTTACTAAATAATGGAGTGTATTTCTTAATTGTTGTGACATAAAGAATAATGTTATTCTAACTAAAACTACATGGTTGCTTAATTTTTTTCTGGTAGTTGCTTAATTTTTTTCTGACACACAGAAATCCTGACCTTCAGGTAACATTTTGGGGGGCCAGAAAGATAGCTCAGCATTTAAGAGCACTGTCTACCAGAGGATCGGGGTTCACTTCCCAGCACCTACATGGCATCTCACTCACCTGTCTGTAACTCCAGTTCCAGGGATTCTGACGCCCTCACACAGACATACATACAAAACACCAGTGCACATGAAATAAAAATAAATAAAAACATTTTCAATATGGATTAGAATTACTTTGAATATCTGCTTATAACTTTTGAAAGAATAAAAGTATAAAATACAACGCATCGATAACATATGGGGGAATGAATGCACAAACTTAATTTCAGTTAAAGAAAATTTCCTTTCAAATAATCAGCACAGGAAATGACATTTTCCTGAAGTTACTCTTTCATTTTTGAAGACATAACATGAGTGAGCAATCTCAGGACTTGTTTTTTAGCAACTCAAATGCCATTGGAATATTCATAAATCTTCATACATGATGGAGATTTTGAGTTAATTGGCATTGCAAATTCTTGGTGTGGTAATTCAGGATTGGCATTGATGAGTATGACTTTTTCAAGACAGACAAGTAAGGCTCATAAGAATGAATTGTATACCTAAAATATACATACTTGTGCTGACTATGAAATTCTAATGTCACTGAGTTCACAGAAAGTTTCTGATTGAGATTAAATGAGGGTGGTGTGGGGTAGGATATAGGGACGAGATGATAATGCATAAAAGCTAGAGGTCAGAAATAAAGTAGGGATAATTTTGAGGATGGTGCTGGTAAACTAATACAATCTTCCAAATAATAGGACCAGGAGGATTCTGGCTAAATTCTATTTTGAATAGTAATATATTGAGTGGTCTTTTAAATAAAGCACATAAAAAGAAAAAGAAACAAACAAAACAATGGTGAGCATATAGTCCACACCACAGTGACTGGCAGCTCTGCTAAATACAACAATTGGATTTCTCATTGCTCTGACAAAATCAACTCAAGGAAAGAAGGAACTGTTTGGACTAGTCATTTGAGAGAAAAGGAATACAGGAGCAGAAAGAGCATCAGGCAGTTAGTCATGCTGTGTACACAGTGTGGGGGTGGGAAGGAGTGGAGAAGGGGAGAGAGAGAGCAGGAGAAAGGCTAAACGGATGCTTACTTCGTTTTCTCCTTTTTATTTATACCAAGAGACCAGCCCATGGCATAGTGCTGCTTATATTCAAGCTGAGTCTTCCCTCCTTAGTTAAGGTTTTCTAGAAACATCCTTCTCAATATACATAGAGGTGTGTTTTCATAATGAGTCTAAATCCAGTCAAGTTGGCAATGCAAATTAACTGTAACATGTATCCTTACAGGTCACCTTCTGTTCTGCTCTAAGCCACGCAATGCCTCTCTACCATACAACAGCTCTGTGCCTGTCTCATGGTGTCATACTTTTACATCGCCACACTTGACTTTTACTACCAATAGCAGACAACACCAACAAGAGATCATTGCTGATATTTGAGATTTAGCTTATTTTGGGGGGAATTTTACAGTTAAACTAACACCTCTGGTCAAGCAAAGTGGCTGCAAGCAGCCAAAGAGGTGAAGATGAACACCTCTATGATGTAGAATTACATTTATCGGTCTATGGCCCTTACTTGGAGAACATAGACACTTCTCCTGATACAAACTTGCATTTATGGATACTAAACTGCTGCCTTCTCCCATTTTATTTTATTTTTCTTTTTTTAACATTTATTTTATTTCTAAAAAGTCTATTTTATCCATGTATCTTCCTGTTCCCCCTCCATTCCCTCCTCTCAATCCATCCCAGTCTGCCTTCAGCCCCTCCCCTCCCCGTACTACATCTCCCCCCCCCCCCCAAAGGGCAAGAAGTCCCAAGGTCGGTCAGCTCAGCATGGCACATCCACTTCAGGCAAGTCTGATATCCTCATCCCAATATCAAGACTGGATCAGATGTTCCTCTGTAGGCAATGGGCTCCAAGGTGCCAGCCCACGCACAAGAACACAGTCTGATCCCACCCCTCAAGGCTCCACATACTACCCATGCCAATGGACAGTTTCCTACCCTTAGAGGGCCTATATCCTTTTCCTGATGGTTCCCAGTGGCTGTTATTGATTCAGTAAGCTCCTTAGATCTCCAGCTAGTCATTATTGTGAGAATTTTCCTCATAATCCCTATCCCCTTGTTCATAAAGACTCTTCTCCCCTGCCTCATCTGAACCAGGAGCTCGGCCCAGTGCTCAGCCATGGATCTCTGCCTCTAATTCTATTCACTGTTGGATGTAGGTTCTGTGATGACACTTAGGTGGTTATTGATTTGATTCTACAGGGAAGTCCTGTTTAGGCACCCTCTCCACTATTGTTTGGAGACTTGGTCAGGGACATTCTGTGAGATCTTGGAGGTTTCCGTAGCACCTGGTCTCTTTCCAACCTCACATTGGTTTCTTCTATCAAGATATCCATCTCTTTTTTTCTCCCTCTTTGTTGCTCAACCTCTGCTTCTGTCATGATTTGTTCTGACCTCTTCTTCTTTGTAACCTGTTATGACCCCAATTTGCTAAGGTGATCTTCTCTATTTCCTCTTCCTAAGGGAATCATTGGATGTTTCACTTAAGTTCTTTATGATCCCAAGATGTTCAGGGGTTGTGGTTTGCAGCTTGGGCATTCATTACTTTTTGTCTAAAGTCCTCTTACATGTGGGTATATCTCGTTCCTTTCTTTCTGGTCTTGTGATATCTCGCTCAGGAGGATATTCTCCAGCTCCATCCATTTGCCTGCAAATTTTAAGACATCATTTTCTATTTTTTCTGCTGAGTAGTACTCCATTGTGTAGATATACTACAGTTTGTTCATCCATTCTTCAGTTGAGGGGCATCTAGGTTGCTTCTAGGTTCTTGCTATTAGGAATAATGCTGCTATGAACATAGTTGAACTAATGCCTTTTGGGAACAAATGTGCATCCTTTGGATATATGCCCAATAGAGGTATTGCTGGATCCTTGTGGAGATTGATTCCCAGTTTTCTGAGGAACCACCATACTGCATTCCAGAGTGGCTGTACAAGTTTACACTCCCACCAACAATGGAGAAGTGTTCCCCTTGTTCTGCATCCTCTCCAGCACAGGCTGTCATCTGTGTTTTTGATTTTAGCCATTTTGACAGGTGTAAGGTAGTATCTCAAAGTTGTTTTGAATTGCATTTCTAAGATGGCTAAAGATGTGGAGCAATTTTTTAAGTACATTCCAACAATTTGTAATTCTTCTGTTGAGAATTCCCTTTTTAGCTCTGAGCTCCATTTTTTTTAAATTGGGTTATTTATGTTTTGGGGCTCTGGTTTCTTGTGTTCTCTATATATTTTAGAGATCAGTTCTCTGTCTGATGTAGGGTTGGTGAAGATCTTTTCTCATTCTGCAGGCTGCCATTTGTCTTATTGACTGTGTCCTTTGCTTTATAGAAGCTTCTCAGTTTCAGGAAGACCCACTTATTGATTGCAGTTCTTTGTGTCTGTGCTACTGGTGTTATATTTAGGAAGTGGTCACCTGTGCCAATATGGTCATGGTATTTCCCACTTTCTTTTCTATCAAGATCAGTGTAGCTGGGTTTATGTTGAGGTCTTTGATCCACTTGGATTTGAATTTTCTGCAGGGTGATAGGTTTGGATCTATTTACATTCTTCTACATACTACCATCTAGTTATGCCAAGACCATTTGTTGAAGATACTGTCTTTTTTCCACTGAATATTTTTGGTCTCTTTGTCAAAAATCAGGTGTTCATAGGTATGTGGGTTAATGTTGGGGTCTTTGATTTGATTCCATTAATCCATAAGCCTGTTTTTATGCAAGTACCAGGCTGTATTTATTACTGTAGCTCTATAGTATAGCTTGAAGTCAGGGAGGGTGATTTCTCCTGAAATTCTCTTATTAACTAGGATTGTTTTGACAATCCTGAATTTCCTGTTATTCTGTATGAAATTGAGTATTGTTATTTCAAGTTCTGTAAAAAATTGTGTTGGAATTTTCATGGGAATTGCATTGAATCTGTAGATTGCTTTCGGTAAAATTGCCATTTTTACTATGTTGTTCCTGCCTATCCAGGACCATGGGAGATCTTTCCATTTTTTGATATCATCTTCAATTTCTTTCTTCAGTGACTTAAAGTTTTTGTCAAACAGGTCTGCTACTTCTTTGGTTAGAGTTACACCAAGATATTTAATGCTGTTTGCAGCTATTATAAAGGGTGATATTTCCCTTATTTCATTTTCAGCCTTTTTATCCTTAATGTATAGGAGAGATACTGATTTTTTGACTTAATTTTGTACTCTGCTACATTGCTGAAGATGATTATCAGCTGTAAGAGTTCCCTGGTAGAATTTTTGGGGTTACTTATGTATATGATCATATCATCTGCAAATAGAGATAGTTTGACTTCTTCCTTTCCAATTTGTACCCCTTTGATCTCCTTTTGTTCTTTTATTGCTTTAGCTAAAACTTTGAGAATTATATTGAATAGATAAGGAGAGAGAGAGAACAGCCTTGCCCCCTTCCTGATTTTAGTGGGATTGCTTTGAGTGCTTGATGTTGGCTGTTGGCTTGCTGTTTATTGCTTTTATTATACTTAGATATTCTCCCTGTATTCCTGATTTCTCCAAGACTTTTTTCATGAAGCAGTGTTGAATTTTGTCAAAGGATTTTCAGCATCTAAGGAGATGATCATGTTTTGTTTTGTTTTTTTCTTTCAGTTTGTTTATATGATGGATGACATTCACAGTTTTTCCTATGTTGAAACATCCCTGCATCTCTGGGATGAAGGCTACTTGAGCGCGGTGGATTTTTTTTTTTTTTTTTGATATGTTGTTGGATTTTGTTTGCTTCTGTTTATTTTTACATCAAGGTTCTTGAGGTATTGGTCTGTAATTCTCTTTCTTTATTGCATCTTTGAGTGGCTTGGGAATTAGGGCAATTGTGGCCTCATAAAAAGAGTTTGACTATGTTCCTTCAGTTTCTACTGTGTGGAATAGTTTGAGGAGTATTGGTATTAGTTCTTCTTTGAATGTCTGATAGAATTCTGCACTGGTCCGCGCCTATCTCTCGCCCGCGAGGAAAGACACGTGACACACACGCTTAGGATCCTTCTGCAGTATAACTTTAATATATCTTTGGGGAAAATGAAGAGGAAGGCAGAGAGAGGAGGGGGCAAAGAGGCCGCCGCGGCGCGGGAACCCGCAGCGACAGGCCCCAGTGAGGAAGAATAAGGCTAGAGAGAGAGAGCTAGGCCCCGGCGTGGTCTGGGCCGGGCCATTTGCCACGTGGCCTTGGGCCCGCGTCCCAGAAACCAGGCCGGGCTGGCTTCCGTGCGCACGGCGGGGCGGAGAGAGAGAGGGGAGGAGAGAGAGAGGGGAGGAGAGAGGACCACGAGGTAGGAAGACCCGGTTTTAAGATGACCAAACGGCTCTTGCTTTAGACGAAACACTTTCCTATTGGTTGTAGTTCAGAATCCCATGACGCCACGGGAAAGGCGGAGAAACCAGACCAGTCTCGCGAGATTATCAAGCGCATGCGCTCTCTAACGACTCAGGCGGGTTGGCCAGCGCCAGGTAATAGCGCCACCTAGAGGGGCTGGGGCCAGTGGCCTCCAACAGATCTTGGGCTTTTTTTACTTGGGAGACTTTCAATAACAGCTTCAATTTGCTTTGGGGTTATAGGTCTGTTTAGGTCTTTAATCTGATCTTGATTTAATTTTGGTAAGTGGTACCTGTCCAGAAAGCTATCCTTTTTTTTTTTTCTTTTTCTTTTTCTTTTTTTTTTTGATTTTCAATTTTAGTGGAGTATAGCTTTTCAGAGTAAAACCTGATAATTCTCTGGATTTTCTGGGTGTCTATTGTTATGTCCCCTTTTCCATTTCTGATTCTGTTTGATTCTGTTAATCTGGATACTCTATGCTTTTTGGATAGTTTGGATAAGGGTTTATCTATTGTGCTGACTTTCTCAAAGAACCAACTCTTTGATTAATTGATGTTTTGTGTTGTTCTCTTTGTTTCTATTGTGTTGATTTCAGCCCTAAGTTTGATTATTTTCTGCCATCTACTCCTTCTAGGTGAGTTTGCTTCTAATTGTTCTAAAGCCTTTAGCTGTTAGGTCTCTTGTGTGAGATTTCTCTAGGTTTTTCATATAGGCATCTAGTGCTATGAGTTTTCCTCTTAACACTGCTTTCATCGTGTCCCATAAGTTTGGGTATGTTATGATTAATTTTCATTAAATTC
The DNA here is from genome assembly GCA_033318265.1 of Phyllotis vaccarum. NCBI lineage: Eukaryota > Metazoa > Chordata > Mammalia > Rodentia > Cricetidae > Phyllotis > Phyllotis vaccarum. The sequence goes on along the minus strand of JARWLC010000002.1, from coordinate 40,388,226 downwards.
TAAGAAGTCTTTGATTTCTTTCTTAATTTCTTCCTTGACCCAGAGGTGGTTCAACTGAGAGATGGTCAATTTCCATGAATTTATAGGCTTTCTGTGATTTTTGTTGTTGTTGAACTCTATGGTGGTCTGATATGATATGAAGAGTTATTCCCATTTTTTTGTATCTATTGATATTTGCTTTATGACCGAGTATGTGGTCAATTTTAGAGAAAATTCTAAAGGGTTCTGAGAAATAGTATGTCCATTTGGGTCATAACATCTGTTATATCTCTTATTTCTCTGTTGAGTTTCTGTCTGGTTGACCTATCCAAGGATGAAGGTGGGATATTGAAGTCTCCCACTATTAGTATGTGGGGTTTGATGTGAGGCTTAAGCTTTAGTAGTGTTTCTTTTACAAATGTAGGTGCCCTTATGTTAGGGACATAAATATTCAGGATTGAGACTTCATCTTGGTGGATTTTCCTGAGATGAATAAATAATGTCTGTCCTGGTCTCTTTTGATTGATTTTAGTTTGAAGTCTATTTTGTTAGCTATTAGGATGGCTACACCAGCTTGTTTCTTAGGACCGTTTGATTGGAAAGTCTTTTCCCAACCCTTTACTTTGAGCCTGTGTCTATCTTTGACCTTGAGGTGTGTTTCTTGTATGTAGCAGAAGGATGGCTTCTGTTTTTGTATCCATTGTGTTAGGGTGTGTCTTTTTATAGGTGAATTGAGTCCATTTATATTAAGGGATATTAATGACCAATGATTGTTATTTCCTGTTATTTCTGATGGTAGCTTGTGTATATTTCCTTTCTTTGGGTTTTTCTTCTGTGAGATTATCAATTGTTTGTAGTTTCGTGGGTCTATCTGGTTTCCTTAGGTTGGAGTTCTCCCTCTAGAGCTTTCTGTAAGGCCAGATTTGTGGATAGGTATTGTTTAAATCTGTTTTTTTCATGAAATATCCTGTTTACTCCGTCTATGGTAATTGATAGTTTTTCTGAGTATAGCAATCTGGGTTGGCAGCCATGCTCTTTTAGTGTCTGTATAACGTCTGACCATGTCCTTCTTGCTTTCATTGTTTCCACTGCATAGGGGTGATATTCTGATGGGTCTGCCTTTATAGGTAATTTGGCCTTTTTCCTTTCCAGCTCTTAGTATTTCTTTTTTGTTATGTAGGTTTAGAGGCTTGATTATTATGTGGTGAATAGACTTGGAGGGGGGTCTAATCTATTTTGTGTTCTGTTAGCTTCTTGTAACATTTGGTTGAGAAAGTTTTCTTCTATGATTTTGTTGAATATATTTTCTGTGCCTTTGAGCTGATATTTTTCTTTCTCAATTCCAATTATTCTCAGGTTTGGTCTTTTCATGGTGTCTCAGATTTCATGGACATTTTGTGTTATGACTTTTTGGTTTTAGTGTTTTTTAGACTGACATCTATTTTCATTATTGAATCTTCCACTCCAGAGATTCTCTCTTCCATCTCTTGCATTCTGTTGGTTATGCTGCATCTGTGGTTCCAGTTCATTTCTTCAGATTTTCTATTTCTAACTTTGCCTTGATTTGTGCCTTCTTTATTGCCTCTATTTCAAATTTTAATTCCTATAATGTTTACTTCACCTGTTTGTTTTCTTTTTCTTGGTTTTCTTTATTTTCTTTCAGGGATTTGTTAATATCTTCCAATTTTTTATTTGTATTTTCTTCTATTTCTTTAAGGGAGTTCTTTTATAACCTCTTTTAAAGCTTCTGTTATCTCATAAAGTTGTTTTTAAGGTCATTTCCTTCTGTTTCCTCCTCATTGCTATGCTCAGGTCTTGATGTTGTAGAGTCACCAGCGTCTTCTGGTGGTGTCTTCTTGTTCTTCTTTATATTGTTATATGTATTCTTGCGTTGGCATCTGCCCATTGCTTCCTTGGTTCACTCTTAAGTCAGTTGTGAGCCTGGGGGCTGAGTGTCTCCTGTAATTGCAGGGGCTGCTCTTAGTCAACTCTTAGTTGGCTGTATGCCAAGGAGCTATGTGTTTCCAGTTGTCTAAGGGGTTATTATTAGTTGGGTCTTCATTGGCTCTTAGTCCACTCTTAGTCAGCTGTGGACCAAGAGGCTTTGGGGTCTCCAGTTGTTGGTCTGGGTGGGGTTTGGCCAGTGGGATGTCCCTCCAGCTGTGTTTTCCTGGGGCTTGGGTTTGGGGAAGCCTCTCCCAGCTTTCTTTGATTTAGGGCAGAGCTGGGTCTGGTGGTTGGAGTGCTGGGGGCTGTGTCCCCAGGCTGGGGTTCAGAGTCTACAGTCTTGGCTTAGCCTGAGGGTCAGAGTACCACTCACCTCTTGGTCTGCTGTGGGCTGGGAGTCTTCGGGGTCTCCAGTTGTCCACCTTCTCCCATTTTCAGTGGTGTCAATGAGATTTCATGAATGAAATCTTTATAAAGCAGCTTTATCACAATGACTATGGCAGGCCATAGAAGCCAATTCAAAGTTAACCTGTTCCTTTTGAGTGAGGGTAACTTGCTTAGCCAACCACTTCCTATCAGAGGCCAACCCTCGCCTTTGTATACTATGTCCCACTTGTCTTGCCATCTGAATCATCTATTCAGTGATGCCCCACTGAAATTCTACCCACACTGGACACCATAATGCTCTGGTCAGATCCCTGTTTTCAAGCTTGGCAGACCTATCTCCACCTCTGGGGAAAATAGACTGATGAGGTTTACAGCTATGTTCTTTCCTGATCTCTGACTGGTCCAAAGCTACAATCTGTGCTAATGAGAAGGCCAAAATCAGAGGGGCCAACAGGGAGTTCCAAGAACCAGACCAAACCAAAACACAGAAAAGCAACTCCTAGGTGTCATTTTGTACACATCTACTGACCAGCTGCCCCAGCGCAACTGCAACCCAGCTTGTTCTTATGTGTAATCTTCCTGTCATGGCTTTCTGCAAGTCTCTCCCTTGAGAGCACTCCTCCTTCAGCCTGTGAATGTCATTTTCACTTGGGTATTCATGACTCTGGCTGGCTCTGCCCATGGTTTCTTTTCCTTTCTTTATAGCATATTTCCCAGGTACTGTTGCCTGAAATCTATTACACTCAATAGACTGGAAGAACACTATTGTAAATGAATACAAAATCTCACAGTGGTGCAGAAGGTCTCAAAGTTTGGTGTTCATAGACACCAAATTCTAGCATATGTAGTGACTCATAAAGATTCCTTTGCAACCATAATGATAACACCCACCGGGCTTTCAGTTCAGAAAACTATGACCAGTCCTTTCCACTCTCTTTTAAATATTTCTGAAGCTAAGTTCTTGCGTAGTTCAGAAAAGAGCAGAGATTTCACATTGTTCTCATGGTATATTTTATTTGTTTGACACTAGATGTTGCTTCTATAATGTTTTATATTGCACTGTGTAACCTACCCAGCTCATGGAACCTGGAACTCATTTTCTTAGCTAGACTATCTGACCACCTCACCTGGGGGAGCTTCTGCTCTTTGTTTCCTGGCCCTGAGAATATAGGAATCTGCTGCCACTCATGGCTTTTTACGTGGATGCTGCGGGTCCTGCATTAGGCCTTCACACTCTCAAAACAGCATTTTGTTCACTGAGCCATTGCTGTCTCCTGGAAATAGAAGTTCTAAGACGGACACCAAAGGGACACTGAAGTGTTAGTCATTAGCTTCCCTGCTCTATATTTACTTAGTTTTGCTTTTTTTTTTTTTTTTTTTTTTTTATAACTATACTTGTCAACATACTTTTCTCTGCTTCTAACATTCTCTAAAAGCTGTCTTCCCTGTCCCCCTCACAGTGACACTCTTGGAAGAAATAATGAAGATTCAAACAAGGAGCAGGTAAAAAGTGATAGGCCGAGCCAGTGATTGGGCTTGGTCTACTAAAACTCTCTTCCCTTTAGTTCCTACTCACTTGGCTTCTGTGGTGTTGTCTAATATTCCTCTCCAGACTGGCCACTTCATCATCTCGTCTAAGAAATGCAAGTCTGCCTACAGAATTCAGAGGAAAACGCAAGATATTTGCAATAAGCAAAAACGTTAAATGGCTTTAATAATAGGTGCCAATCTAAAAGCTTCTGAAAATCTTTAGGCTTCTCCAATTCTCCCTAAACTTTCCTGGCTGAGATGTGTCCGTCTGCCTCTTTAATATAGAATTCTTAATACTTTGTTCTCTCGGACCATTGCCCTGGGATGCACCTTTAACCTCCACGCTCCCAGGTGGTCAGTCTCCCTCCTGGCATTCTATTGAATACCAGCTCTTTCTTTACATGCAATAACTGACTTGACGACTTTTCTGCAAAGTCCAACTCTGACAGAAAAAAAAATCTTTTCCTTGACTGCACCCCGACCACTCCTAATTCTGCCTCGTAGGAGGAATGTGGATCAGAATCTGCATAAAAGGGGAAAGAAGCATGAGAGAGTGAGTTCAGATTTTAGTAATCCCTTAGGAAGCTGGTGCTACCTTCTTCTTGTACAACTTCCCCTCCTGTATCCCCCTTTCCTTTGAAATCAGACATGTAGTAGGAACTCACGTCATGGCACTATTGACTGTCATTCTACAAAAGGGACAAAACAAAGTGCCTTCAGGTAACCAAAGACTTGTTTGATGTGATATTTTGAGGTCTTCTGAATTCTTTAAAATTGATCACTCATCAAACGTAATTACAGAATAGCACTGAAGTTAACAAGCAGGAAGGTGGGGATTCTCTGCCTCTGTGTAGTACTTGTGCTACTGCTGTTATCTGTTTATGGATTGACTTTGTTAATACAAATCTAAAATACATCCAAGACCAAAACCAAGATGGGAAGGAAAAGAAAGCATTATTTTTGGAAACATGCTAAGGACAGTTGTGGTTTATCACTGAATGTCTCACTTCATTTTTTAAAAAACCATTTGGTCATGTGTGAGTGGCATGCTGTGTGCACATGCTGTACATATCTATTGCTGTGTGTGTATTCTAGAGGTCAACATCAAGTGTCTTTCTTTATTACTCTCCCGCCCCTCCTTCTCCTCCTCTTCTCCTTCTTTTTGAGACAGGGTCACTCGTTGAATCAGAAACTCATAGATTCAACTGATCGATAGCTTCAGGGATCTCTCTGACTTTGCAGGATGTATGGCACCTCTCAGCTCTCTTGTGGATTCTGGGGATCCAAACTCAGTTTCTCATGCTTGTAGGACAAGTACTGAGCAACCTCTCAACCCTTACCTCATTCGTTTTTGCAGAAACCCTCTGAAGAAAATGTTGTGATCTTATTTTACAAATTAAGAAACTGGGGCTCAGAGAGTGGTAAAGGAAATTGTTCAAAGTTTGGAGAACAACAAAAAACATTTACAAGAATCAGGATTGGCACTTAGGTCTGTAAGACTCCCAAACACAGAGTCCACCCTGCCCCCTTGCCGGCCTTGAGTTTTTTGAGATGTGGTCTTACTATATAGCTCTGGCTATCCTCACTATGTAGACCAGGCTGGCCTTGAACTCACAGAGATCCAGCTGCTTCTACCTCTTTAGCGCTAAGATTAAAGGAGTGCACCACCACTGTCCAACCTTTACCCCCCTTCTCTCTTCTCCCCTCCCCTCCTCCTTCTTCAAGATCTTATTTTTACGTGTGTGTATGTGTGTGTAAATGTGCACATGTGAGTGCCAGTTAAAGCCAATGGAGCTGGAGTTGTAGGCATTGTAAATCACCTGATGTGGGAGCTGGGAACAAAACTCAGGTTCTTATAAAATCACTCTTAACTGCTGAGTAATCTCTCTACTCCAAGCATATGGTCTTTACCCATAAGCTGCTTTTTGATGCAATGTTATTGTATTTTAGATAGTTCTTTTGGACTTGCTTTATCTAATTTGAAGCTGATGAAGAGTCATTTTTGTCTAATCTTTGAACACCAAAGAATAAAGTATACTACATTTATACATATGAAAAGCCATTTGGAATATTACATAGAGGATTGTTATTTTGAAACACTCTACACATAGTAATTGCTGACCGAGTGCAAGATTATCACACAAATTGCAGGCGTCTTATTTAGTATATTATGCTAAAGCCAGAAACAGAACAGTATTGGCTTTCCAACTCCTAACCTGAAAGGAAGCCGAGTAGAGGAAATTATCTTTTCTCTAGGGGCTTTAAGCTAAGACATCAATCACATTTCTAACTTCAGGAATAAAGCATGGGAGTATGATTCAATCTTCCACGGTTAATGGTTCTTATTTCACTCTACTATCTTGTGTTTTGTTTGTTGCTTTGTTTTGTTTCTTTTTCTCTCTTTCTCTCTTTGTCTCACTTCTAGCTCAGGTTTCAGGGCATATAAAAATAAAATGTAAAATGTGATAGGCACATGATTTACAGAGGGAGATTCCAGTTGCTTTTAAAGCCCAAACTATGGATATTGCTTTTGTTTTATTGTTTTTTTATCTATGCAATGGGGCTGTGAGTTTCCTTTTGGACAGGATCCAAGACTCATTTATCTTTGTATCCTCTTTTCCTTCTCCCAAGGATACTTATCTGATGAAGAGATTGGGTGATATGGTTGTAGACAACGATGCTTAGCCTAGTTCTGTTGGGAGCCTTCAGGAAGGCCTCACTGAAATATATACATGTAAGTTAGGGAGACGAAGGTATAGAATTCCTTTTGTGTCTCTCATATACCCAAGAAAAGAACCTTAGTGGATGTCTGAATTGCTTAGAATGTTTGCCATCTAAATGAGTATGAAATGTTTAGTTTGAAATTGGCAAAGGCCTTTGTGTCTTTCAGGGTAGTTTGGCAACAAGGAACAAAATGACCACCTAAAAGTGTCTTTGTAAGTCAAGTTGGATGTAAAGATGAGGACCTTGGAAAGGTAGTATTGAAGTTGGTGTGGCACACAAGTGATGTCATTCAGGACACAGGCTCTTTGTTCTTTCTTCCTGTCTCTTTTATGGCTGCCAGATGGGTGCTTCATGTCCATATGTCCTGTCTTCCCAGAACTTATTTCAAAGGTAGGGACAAAAGAGGGTTGGAAGGATTTCTTTACATGCCTCCCCACCCCTTCTTTTACTAGTGAGGAAATGCCTTCCAAAGGACCTTCAGTATATTCTCCTTTTCTTCTTGTTGACTCAAAAGTGTCCCATGCCCACCCCTCTAGCACTGGCATTTTATAATCGGGACTGTCATGCTCTGTGGCTGGCTTAGATAAGTCATGATGTACTTACTTGGTAAACCATTTTCTAAACCATTTATGCCTGGTGCCCTGCTGCTTCCTATGTGAACACTGGCAGAATTCTTTAAGGATGAGATGAGAAATAGCTGATGGAGAGGAAACCGCCTCGCTGCCCTGTCCCCCAAGTGAAGTCATTTCTCATGAATGGTATCTTTTAGAGACATGAATTAGTTTGAGAAATAACTTAGACCCCCCACAACAAGAGTATGGGCTCAAATTTATTTTCTATTGTCTATTGTTACCCATGCTATTAAAACCTCATATCAACAACCTAGTTCTAAGTAGGTTTAGAATTTACAAATAGGGATAAGAATCAATTGGGGGAGGGAGTGCTCAGATTTGCACATAAATTGAAAAGCTACCTCTGAAGCCCAACCTCTGTTGCTCTGATCATAAAACTCATGATCCTTTTTCTATGCTTTTGGGGTTCTCTTTTCAGTTTCTTTTATTTTAATCCCTAACAAACTCCAAAGCCTGTGTGATCAGAGGAAAAATCAAACAACACACAAAACATGCTCTAGGTCCCACAGCCTGCTGAGATATAGAGAAACTGGGAGCCCCCTCAGCAGCTTTTAATCTTCATAGCAAAACGTTTGGTAGAATCCTGTCCACTATGACTATGGAGTAAGGTGTCCATTGCCAGAAGGAATCAGTTGGATGCTGATGATTGGAAGTACTCATCTAAGTTTATAAGTAAGGAACAAATCCTTATGGTCTCACGTGCCTTCAAGTAAAAAAGAAAATCCCTAGATGAGAGTGGATATCAGGGTAGTTCATGAACATGTTTCCTACACAGGAAACTTATGCAGCATACATGTCCTGACTGAAAAAATATTAAGACCTATTGATTTTCACAAATGCATTTTTGCCCTCATGCTTTGTAAAAAATTCTCTTCTCAGAATGTGTTGGCATTTTGCAAGTATAATATTATGGTGTTTAATACGTCTTTCTTGAAATGAGCCAACCTGGGAAATAGTTATACCCTAAGTATCATCAGACAAATTGGTAGAGTTCATTCTCTATATAGCAGCCCAATTTCTACTTGAAATTTAGGCTTCTGATAAAATTAACCAAATGAAATCATAACAGAGTGATTTTATTTTTATGAGTGTTGAAACCATTCATTGGTTATTTTTCTTCAAAATATTGACTCTGTGATATTTGTAATAATACCACTTATCCTATCCAATTCTAGGATAATACATATTATTTATATCCTCATCTGAAGAATAGAAAATAAAAACCTTAATTTTTAAAAGTAAAGCTTTTTATTTTTTAAAAAAATGTTACACTGTTTACTTTATCTAGTCATATAAAGTAATGGTATTCTTATGGTATAGGTCCCTGATCAGAGTCACTTTTTAAAATTGAGAACACAATCTTAGTTGAGTAGCAGATTTTACAGCATCGCAGTATTACTAGTAGATTTCTCAGACAAAGCCTGTTTTTTCTCAAAAGCTTTTTCTTTTTCAGCAGTGACCTTACTTGATTCTAGCTAAAATGTTCAGAAGCAAAACAACTCTAGAAATGTACTTGATTCATATTGGACCACATCAAAGAAATGGAAGACACAAGAGAAGATGAGCATGTCACTGGCAGAGTCAGGAGGAGGATGTGATGCTTTGCCATGATACTGGACCTTGTGAGATGCATCAGGATATGGATTCCTGATTAATACCACTTCCATGGCTGCCCATTATATAGACATCTTTAGTGTTCACATCCCATGATTCAGCAGTCTGAATCATTGCCAAAGCTACCGAGGCTTGATGGGTTCCAGCTAGTAACTTCAAAGAACATTGAGCTATAACAAACCAAATAGCATGAAAACATCTGTTCTTGAAGTTAAAGATAGGCATTTTTGATGAAGTAAATTATAAATTTAAAATTAAAAGTTGATTTGGAGGATGTTTTTTCCACTTTGTAGTCTCATAGTATTTTAATGATCAACTCTTTAGGTTCATAACACTTAATAAGTACCCAATAGATATTTGTAATTCAATAAGTTATTTTTTAAACTACAGATGGTATAAATTTCCATATACACGATGCTACTGGAATTGGTGGTAGGTTTGTTTCTTTTCTTCCCATCTCTGACAATAGGACCCATTAAATCTCTTCCTGCAGGACTGCAATTGAGAATGGGGAAAAGAGATGCTAGTAGACTTGGTTTCAGGCTTTTAGAATTCTTATCCTCAAAACTTCGTGAGAGCTGGCCTGTGTATTGGAACTAGTTCTGTTAGAATTACAAGTGGCAATAGGGGTATGAAAATGAAACACAGCTTAAACAGGAAAGGGCGGTAACATACGGATCACTCCACACCGGGCAAATATGCTGCCAGTTTCGATACAGAGCTGTGGTTCCTTTTGTCAGGTGATTCTATTTTCTGTTAGAAAGGCTAACTTTGAAATACCATTTTCAGGAAGAGAAGCTGAAACAAGTGCTTCATTGAAATCATTAGATTCTCGAAATGCTCTCATGCTGTTTGAAGTTAGGATGTCCCTATGAGCCATTCATTTCCATGTGGCTTCTGAGAAATAAAGCTCAGCCTTAACTGTTTGCTAGTGGTACAGCTTACACATCTGGAAGCCACTAGAAGGTGTTGATTTAGGTTAGAGGTCAAAGTTGAAAGTAGAGATAGTCTATGAATCTGACACTTGTTTGTGGCTGTGGTTACATTCCAGCAATGTTTACCTACATCACTTAAAGTGTTTTCTTCATTCCTTGATATTCCAAAGACTATGTGCGTGGGCAGCATGGTCATTCCCATAAAATAACAGTGTTTACTAGGAGTTCTTAATTAGCAATTTTGAGAGATAGCTTTTTAATACTAAGGAAAGAGGATATATTTGATGTATGGTAAAATAACCTCATATTCATTATGGACATATGGAGGAATTAACCACTAAAAGCTTAGGGAAAACCATGAGCTCCTGTCATCGTGCCATATTCTGTCCCATTTCTAGGTCTGTGAGCATTTCTTTCTCTTCAACTTGTCACACTTCTCCTCGTTCTTCTGCACCAGGTTCAAATGGCCCCTCTACTCTTAAGGCTGCACTATGACGTCTCCTAAGCCGAGATCTCACAGAACAGCACAGAATCCCGTGTTCTCAGCACCTTTTTAATAATTGGTTTTCATATGAGCATTCCCATATTAGCCCTCTCCTTCATCAAGTTAAGTTGTTTAGCACTGTGGCTGGCATTTACCAGCAATTAGTAACTATGTGTTTACAAATGGTCTTTTAAAATGTTTGTCTCGAAATGTAGCCTGTCTCCAGAGATTCCCATGTATCAAGGCATGCCACCTTGTTGGAGGGATAGAAAGTAACTAAAAGACTGGTCTGAATTAAGAGAGAAATATTTCATTTAATTAGTACCAAACTTGTATATAGCATTATCTATTTATCTAATTTCCCTATCTTCTACCTACTTATCAATCATGTCTGTTTTTGTTTGTTTTGCTTTGCTTGTTGTTTTTTGAAACAGGGTTTTCTTTGTAACCCTAGATATCCTGGAACTCACTTTGTAGATCAGGCTGGCCTTGAATTTAAAGATTCACCTACCAATGCTGGGATTAAAGGCCTGGAAAACCACTGCCTGCCCAGCACACATATTTTAATTTTTGCAATAGGAATGGTCTTAAAGGTTGCTCTCTACATATATTTTTCATGAAAATTCTCATTTACATGGACTATCATAGTGTTGGTTTCAGAGACTAGGATTCCTAAAATGGAAAACAAAATAATAATAATGAAAAGAAGAAAAGATATGGCTGAGTAATATGAATAAAATATTCGAGAAGCAAGAAGTATCAAACCAATTCATTAGAATTAAAATAAAGGTGGGCCAGGGGGAAGGCTCATTGGGCAGAGGCTTCTGTGCCACCAAGCCTGATGACCTAAATTCAATCTCTTCTCCCATGTTCTGGTTGGGTTTTTGTTAACTTGGCACAAACCTAGATGTTTTTGAGAAGAGGAAAAATACTTTGGATAAAATGCTTTTATAAAATTGGACTGACCCAGCATTGGGGCACATGCCAGTAATCCTAGTACTTGGGAGGCAGAGGCAGGCAGATCTCTGTAAGTTGGAGGCCAGCCTGGTCTACAAAGTGAGCTCCAGGACAGTCATGGTCTTAACACAGAGAAACCCTGTCTTGAGAAATTAAAATAAAATAAGTAAACAAACAAATAAAGATTGGGTTGTTGGCAAAACTGTTGGGTATTTTTTCGGACTAATGGTTGATGTGGGAGAGCCCAGCCCATTGTATAAAGTATCACCCCTGGTCAAAATAAGCAATGTTCTTCCATAGCCTCTGCATCAGTTCCTGCCTCCAGGTTCCTGCCTTTACTTCCCTTGATGACGGGCTGTTACTTGAAAGTGTAAGCTGAAATAAACCCATTCTTCAAGTTACTTTTTCTCATGATGCTTTGCTCATTATTGCATTAATAGCCCAACTAAGTTAGAGCCATAGGGTACATGGAAAGAACCAATTCCTTTGAGTTATCATATGAAGATATGGTGTACACAACACACACACACATACTGTAATAACCAATATAACACAAAACACTGTAATAACAAATACAATTAGCTAACAAACAGCAGTAATTTAACCAAAACCCTTTCCTGCTGTTGGCATCATCAACTCTAACGTCCAGCAGCTTGTCCCTTTGAGGTGCAAAAGCTTCCCCATATGGACCAACTGATGGCACAGGACAAATTGGCCTATGATTTAAAAGCCCCTCCTTAAAATTTGCAATAATGTTAACTTGAAGGTTGAAACAGTGAGATAGACTCCTTGTGCTAATTCTTTATCAACCCATCACCTATTTAGCATAGTAGAAGCAGCGTTGACCATCTGAAATTCGGGCAGAACAACCCCCTTGTTTCTTAGGTTCTGGACCTTCTTATTGTGCAATCACCAGGCATTTCTTTCTCTGAACAATCCAAGGTTAACACTTGCCTGGAAACAAAGGGTCCTATGAGGGTGATTCTTGAGACTGTCCTGGTTGTCGCCCCCCCCCCCCCAACCTCCAGACCAAACTTCATGCTGGAAAATGTCTAAGTGCCAACTATAAGAGGGACTTATCGAAGGGGAATCTCCCTCAAGCTCAAGAGCTCAGAAAGGACAGTTAAATGGCTGTCGGGAGCCAATGTACTGACCATGCCCATGACATTGTCTCTTTTGATTCTCATAATCATCCTGTCTTATAGCTTTGGCATTGTTTTGTTTTAAATAGAAGTAGACTGAGGTGTAGGGACATAACTTGGCCAGAGTCCCACAGTTAGGGAGGAACGAGGCTGAGACTCACACCCGGGCCTTTTCCTGAGAAAGTCAAGGTTCTCACTCTGTAATGTAGAGCTTCTTGTGTAAAGCAGAGAAGACGGTCTCCCAAGGATCTTTGAAATAAAATCCAAGAACACTTTGCAAATGCATACCTAAATCCTCAATTTAAAAGTTCTGTTTTTTTTTTCTGTAGTTCATTTGAGGGGCCCAAAAACAAAATCCCGAGAACAGCAGCTTCATAAAGAGATCAGAAAAATCACCCAGGGAAAGCCCTCGGAGCTGTGGACTCAGTCCTGTACAGTGGGAAGTTAAACTTGCAGTATTGACCCTGAGTGATAGTGAAGCTCATAATCAACCAAGCCCAAGGCCTGTGTGATTTGTAGGCTTCATGTTTGGGGACAAAGCAGGCTGATAACAGTTGCCAAGTACTGTCACAAGACAAAAAAAAAAAAAAAAAAAAAAAAAGCTGTAGTTGTGCTTGTGGCTTAAGAAATTCAGTTTACTTATATGTCATAGTTTACCATGGATTTTTGTTGGCAAAAGGGCTGTTATGTCTGTCTTTGGTCTTCCATTTGTATAGCTGAGCTTCATTTAAGTATTGCCCACTGCATGAAGCAGAATAGTATCTGATACTTCTTTAGTTACATATATATTTCATACACATGGGGGTATTAATGGTAGAATGTATACTTGGCACTTGTAAGGCCTTGGGTTCAATCCTCAGGATCAAAAATGAAAGCAAACCCCCCAAACATTTCAGAAGCAAACACAGGGTGTTTTCTGATATACCTCCTTACTGAAACTTCCCTAGTATCTGTGGAGGGGTCCTTATAAAAAGCCACTGGGGGTATTTGAAGGAAGTAGTTTCATTTCCTGGGAAGGGACAGCAGGGCAGCATGCTCACTAGCTCTGGAATATGTGCATATGGCCTTCATTTTTACTTAAAAAAAAAACCATACCAATAGAAAAGATAGCCTTTTTCAAGGCTCCCACTGTCCTTCACAGCAGGATATATTAGTCATGTCAGATAGAAATTTACCTCTGTCCTACACAAGCCTCTCTCTTATCTTGTGATGGTTACTGTAAGTTACTGACATCAGCAAAGCCTTGTCAGGAAACCGAGGTAATCAAAAACTCTAGAGCAGTTGGAGAAAATGCATCCAGGATTATTTCAGGGTCTTCCTCCTTTGTGGGTTCATGTTTCTCATCTGAGTCATGGCTAAAGTTGCTTAAATGCTGTGCTCAAACCTCATATCTAGAAAGGGTTTGTTTCTTTGTGTTTCCTTTTAAGTTACTTCACTTAGGCTATGGTGTTTTACCTCACCACCTTTTCAATTTAATCTGTGTATCAGCAGAGGAGATTGCTGGGCCTCTGCCTACCTAGTGGTTATGAGAAATGAAATTCTGCCATGTGAGTCAGAATGCTCTGATATCACTACTACAAATACTTTCCAAATGTTCTCAGGTATAGCATACGATGCATTTCTAGTTTGTTCTGGGCCCTTTCACATTTATAAGTCACTCACTTTCTATCCTACTTGGATTCAGGGGAAACTAGCTGTTATTGACAGCATCTTTAGAAGATGCTCCTATTCTGGTTCTTCCTAAGCTTGTTCAAACTCTGTGCTGACTCTGGAGTGAGCCTGTTGTCAGCCTCTGCCTTCCAGGATCACACTGTTCTCGTGAAGTCAGCTCCTGGATCAGTGCACTCATACAGTGGGTACAGGCTCCCCATGGAAACCAAAGGCAGGCCTTCCTAGAACCAGGGTCTTCTAGGAGGATGTTTCATGGTGACTCCTAAGCTGAAAGAAACAAGAAAATAGAGGGAAATGTGTCCAGGCAGATGCAATTGAAGGGTGGGCAGGGAAGGAAAAGGAAGGGGTGGAGAAGGGAAGCATCGGCTCATGAAAGCTTTGCGGGTCAAGCTAATGAAAATGTTCTGTATTTGTGGCATTTTAGGGAACCAAGAAATGGTTTTAAGTTAGACTTTGATGTAATGAAATCTACACTAGCCTATTCAGCGACTATTTATTCATTTATTTTTCATTAGCTTATCTACATTTTAAAAATTAGTGTGAGTGACTGTGTGTGTATATGTACCACTTTCAGGAATAGTTCTTGCTTTCTACCTTGTTAAAGTAGGAGCTCCCTTCCCCCCCCCCCCCCCCCCCCCCCCCCGTCACTATCATTCAAATACTCACTGAGTCCAGTTTGTATTAGCCTGTTACTGCTAGGCTGGAGACTGCCCTGGAGTGTGGTCAATAAACCAGGTATTACACCATTGAAGGAAACTGACTTTCCCTCCTCAGTAGCAATAGAAGCCCCACCCCAGCTGAAGAGTCATGGTTTTTTTGTTTTTTGGGTTTTTTTTTTTAATTGTCTAGATTCCACATATGAGATAAAGTGTGATATTTGTCCTTCTGGGTCTGGCTTATTTTACTTAACATGATAATTGGCAGTCCCACACATTTTTTTCCCCTGCAAATGACATAATTTTATTCTTCTTTTTGTCTGATAATACTTATGTGTGTGTGTGTGATAATTTATTGACTATCTCCCAGGGATGGAAAATCACAGAGGTGGGTTCGCAGGATATGTATTTTATTCTAGAGGAGCTTACAGGCTTGGGAAGGTCAGAAGAAACCAAAACAAAGAGGGATGAAAACAAGTTTAGACCGATGAAGACATGTGGGACTGGGATGCTTTAGAAAGTGATAAGCCACACGTATCAGGAAGGATGCGGTGGATGTTAAAGAGGAAAGCGTGCAGTCACGGCTATTCCAGTTTGGACACAGTAAGCTTGAGCTCTTTTGAGATCCTCAGGTGTGGTTCTCAGTGTTCATATGGGCAGAAAGGCCTGTGCCTGAGAAGTCTGGCTTGAGTGATACATTTTCAGTCTTTGGTGTATAAGCAGGAATAAGGCTGGAGATGTTGACAGAGTCATGAAGCCCAGTGATGGGAATGAGGAGAGCAGAGATCCCCAGGGGGCTCTGGGAAATGCTACAATTTAAGGGTTGAGTGAAAAAGCAAATCTTGGTCAGTGTGTAGGAGGGAAACCAAGAAGAATGTGGTTACAGATTTAGAGTACTTTTAAGGAGGAAGTCATCAATGGGATTAAAAGCTGTCTGTTCTATGTGTAAAGATGCTCTATGATTTTCAAAACAAATTAAATACATTAGGTGGGACTGTTATTGCTAGAAACATGTAATAATGCGCTAATGGCATATAAAAAATACCACAGCATTTAGACCAAAAGCACATTAAACCTGGCTTTCAAGATGATATATTACCCTCTAGAAAGAAAATGTAAAGAATGGCAGTCTGCCTCTCTGTGAAGAGGACATGGAACTGAGTTTGTTTTTCTAGCCGAGAGATTATAAACTCAAAGAACTGAGCTCTCTCTTTCACACCTATACCCTTTGGAGTCTACTCATGGGTGGGTTGGCGGTGGCAAGCTGGAGCAATGCTGCAGGACAGAACTCATGGAGCCCTGAGAATTTCTTGCAGTGCCTGCTCTCACTGGCTACAAGAGTCATATATTAAAGCATAGTTGACTCATCCACGGAACGCCTGAGTCTTCCCAAATCACAGTGACCTAAGTAGATTGCAGAAATTATTAGCCAATTTCACAGGAGACGTGGAATTGGAGAAGGTTCAGATCATACCAGAGGGATGAATCTGAAGAGACAGCAGAGCTTCCTCATTTCTAGTTGAGAAAAGGAAAACAAACAAGGATTTGGATCCCACACCACCACCACCACCACCACCACACACACACACACACACACACACACACACACACACACACACAGAGAGAGAGAGAGAGAGAGAGAGAGAGAGAGAGAGAGAGAGAGAGAGAGAGAGAGAGAAGAGTTTTGAAATCTTTAACTGAGATTTAAAAGTGCTACTGTTTTTCTCTGTCTTTCCTACCTGCAGCAAGGTCTTGGTTCCCACACAACACAACTTCCTTTGTTTTCTGGTTCCCATTATCTTGGTCTGCCCTCTGACATGGTTTCCCAATTCATGTTTTCCTTTCTCATTTCCCCCTCACACTGACACGAGCCGCAAACCTGTAACTAGAATATCTGACTCACTCTGTGCTCCTCTTGCTAACGGATACCATGTGGGACAAGAGACAGGAAAACTCCTCCTTACCAGAGTCCAACCAGTAATGCCCACAATTCAGTGCCCTTTGCAACAAGAGCTTAATTATCCTAATTAAAAAACCTACCTTATAGGGAAAAGATATTTTGGAAAAAATGAGTAGTCAATCTTTATCCTTATGGCTGTACTTCAAAACCAGAAAGGACCTGAAAGCAGATGCTGTTTATTTTATTTAAGAACCCTGGAGAATGCTTAAGTTATTCCCTAGAGTGAATATTCAGGCCCTATCATAGCTTAGTTTGGGAGTGCAGTAGGTTCTGAGAGCTCTAGTAACAAAGGACTATAAACTGGGTTGCTGGAAACACTATCTTTTGCAGGGCTAGGGGCTAGAAGCCCAAATTCAACATATTACTTGTTTCTGAGGACCTAAAGGAGAGAGTATGTGTTTGTCGCCTTGCTTCTGGGGACAGCTGGCACTCATGAGCATCCCTTGATTTGTAGATACATACCTCAGTTTCTGCCTCTGTCTTCTCGGGGCCCTCCTTTTGTGTGTCTGTCATATTGCATTAGTGTGCAATAATCTCAGCTTAACTTGATTACATCTGCAAAAACCCCGTTTGCCAGTAAGACTGGAGTTAACAGGTGTCAACAGTAAGTACTTTAATAGATCTTCTGAAGGGAGACACAGTTCCAGCCAGAGATTAGGATCAGATGCTTTTTCTTCCCCACTCATCTCTTTGACTGCCTCTCATTTATGAATGCTTCTGTCTACTATTCCTTCAGGTCTGTGAATGCCCCCTTTCTAGAGGCAGCACATGCCTTGTGCACCCATCTTTTAGGGCACATATCTCAGCTATAGCAAAGATAAGTTAACTAAAAGGAAGCAACAAGGCAAAATATTCCTCCCTGGCATATGCCTTTAACAAATACTAATACAACCCCGAGACAGTGCCTTAACCTAGATGCACAGGTGAAACTTTTGCATTGGTAAGAATACCTTTTCAGTACATGTATTTCCTGGGACACTCCAACTGTGGGTATCCCTCAGAGCCTTTCAGTTCCTCTTAAGGAGAAGCATACAACTCGATCTGTCTTGGAATTGGTACATGTATTCATAGCCTGGTTCTCAGTGTGCCAAGGGAGATCCGTTCTTCATAAGGAAGTCCATCGACTGCAAGAATTCTGCTTCAGAAAATGTCATCCTGGGGTAAAAGCATGTGGACTCTAAGCCCATTTTAAGCTGTGGATAATTTTCAAAGAATGAGAATGGAGACAGGGGGCATTCGGTTGCTAGGAAAATAGAATTAAATAAACATCATCTCCCTGCCCTGTTGCTTATTTTTTTCACTTTGGGGGTGGACTGCATTTGCCAATCTGTCCTCCCATCTCAGCGGTGGCAGCTCACAGTCAGGCCTGTCTCTCAGGTGTGGAATGTAGTTCGAAGCTTAGCAAGGCGCGTTGTAGGGATCTCCCTCTGTGCTTGTAAAGAGCAAAAGACAGAGATAATAGTTCACTGGCTTCAATAACCTGCCTCCTCCCACTAGCGGATCGTGGGAATAATAGACTCAGCGCTGCCCTCCTCCACCCCCTCCTTCGACTCTGCCGCTGTCAGAGTTTCTTCCTTCCCCACAACTGGGAACTCGAGGGAGCAGATTGTTTTGGCTGGAATTAGTCGGGCGCAGATGGTACCACCTGCTGCATGTTCCTTACTTCTTATTGGCTTCTCTCTCGGCTCTGTGAGTTTTTGTATTTTTTCAGAAGTTCAGAGGAAGGGGAAATGGCTGAGGCTCTTGCTCATGCCTGATTCTAGCCCAGCTGTTTTGAGAAGACTAGCAACCAGCCGTCTGGGGAAGGGGCTTCCACTAACATCCCACTTGCCATATCTCGTGCTTCAGTTTCCAAAACATAAACTTTCGTTGGGCCAAACACTTTTTGCTTTTCAGTCTGACTGATCTGCAGGTGCAAATGTCTAAGAAATGAAAATTTCCTTCATTTCAAAACACAAATTCCTTGTTACTGTGAAACAGTAATGATCAGGCTGCAAAATTCATTACAGGAGATTCACTGGGATTAATAATCCAATCCCCAGATTACCAAAGTATGGAACTCAAAGGTTATTAATTCAATTTTTCTCACCTATGCAAATAAGACATTGGACCAAGGTATTTAAGAAGTTCATCAAAAGCCCTCCTGGTCTTGCTTTATGCCTGCTTTTCTAGTACACTCCCGGGGGAGAGGGGGGCACGGACCACTTTCTTTCTAGTACACAAAGCCAAAGTCATTTGTGCCTCATGAATCTTCACTTGGCGTTTCTTCTCCCAGGAATGCTCTTGTTCCAGCTCTTTCCATGGCTAACTTTTTATCTTCTAGGCTCAACTCCCCAAGAGGCTTATCCTGATACCCAAATTCTAGCTGAATTTGTCTGCCCCTTCTTTCGTATAACATTTCCTGGCTTGCTTTTATTTTTCAACAAGGCAGTCCTATGGGCAGAAGCTTGTAGTTTTGTTTTCTATCTTCCTGGATAGAATGTACATTCTTAAAGGGGGGATATTGTTACAATAAGGTTTTCTGGTCCCTGGCGGCCAGAGGTCCAGACCCACAGACCTACAGTGCCAAACCCCTTAGCCACCCACTGCTGCTTAGTCCCCCCAAAATGATTCAGATGCTTATATTAAGTTCATGCTGTTTGGCTTATGGCCCAGACACCTTGCTAGCTTTCTCCTTCATCTTAACTCAACCTATTTCCATTAATCTGTCTGCCACATGGCCTGTGGCTCACCTGTGTTCCTTACTTGTTGGTCCTTTGGGCAGCTGGCTCCATCTGTCTGAGTCTGCCCTCCTCCTACCTATTCTCTGATTTCCCCTCGTTTTCTATGGTGCCTGTCATGGGCCAAAACAGCTCCTTTATTTAAAGATTGATATTCACAGCATACAGAAAGACATTCCCACATCAGGATATTGTCTGTATTTACCATTTTATTCCTAAAACGTAGTAATGTGGTTCTTTGGCTCATTGTTTGATTCACTCAATTGCTCTTAAAAGCAATTAACAATAAAATTATCTGTGTAAGGATGAGAGACCCATTCTCTGGTTCTAGTTCCCCTGTAGCTACAGGATGATCTGGGATTTATTTTCACTAAGGCTTGGCATCTTAAGGTCTAATGGGAAGTGTCCAGGATTTCTCTGCCCTTCCTCTGCATATTTCCATCAATTCTGCTATTCCTGATTTGTTAATCTCCAAATGCTTTGGGTACTTTGAGCATACCTGAAGCCCTGTTTTCTCCTCTGATCAAGCTGAGGTTGTTTAATGCATAAAGGATTCAGAGCAGTTGCACACGTGGGGAGAATGATGCTGGAAACTCGTGTAAGTGGGCTCAGAGCTGCTGAAGGAGGGACTGGATGGAGCCACACACCCTTGCTGTCAAGAGCCTTGGAAAAAGCAAATTGGCAAAAAGTTATCAGCAACCACTACTAAGTTTTAAAGAGTATTTCTCAAGATTGAGAACATCTCTGTCTGTCAGTTAGTGAAGACCCTAGGTGGTAAGAAATGACTAGACACAGATGTCGTGATGACTTAGAGTAACACAGGCTTCCAACATAGATTCTTTTCATTCTACTCTTGGATGCAAAAGTTCTTATAGAGCAGAAGGAACTTCTTGCAGGGACTAACCCATATCTTTTGCTGTTTTCTGGGCCATTTGAAAAGAGAATTTTACTGTGGTGTTTTGGAGAGTGTATGGAATATTGTCTCAGAGGACCAGGGGTTTGGTAATCTGTGATTAGCTGCATTCCAGATTATTATAGGGTAGAAACCAAACAGGTGTGCTTTCAAGCCTTTTCAGACCTCAGTTTTTTGTTTGTTTGTTTGTTTGTTTATCTACAACATGTGGGAGTTAGACTAATTGCTTTTATTTTTTCAAATGTTACAAACATAAAGTTTTTATTTATGGTAAACCATTTTTATAAATTTTAATATAGACATAAAGTGTGCTGTAATTTAGTTCCTGCCACCAAGGCGTTTACACCATAAGCTGTTTTGAACAAGTCCTTAGTCTAATTTCCATTTTTAGTATTAAGGTTGTACACATGAAGCCGTTCTTGTGACTAGAAACTCTGCTTGTTGGCAGCTTATGTTGACCAATTCCATCACCATTTATTTCAAAGTGAGTAAAAGACCCCTTTGTAATGGAATTCTTTAATATTGTAAACAAACTTTCTGTTGAGAAAAGAAAGGAAAGCTTAGAAGTTAAGCTAATTATTCATAGGCATACTCATTGTAGGAATGTCTTTTTAAACAAGTTGGGCAGGGTGGCTTGTACTTCTCTTTTTCCCTCTTGCTTAGGTATGCCTTTAACCAGAGTCCTATGTACTCAGACTTTCTAAGCATGCTCAGGAATGAGGTGGTAGACCTCCACAGAGTGTTTCAGACTGCAGGAAGTGGTTGAGGGTTACTCAGCAGTCATGTTCTCCCTTTGTGTCCACGTGGATTTTGGGCTGCCCTGTAGTTTGGGGAAATGTTTCTGTTGGAAGTGATACTGTTCTGAAGACTAGTGAAAACCAAGGTCTAGGTTGCTGCGGTCACTAAATGTACTGCCTGGCTTCCTTTGAGCTTAGCAGAGTTCTTGATTTTCCTAAATTTACATTCTTTTATTCATCCGTATTTTCAAGTGATTTAAATGCTGTATTTCTCCTTCCCTAAACAAAACTGGACAGTATACTCTAGTTATATGTACTATAATAAAACTATTTTAAGAAAGGATGAAAGTGATTCTTTATTGTTTAAGGCAAGGCCATACATTAAAAGTCTTCATTTTTTTAAGTGATAGGAAAAAGTTGATTTAACATTTTTTCCTATTTAATTGTTGGCATACCTTAGAAATTGCCTCAAAATCTTTATGGAGCTATCTTAAGAACTTTGTACTTTTTGAGTATCAACACTTTAAATGTTTTCAATTTATGTAAGATATCAAAAAAGAAAGTATCTCGTAAGCCCTCTGTTTAGACTCCATCTCTTGAGTATTGTTTTTTTTAAGATACAGTCTATTCAAGTGTATACACATAAGCTTAGCACAACTACACACACACACACACAAACACTCATACACACACCTGTATACACACACACTCTCACCTACTCACATACAGTCTCTCACACACACTTATACTTCCTTTAGAGTGTTCTGAAAATGGTCAGATCACAAGGCAGCAATCTTTTCTTGAATGCTTCCTTATGTGAAGTTGGTTCTTTCTTAGTTCTGCCCTTGCCAATTTTAAATTTCTTGCCAGAAAAGAAGTCTATTTTTAACATTTTGGGGTCTTATCCGTCCTTTCAAAACCTAACAGGCACATTCTGTAGAGTGAAAGAAGGCTGATGGTGTGCACTTACAAGTCAGGATCCTCAGGATTTGCAATTTCTGTGGAATCAAAGCTCTGAATGAGGAAGATCAATTAGAAATACTTAAAAGACCATTTGTCACCACTTTAATCTTCATGTATTTTTAAATCATCATTTTCTTTGACTATAATTATTAGAATCTTTGTCATATTCTTCTCAAGGCCAAATGGAAATGATGATGTTCATTTTCCATGCTCTGTATTTTGGAGTGTTTTAATATGTCACACTAGATTATAGGTGGTAGGTGCTGACTGTTTTAATAGAAGAATTTTAGCTTATGGCATACTCAGCATCATGTCGCCTCAATGTCAGGTCTCTGATTAATGCTACACTTCATATACAGATGAAGACTGGGGATTTATCCTGTTACTTAAGAGCATTTGTTTAATTCAGAGATTAAAGTATCATCTTCAACCCTGAAACAGAGGCCCTCTGAAACTTTAACCCAAAAAATTGGACACGGCCTACTAGCCCAAAAAGAACATGTTGCCAATTCTCTCCATGTTTATTTAAATATTTTGCTCTAAAGGAAGCAATCATTCCTTTATACTTCTTTAAATTTAGTATTGACATTTTTATTTTTGGAAAGGAGGTCTTTTTTTTTTTAACATGGATACAGGAAAAGAAAACTCTCCAATAAAAATATTGTCTAAAAAGTTTGTTTTGTTTGCATGATTTACTAAATATGTACAATTTCAATTCACAGCGAAGGTAACAAAGATTTAAACAGCCAACATCACAAATGTCTCAAGTTCTAAAAAAAAGTTCACTGTGCACAGTTTGACAATTTAATTGAATAAAACCCAAAGCTAAGCTTTCAGTATGAATCTTTTTCATGATGGGCACAAGCCATGATTTTTCTTCATCTTTGCTTCACGATGCATATTCAGTGACTAAAAGCCCCTTCCCACTTTAGTATATTAGATTATGTCGGTATACTGAAGAGAAGCATTAGCAGCCTCTTGGTTCACCAATACAATTTGTGAAGTGTTCACATAAATATTGTAATATTTATTAATATATAAAATGATCATGAGTTGTCTGTGACTTTTCAATGTTTTAAGATTAAGGAATGTTTTTCTATATGTATAAAGTTTTAAATGTATGGTTATGTATATAAGTCGTAATAATTTACCAGTGTCCCTTTGATGTAAGGTATCTGAAGAGAGCTATTTTGCTTTTGAAATATAGAGATGTCTCATCCCTATCTGCTTCAGATTTGTAAAGTTTGCTAGTATACAAATCCAAATATTGCAGTCTTTCTGATGTAATGATCAAGTGAGTAAAACAACCATCATTAAAAACAAATGCCACTGAATACAAAATCATTGTACTCTAATTAAGAAGGGAGCCAAGCGTTAGCTACCTTATAACATGTACAACATTGTTCTCACGTATATTGTCCCCATGTAAATTCTTTGGTGTTTCCCCCTCCTTTAGTATTAGTGCTTTGAGTGATGAACATGCGGTGTGAGATTCAAATAATTGTAT